>CM070020.1:8717418-9317418 GCA_036247105.1 Cirrhinus mrigala | reverse complement strand
CTATGAATCCTATTATTTTTAATATATCAAATTTGTGCTGCTCATTTAAGATAGATGGTCTTGACAGTTGCATTACAGGGCTGCTGTCCTGTGTCTGAGTCTGACAGAGAGAGAGAGAGAGAGAGAGAGAGAGAGAGAGAGAGAGAGAGAGAGAGAGAGAGATTACATAACTGATGTCTGCTTTATGAGAACTGAGAGAGGCGTGATGTTCCAGACTGCAGATACTGAGCTCCATCATCAGAAGGACCACTAGTGAGCTCTCAGTCACATCGAAACCTGGCTTTCACTGCATGTTTCAGATACATGTGATGTGTGTTATCAGTAGAGATCTCTTCTCACAGAGAGCTCATTTTCTCGGTAATACCGAGTTACTCCCACACAATTACACAGAATTCTGATCAATTTTCACGGTCTGTATTCAAGGAAATATCCAAGCTAGCTATCCACCTTACATTTCGATGCAAAAGTAAGTGATTTCCCGTAAATGTGCAAGATATAGGATTCAGCAGCCGACATAAATAACTAGAACAATGCCAGTGCAGCAAATGGTAAATGTACTTGTACTACAAATCAGTGTGTTTATGATTACATAATGAATTAAAACAATAGGTAACACTTTATAATAAGGTTCTATTTGTTGTTGTTAAACTAATAATGAAAAATCCTTCTAAAGCATTTCTTAATCTTTGTTCATTTCAACATTAACTACCACATTATTAAAAACAACAGCTGTAACTGTTAATATTTTTGATGGACCTGCACCAACATGAACGTTACTACATATTGTAACAAATATATTGCTCATTGTTGGTTAAAGGGATCGTTCACTTAAATATATACATTCTGTCACTATTTACTCACCCTCAAGTTGTTCCCAACCTGTATGCATTTCTTTCTTAAACATAAAAGAAGATATTTTGAAGAATGTTGGTAACCAAACAGTTGCTGGTAGCCACTGACTTCCATTGTATGGAGAAAAGTCAATGGAAGTCAATGAGTACCAGAAACTGTTTGGTTACCAATATTCTTCAAAATACATTCTTTTGTGTTCAGCAGAAGAAAGAAATTGATGCAGGTTTGGAACAACATAAGGATGAGTAAATGATGACAACTTTAATTTTTCACTTTAACGTTAGTTAAAATCCCCCTGAAATCAAAACTGAAGTTTTTGCCTTTTAGTATGAATATATTAGCCATAAGGTTATTTATAAGCCAGTGTGCTCCAAACAATGACGAAATTCACATTTACAAGATATAAGCATTCAAAACTTGCACTGTCTCACTTCTACCAACAAGGATCAATGATTTTGATGACATCACCCTGCACTTCAGTTTCTCATCAAACTTTCTGTCCAATCAAATGCTCTCTAGAACTAAACTATAAATAGATGCTGAAGCTGTGGCTGAAATTGATCACTGGTTCATTTGGTATTTTCTGTATGGTGAATGGCACGTAGTGCACTATGTAGAGGTTAGGAAAGGAGAGAACGACTTAGTGTAAATATGCTTTTGATTGAGGCAGAAAAAAAGTCTGCTCTGGTCTAGTGACACGATGGCAGGGAGCGTATCATATGCCTGAAATGGCGCACACCACAAAATGCATCAGACCAATCTGATATCTACACAGAATGCTATATTTTATAACAATATGGATAAGATTAGGAGGAGAAATGGTTAGACAAACAGCACTGACAAGTAGAAGGCAGAATACACTTTTTAAACTACAGTGCACATCCTCAGCATCACGATCACTGTTTTGCTTTAGTAGATTCATATTGAATCTAAAGGGTTGTCTATTTGACTGTGGCTGTCATGCTGCTTTAGCGAGCTCAACGGTTCTGGTCTAAGCTGTGAAATAAACTAAACGCTATTGGCTATTTAAAAAAGGGGTGGGGCTTCTTGATATGTCCCGCCCTGTCTTCCTGTTTCAGTTGAACTTCAGTGGACCTGTAATGAATTAACTAATGTTAAGTAATAAGACCTGTAAAGTGCAGCCAAATATTATAATAACAAATAGGCAATATCAAGCAGCATAATGGACTGTTTTTGTAGAGTTAAATAAATGGACATGGCTGACACCAGAAGCCTTGCACATTTAAGCGCTGAACCCTCACTTACAGTAAAATACAGTGATTTTATTAAGAAACAAGTGATGGGCATGAAAAGTTTTGATCAAAGGTTTGCACTCCCATTACAGAATCTGTAAATTCCACATTATTTTAAAATTCAGGCCAGAATATAATAATAAAAAAAAAAAAGATCCAAAACCAGCTAAAAGCCATTTCGGTCAAAAATGAGATAATGATACTGAATGCTCTTGACACATATTATACATCCATCAAATACCTTTTCTTCAAACTCGCTAAAATACCAGCTTTAGCCCAATCAGAAGTACCGGTACTTTCATAGAAAAACCTATACATCTGAGCCTGATTAAAAAAAAAAAAAAAAAAAGTTTCATTTTTTTAAAGAAAAACGTGGATTTAGCTGGTTTTGTATCTGAACACTTCATATATTTTATTCAGTTCCTCTCCGTAGCTGCATAACCAACCTATTTACCTATATCCCACAGCTAAAAACGTAATTTTTGTTCTTTTTTAATCTTTAATAACCTTTAATATTGTGCCTTCTGAAGCATCAGATGTTTGCTCTGTTTTGTGAATTGTGCATGAGGCAATCAGCTGTCATGAGTGGCAAAGCATGCACTGTAAAAAAAAATAACAAAAGAATGCAATCTGTAAGGGTTATGTATACTTATGAGCACAACTGTATGTACAGTATTTATATATCAATCACATCACTCATCATAAAGCACAAAACGCTTATGAAAACTGAGAAACAACATCAGCAGCATTTCCATCAGTACAAGATTCAGTATTGCACAATTACAAATCATCCCTTGCAGATTTCTCAGCATGGTTAGCTAACCAAACTCTGAACAGAAGTGCCATGATGGTGAAACAGCTTTAGTGATGTGCCAACTCACGAATGCTCACTTGTCAGTTGCTAGGGTAACTCTGGTGTTGCTAGGTAGCTAACTAAACTAGCTAATATTTGGGTAAAAAAAGAACTGAATATGAGAAAGCCTGAGACATAGGTAACAAGCAATGTATTTGATTTCTTACACACATCTAATCCTGATTCAACAGCACCTCAATGAAAAAAAAAAAGAAGGGTGGATCGTTATAGAATGGCGCGATCCA
Source organism: Cirrhinus mrigala (assembly GCA_036247105.1). Classification (NCBI taxonomy): domain Eukaryota; kingdom Metazoa; phylum Chordata; class Actinopteri; order Cypriniformes; family Cyprinidae; genus Cirrhinus; species Cirrhinus mrigala. The sequence continues at coordinate 9,314,215 of CM070020.1, read as the reverse complement.
GCTACTACAGCCGTTCAGTCTGATGATGAGCTCTTCTGATACAGTTGTCTACTTCCTGTCTGTAAGCCACTGCTGTTGCAGCCAACAGACTTGTAGCTTGAGAGAGCAGGAGGTGGAGTGGTGTGGGTTCAGCCTGCAGAGTTATCTCTCATCTCAGCCGCCGGCTAAATTGAAAGTGACACCGGTGAAATTAAGACAATCGAATGCCAGGTGAGGCCAATGGCCTTGTCCACAGCATTTACTCATGAATCTTGGACAGACGTATTTATATGCACTGCCTTCTCCTCCGTCAAGCAGCAGTCTCTCTCACACACACATAAACAATCTCATGCACACTTACATGTCAGGTTGTAAAACTCCAGGCAATAACAAAAGCCATGGCTGTTTTTTGTATAGCTTGTGCCTGAGAAGCGCTCATCTGAGACCTGTCAATGTAATCATCTGACTGCAGCATCGCAATGCAAAAGCTTTGCAACATTCGCTGTGTTTTTTCACCATTCCTGCCTAGTTTTTTTTTTCTAAATTTAATGGCGGATGGCGACCTAGGAGTCAGCGCTGTCGTGGTGACGCTGATGGATTTATGCAAATGTCAAGGCTGGCTTTGTGCTGTGGCTGTAGCCTTTTGGAAAGCATGTCTCCAGGGAGGGAGACTGGGACTTGGAATGCAGTTGTTTCATCTTCAAAGGCTCTCCTGAAAATAAGCAGACACACTAAATCACCTGCTGGCTTTATTTATTTATATGGTGATGTGCAGAACAGAGCTGAGGGCTCCCGAGAGAAGGAGATTAGACATATAATGGTCATTTTTATGCCACAGCCTCTGTATGTCAGCTGATGACAACTATAAACAGCATGTTTGCAAAAACGTCCTGTTTAAGTTAATCTGGCATGGTTATAACATATGTAGTTCTTAGAACACAATACTTTTACAACATTTATTGTGTTGGTTAATGTTATACTTTACCATTCAGTAAATCTGTGTAACTTAATATCAATTCTGAAACCCCAAGAATTGATTAGGCAAGCCTGTTTTCAGTTGATGAATGGAACTTTGTGATCCAATAAATCGCAATGAGCTTTCTGATTTGTTACATTTGATATGAAATAGTCTAAGATTTAAAATTCTGTCCATTTTATTGCAATATTGAAAGAATAAATGCCGTTTTGGTGCTGTTTAATCACGTGTTGTGACAGATCGCTGTAGCGCCTCAGATCAAGAGAAGCAACAGCACGAATTGCACTTGAACTGATCATCTCCGCTTTAATACGAGTTTCAGCACAAAATAAACATGAATGAACATCCGAAGGTATGTCAAAGGAAGAATAGAACTGTCCCATGTATTGCTTAATTGGTGTTTCAACCGAGGAAAGATGTCAAAATAGTAGCTTGTAGACAACATGTCACGTAACACCACAATGACCTCAGAAAAAACATATTCAGTGACCATTAACTTGTTAATCAGACAGAAAAATTAATTCTAGAGAGGAGCATTTTGCAAAATATATGCACCATATGCCACAGAACTGATATCTTGTGGTAACTAGGAATTACACAAGCTTCAGTCTTGATCCAACCCTTACGAAGGTCTAAGATGACAGAACACCTGAGAAGAGACGATGCCAACCCCTCAGAGGACCTCAGAAGATGCTATCAGAAGAACTATCAAATTTTGCTATAAGTTTGACTGCAACACATAATTATTGCTGTAATAGTGTTCACCATCTGTTCGATTACACGTCATTAATTAACTGATTTTAACTTTACATTTCTGCCATACTGTTTGTATATCAACTTGACATAGTCACTACTGATAAGCTACCACTAAATATATTGTAGAAACTGTAACTTACTATAAAGCTGCTTTGCAACAATGTAAAAGCGCTATACAAATAAACTTGAATTGAATTAAATATTCATTATAATTTTTTATATCATAATAATGTTCTTCAATATTTAATTTAAGTTTGAATAAATCTGCAATTTTTTTTATGACAGTCACCATTTAAATGTTTATATTTAAAAAAAAAACTAAAAGGAGTAGAAATATAATTATGCAATTTAAAGTAGGGAGGTGCAAAAAATAGGTTGCGATTATCATGCGCATCTCGTCAGTAATGCTGGTTCTTTACTAGCGGCATTTACTACACAGAGCCATAGTTCACTGACAAGCGACTCAATATCGCGTTCATCATCGGATATGTCACGTGATGGAGATTACTGACGAGCTGCGCCTGATATATATATATATATATATATATATATATATATATATATATATATATATATATATATATATATATATATATATATACACACACACGTACAAACACATATACAAAATAATCAACACTGAATCGAATCGAAATCAGAATCAAATCAAGTCGCAATCTTATGAAGCCTAATCAAATCAAATCGTGAAATTTGTGTCAAAACCCAGCCCTAAAATTAATACTGACGCATTAAAAAGTCGCATTGAGTACAACAGACAGTAAAGATTTCTCACATCGATAATATGACACTCAAGAGTGAAATAATGTCTGCTAACAAAAAATCAGCTCTGCCATCACAGGAAAATTACATTTACTTTTTTCTAACTGTGTTTTTGATCAAATACATGCAGTCTTGGCGAACATATAAGACTTCTTTCAAGAACATAATATTGTTTGTTAAAATTAGTTGATGCATTAGTTAACCTGAACTTACGATGGGTAATTTTTTTTTTACAGCATGTAATAACATTTGTTAATATCTTTTATAGTATATTAAGTTCATATTAAAGGAGAAGTTCACTTCCAGAACAAAAATTTACAGATAATTTACTCACCTCTTGTCATCCAAGATGTTCATGTCTTTCTTTCTTCAAAGAAATTATTTTTGGGTTTTTTTTTGAGGGAAACATTTTAGGATTTCTCTCCATATAGTGGACTTCTATGGTGCCCCTGAGTCTGAATTTCCAAAATGCAGTTTAAATGCAGCTTCAAATGGCTATAAACGAGCTGAGAAAGAAGGGTCTTATCTAGCGAAACGATTGGTTATTTTCTAAAAAAAAATGTACAATTTATATACTTTTTAACCTCAAATGCTCATCTTGTTTAGCTCTGTGTGAACTCTGTGTATTCCGGTTCAAAACAGTTAGGGTAGGTCAAAAAACTCGCATCTAATTTTCTCAACCAGCTTCAAAATCATCCTACATCGCTGCAGAATTACTGACCCAGTGTTTACAAAGTGCAAAAAAAAAAAAAAAAAAATGTGCAAAGAAGATCAAACGCCCTAGGCAAAACAGCAATGTAGAACGATTTTGAAGTTGGAGAAGAAAATGAAATGGGAGTTTTTGGGAGTACATGCAGAGTTAGACAAGCGTTTGAGGTTTAATAGTATATAGATTGTGTTTTTTTTTTTGTTTTGTTTTTTTTTTAAATTGATCGTTTTGCTAGATAAGACCTTTCTTCCTCGACTGGGATCATTTAGAGCCCTTTGAAGCTGCATTTAAACTACATTTTGGAAGTTTAAACTCAACACCATAGAAATCCACTATATGAAGAAAAATCCTTGAATGCTTTCCTCAAAAAACAATTTCTTTACGACTGAAGAAAGAAAGCCATGAACATCTTGGATGACAAGGGGGTGAGTACATTATCTGTAAATTTTTGTTCTGGAAGTGAACTTCTCATGTTTAAAATCTTACCAAACTCCAATTTTTAAACAATAGTGTATGTTCTACATATACATTTTATCCATTAATAATAACAGTTCAAAATATACATTAATAATACATTCAATCATGTATTATGAACAAACATGCATTAACAATGAACAATAGCATATTTATAAACCAACATTAGCCTACATTAATAAATGCTGTAAGGAAATGGGCTGCTGTAAGCCATGGACAGCCAAACATGTGCATTATAGCACACTGGCTAATATGAAACTCTAGATTTACCAGAGAAGAAAACCCTGCCACAGACCATCACTTGGCACATTCCCAAAAGTCAAAGGGCTGATAGGCAGATGCATTATACACAAAGGGGTCAACACTGTACCACACAAGATAGAGCTGAAAGTGTCCTGGTCCTGCTAAAACACTCTGTAGCTATTAAAAAGCTTCACAGCAGGCTGGTTTTGAAAGTGCCGTTTATTTTAGGATAGCTTAAAAGATTTCCTTCTCAAAATTAAATCCTTAAAAAGAAATATATTTAGCAAAACAATATTAAAAGTGTGGTATCATCTAACTCCCTCTACCATCAATATCCATCTGTGTGCGTCAGATGGAATAAGAAACTGTCAGTTTTTATATCTCTATACTCTACATCTCGGTTACATAACAAAGATTTCACTGAAGTCAACCTGTATATACAATAAGCTCACAATGACTGAAAATAACCAGCTTTGATGTGAAAGTTATTTTTCACCCTTTTAATAAAGCACAAGTTAATGTTGACAGACATGTCCAGAAATGGCATTACATAGACGAAAAGAGAAAAAAAAAACCCTACATTAACTACAAAGAGCCTTCTTTAATCAAATCATTCTGCCAATTGAACTGCTTAATCTCCCACAGACACAAAGGAGAAGATCCATAGGTATAAATATATCAGTCAGACAGATAAAATCAATTATAACTGATCTGACATGTTATGGATTTTCAGATCTCTTACAGTGACACCAGGGTTTGCCATGTGGGATCCTGAGAGCTATACTGCCACCTCTTGGTCAGATGAAGTTTGTTCAACAACATGATGTAAAGTAGACTGCTGGCCTTGTGTCAAACCAGAAGAGTCAACAATTAATAATGTGGCTATTATGATAAAGGAACAAGTAGTCAGGAAACAGGCCAGTTCAGATGTTAATTTACACAGAGATCGATACGATGACTGGAAGGATGAAGTAAACGTCTTTAGTGTGTGTGCACATGTGTTGAATAGAGACAATTACATGAGCGATGAGCGATGAGCTCATAAATAGTGGCAGATTGGAGAGTGTTGATCTGGGCATTTTGGAGGCTTTCAGATGCGTTTCTGATACCAAGCAGAGAGCGAGTTCCTGTCTGTCAGAGCAAACAAGGTTTTTTAATAGGCAAGACTCTGGGGAAGCTGGACACTTTGGGGGATGAGAAAGCTGCCATTTTAGGGCTAATTTTAAGAGTGCAACATAAGGTGCGAATTGATCTTCCCCACCTGCGATGCTAAAGATGAACAGAAAATAGGACAATTATATAAAATTAGAAATAGTGTCAAATGTGAGAATCTGATATAATGCATCTAAAATCAGCGATAGCATCAACAAATCTGCTGCAATATAGATGGGGAAAACAACAAGGTCATGCTTTACATTAAAGCACTTACAGTGCATTCACATATGAACTGTTACTAAAACTGATGAACAAAGTACATAAGGCTCTAAGGCTGCTTGTTGTTAATAAGTATGTTTGAGTATACACGTACTGACTTACACAAATAACACGGACACAGTACTATAAAGTGTTCGAGAAGAACTGGTTGGTTTTTTTTTTGCAGGTGAAAGAGCGCATGGATGCATTCCACACAATCAATACCGTAATTGCAGCTTCACTTTTGTTAGTAAATGTTCACCACTGAAGTACTTAGGGTTGCTTTTATGGTTTGAGGGCTTTTTTAGCCATGGAAAATAACATTAGTGGGGCAGTGCTGCAGAAGGGCTGAACAGCAGCAGAGTAAGAGACTTTCAGCACTATGCCAGGGCAGGACAGCAGGAGAACACACGCATATAAATGGAGGAGTGCGGCCATTGGCAGGGAGGCTCAGGGGAGACATTGTACACCAAATAGGTTTGGAAGAGCGCAGGTTGAAAAGAATAAACAGAGGCAGTGCTCAGAAACACTGAAGCCTTAAAGGGATAGTACACCCAAAAATAAAATGCCATTTCAAACCCGTAAGAACTTTGTTCATCTTCAGAACTTAAATTAAGATATTTATTTATTAAAATCCAAAAGCTTTCTGACCCTGGATAGACAGCAACGCAACTACAACGTTCAAAGAAAGGTAGTAAGGACATTGTTAAAATAGTCCATGTGACATCAGTGGTTTGCCTGTAACATTATGAAGTTACAAAAACACTTTTTGTGTGCAAAGAAAACAAAAATAATGACTTTATTCAACAATTTCTTTTCTTTCCTGTCAGTCTTCGGCGAATGTTCATGAGAGCATTATGATGTGGACTATTTTAACGATGTCCTTCCTACCTTTCTGGGCTTTGAACATGATAGTTGCATTGCTGTCTATACAGGGTCAGAAAGCTCTTGGATTTCATCAAAAATATCAAAATTTGTGTTCTGAAGATAAACAAAGGTCTTATGGGTTTGAAACGACATGAGGGTGAGTAATTAATGAATTTTCATTTTTGGGTGAACTATCCCTTTAAATCTAGATGGCTTGGTTTAACCCCTTAATAAATCTTATAGTAGTAGTGAAGTAATTCAGCAATTATACAATTACAATTTATTTGGATTTTATTTAAAATCCAATTAATTATAAATTATTATATTGTCATTGCCAAAAGAAATTATTGTTATACTGCAAATTATATTATCTAGAGAACATAAAAACATAAATGTATAAAGATGACTCTTTTTTTCTGTCCACAGTTATAATAATGTAAGATGTATAAATCTTTACTTAAAACAAACAGGCTTATTGTTAAAAACTACGGCAGTCAAAAGAATAACATTTTAGCACATAAAAATGTAATGTTGAAAACAATTGAAATAAATATTATAATTATTAACCAATTTAATTAATATCTTAGTTTAACATTAACTTTGACAGCTCTAAAATAAATAAAAAAAAAAAAATATATATATATATATATATATATTGAATTTTTTTCCCAGAACTTTTCTGACCCCCAAAGACTTGTGCCCCCCTTTTTTAATTTATTACTTCTGCAGTTTTACATCCCCATTGGCCTCCCTATAATCCATCTTACTTATATTAAAAACCCTCTTGAATTGAGGTTCCATACACTGCAGGTCTGTTATTAAACCAAATAAAGGAGTACTCAAGTGCACCAGCGTACATCTCTTAAAATCCCCAATGACGACACTAACCTGCGCTGAAGCACTGCAGGCTAAAAACAGAGTCCTTATTGCCTTTTCTCTGAGCCTCTCAAATTGCAAGATCAACTTCAGCAGTCTAGGCCATAAAACCACACAACAGTTTAGCAAACAGTGGTTTTAAAATCCGCAAAACAAGATCTCATACCACGACTAGACACGTCTCAGACAAGCCTAGTTGTCCTGTTAATTCTGATCAGCTTTAATAGTCCTGATTCTGATCCCATCCCATTAGCGTACATTCAATTAAATCTGAGCGGGTGCGCTCCCTGATATGTGTGAAAGCCCAGAGGCTTACGGAGGGGTAATTAATAAGAGTGCATGAGATTAACTGACTCCCCTCCTCACTGAGCCCAGCACTACTGCTGCTCTGTTATACCACTAAACACATACTCAGATTCAAATGAACGCTGATGGTGACCACACTGTTCAATCCAAAGCTATTTTTTGCATTGAAGTCAGTGGAAATTATATACATCATACAGCTCTACATTGAACGCATTTCATCTAGAAGTAATATGTTTGACATAAGGGTGGAAATTCTGTAGATCTGAGCCTGCGTGTGCGTTCTTGGGTCTGAACATTACAGATGTCTCACAGAACATATTCTTCAAAGCAGAATCAAATACCCTTGATTAGAACATAAATATGTGTCTGAAAGGCTGCGTATGCTTGCATTACACTTGTGCAGACAAGCCGTGATTTACAGTCTACTGTCGTCATCATCAATGTTGAGGCGAATCGCACATGGAAGCAAAAACACACCTCCGGAACAGTGATATGTTCCCTCTTAGGACAAACAAGACACTCACGGATCTGTGCGCAAGCACTGAATTCATTAGTTTTGTACACAGTGTGTCTGATGATAATGTATTGTTAGCTAGAATTTTATCATTTTGAAATAATCCTAAATAAATCAAACAAGCAACCCTCTTGGAATCAAACACAATTTAAATGGTTAATCTGAAATTCTCATACATTTTTCTGGAAGTTCTGTGTGGTTCTTTTGATATGCGTTTCCTCTTAGAAATTCCATTAGCAATACATTAACATTCCTTTAGAAGTTTTCAACATTCCGTCCAACATCTTTTAAGTAATGACCTCAGAACAAGGTGAGCTTCTGAAGTTAGCTCAGAGCTGTCTCTCACACTACGACTGTCAGTCCTCATTTATGGAAAGCACGTGTGTCCAACCTCACAATCTAAAGCAGAGCTTCTCGAACCTGTCTTGGTAACCCCCAACTGCTGCACATTTTATAGGTCTCTCTCATAGGCCACACCCAGTCGAAGTCTTGCAGACTCTACTAACAAGCTGATGAGTTGAATCAGATGTGTAAAATGAGGAAGGCATACAAAATATGCAGTGGTTGAGGGTCTCCAGGACAGGTTTGAGAAGCACTGATCTAAAACTTTTGATGATGTTCAACACAAGGACTAAAACTTGGGAAAGAAGTGTTCTCTTGGCGCCCTCTAGTGTTCATCCATGAGGAGACATTAAGTCAACAATGCGTGTGCTTTTAAAATCTCAAGTTCTGTATTTGAACTAATTATCGCATTATAATGTATGCATTATTGTATTATTATTGCAGTAACACTTTACAATAAGGTGTCATTTGTTAACATTATTTAATGTATTAACTATATGAACGAACAATGAACAATATATTTATTACACTAGTTATTAATCTTTGTTAATGGCAGTTAACCAAAATGCAGTGGTTCGTTGTTTGTTCAGAAACAACTCTTGATTTTAATAATGCATTAGTAAATGCTGAAATTACATTACCTAAGATTAATAAACGCTGTAGAAGTATTGTTCATTAGTTCATGGTAACCTTATTACAAAGTGTTATCATTATAGTATATAGTGTGTGAATTATTATTTAAATTTTGTGCTAGTGTTCATCATTGAGGGGAAAAAAGTCAATAGTCTGTGACATTAAAATCTCAATAAATAAATAAATAGGAAAGTTCACAGTTGTAGCTAATCACCACATTTATTATTGTTATTTATTGCATGTCTTAAAAACATAATACTAATTTTGTGGTCGTTGGCCCATATGAGGGATGAAAGGAAAAATAATATTTTAGGTTTAGACAAGGACCGTCCTACATATATCTTAATATATCAAAATATATCTTCAGGTCATTTTTGACCAGCTTTCAGTAAATAATATGCCATTAACACCATATAGTTTTTGGTGCTGAAACCAGGCTTTGTAATGTTACCAAAGAAATATATATATATATATATATTTTTAAAAAGTACATTTTTATAAGTAAAAAAAAAAAAAAAAAAAAAAAAAAAATGACTTAATGTAATTTAACCTGTATTTAAAGAACCGTTATGACCTTTGGAATTTTTGGCAGTTTTACTTTTTTTTTTTTTTTTTTTTTTTTTTAATTTTCAGATTTTTTTTTAAATGTAGCTCCTGCTGTTCTCTATTATGCAGCTAAAAGCCACTTCGGTGCAATTTTCTCCAAAAACACTACATGGCCACATAAACATCTATGTCACTTTCCTAAACATCTGCTGACAAATTATCTTCCAGATGTGGGGATTAATGGAATTTTTTTGTAACAGATAATTAACTGAGATTCCATGTCAATATATCATGGTTTTACAGTTGCAACAACAGCTGTATTAGTATGGCTATTTGTCAGAAACTGCAGGTAAAGTACATGTTTTAAATATATTTTACTAAGGCTGAAAGTAAAATATTTAATTTAGGCCCAATATGGTATGTCTATATTTGTCTGCTCAACTAAACAGGAATATAAGGGAATAATTTGAACTGACGGCCTCCATGTGGACGTTGACACGAATAAGGCAAGATCTTTGAATTAGGCGACTGGCGCAGAAATGTTATGAGCTGGGGGCTCTTAATTACAGGATGAGATGAATAAATGTTGTAAATGAATCCAGGTGACCATCTGCTTGGAGCTCAGAGCTCACCGAAGTAAACACACTCCAGCAGTGCCAGCAGGTTTTGTCGTCTTTAACTTAAAATGAGCTCTGAGTTTAGAGGAAAAAAGTGTGCCTGTCACTCCCCTGCACTCCTGATGAGAGTAAGACAGCTAAGGGGCTCGAACGAAGGCTCTCATTTTTAGCTGGGGTGTCAAAGTCGCCTGAAACCTGCGCTGGTTTCCACTCCCTTTTACATCTCTCCCTCCACTCCTCACAGCGCTCCTGTCATGCATGAACAGGCACGAAACACAGTAACAAGTTTGTCTCATGTCAGCTTTGAATAAACAGTGCGATAACTTCTTTCCTTCTATATCAGCCTCTCTCATTCTCTCCCTCCTGCTCTCTCATTTTGCTCACTCTGGGACCCCATGCTGATTGATAGCAGCTTTAAAACGTTGCATGTTCAAATAGACTAAGCTCCAAAAGCCTCGTGTGCAGAGTGGAAACGGGGAACAAAGCACCTCCACCTCCTCTCTAACCTGTCAGGTTTAAAATCAGGCTCTTATCCTGAGCGAAGAAGGGCATTAGATTTGAATAATATCTCTGTCTCCACATTAAACTTTTCTTCTTAAAATACGGTAACGCGCACGCTTGGAGATGGTGCGTCACACGGTGCCGACTTATAATGATAAATGTAACCTGTTGTTTTCTCGCTACAAACTCTTTATAGAAACACGGGTTCACTTAGCACGCTTTTATTCCGGGCCCAATGCGGAATAAAATGTCACTAGAGTTAATAACATTTAATTTAAGCAGGGATGTGATTTATATTTAGAAATTTTACCCCCTGCTGGAGTGTTTCAGTTAATGGAGATGCAAACTTTCAGTGTCGTTGTCTAATCCTGATGCTTCTTGAACATTCCTGCTAGAGTCTGTATTAAAAGTTTTATGCAAAAAAAGATTATTTATACTCAAACAAGTTATAAAAGCTCATTTCATTTTACATATCGACCATCATGGCACCGCCAGTTTGAGATCACATGACCATTTAGACACAACAATAGCCAGTGCTCAGCTTTTAATTACATCCAAACACAACAAGCAAACCAAAAAATTAAACAAAAACCATATATGAACTAAACATACCTAAATGTCAACTAAACCTCAATCATTAAGCAATAAATAAGTAATATACTAATGCACTCATTTACACCCATGATACTGTTGTACTAAAATATGTGCACAATACAATGACACCTGTACAATTATCATGACTAAAAAATACTGTATTTTAAGCCCCCCAACAAGACAGAAACACTCAGTAGGCCTGACCCAAATTCACATGACTTAAGGGTACAAGAGACATGTCAATCCATTTTCATGTCAGTTTGTCACTGCCTACAATATGGATAAAACAAGCTGCCAAATCATCACAGTCAGTGAACAAATCCTTCACTCAAACACGCTTTCATTTTCTTAACAGCATTGTAATGAAGCGATCAGTATTTAATCTTCTTGTGAAGATACATAAAATAGCTGATAAACTTTGTGAATTCTGAACACATTGTTAGAAAAAAGATAATTGTCATCTTTAAAGTAGAAAAACAACAAAAAAGCCATGGGAGAGTGATTCGCCTCAACACATTTTTACCATAACTTGTACAAACCAAAAGAGGGCGCAACTTGCCACTGAGAAACAGTACAGCTTGTCAGCCAGTCTACTATTAAGGCTCTTCTCTTCTCTGAACTACAGCAGCCATGAGTGCCGAGACCAGACACAGAGGCCACAATCTCTCCCACACGCACGTCCTGGGTCATGGGACAATAGCACATGCTTGTTCTCCGCAGGGTTCCCTGTGTTCCTAGCAAACTTTGACCCCTCGCGTCTGTCTGGTGCATTACCAACACCTGCGCTGTGAGACTTCCTCCACATCTCAACATGTGGCTGCTTGAAATGATGTGAAACTGCTCTAATGCACTTTTCTTGTGGATACAAGCACTAAAAATAATTATACTGAAACCCTGGATTCCCGAAAGAACACAATGCATTCAAGAAAAAAAGTATTATGTGTAAGCGAATGACAAAAACTTCTTGTATTTAACTGCACTGATAAAAATTATGAAAAATACTACAGAAAATACTACAGAAAAACAAATGTAATTTCTAAATGAAAAAGTTAGTTCAGGTAATAATTTAAAAAACAAAACAATAAATTCTATTACTACTCAAATCAAGCTTGTAGAAATTAAAGCGTAAATATCAACGTTATAAAATTAAGAAAAAACTACTAATTTTTTTGCTGTTTTCCAGCTGTATTTAGACTTTTATCATTACTAGGTTTAGTAACTTCTGATTTTTGTTACATCTGGAGCTAATTTTCTACTAAAAATGACACAGAATTCAATGTGTATTGTGTACCAAGTACTGAAGTCTCTGGTTTGGGTGGGTACCGCACTACTAATTATGTAGATGTGGTGTCTGCATGATATGATATTGTATTATTTACTTGTATGTGATCCTGGGCCACAAAAACAGTCAAAAGTAGCACAGGTGTATTTGTAGCAACAGCCAACAATACATTGTATGGGTCAAAATTATCAACTGTTCTTTCCATTAAGATATTTTGTAAATTTTCTACCATAAATATATCAAAATGTAATTTTTGATTAGTTGTATGCATTGCTAAGAACTTCATTTGAACAACTTTAAAGGCAATTTTCTCAATATTTTGATTTTTTTGCACCCTCAAATTCCAGATTTTCAAATAGTTGTATCTCGGCCAAATATTGTCCTGTCCTAACAAACCATATGTCAAAAGCTTATTCACTCGGCTTTAAGATGGTGTATAAACCTCAGTTTCCAAAAATTGACCCTTATGACTGATTTTGTGGTCCTGGGTCACATATGTTTCTGAGTAACACATACACTTTTAAATATGGTTTAATTCAGTGCTATATTGAGTAAAATCGAAGTATTGCCAAGTAAGCTTTGACTAACTAAAACTTACTCAAACTTTTACTGGCCAAGCTAAAATGATTTTCTTTAAATTTACTCAAGTTAGGCAAGTAGATTTTACTCGACAATGGTAAATTGTATAGAGCAGTAGCAGTAAAATTTACCTAAAATGTGTTAATGTAAATTCTTACAAAGATATTTATTTGTTAAGTAAATCCTATACCAGTTCATTTTTCCAGTATGCTTCTGGACATTACTAAATAAGAAAAATGAAAATAATAATTCAAATCATACAAAAGCAATGCTTGTCAAGCACAAAGTCAATTGTAAGTTAGATGATAATCAGCCAAAAATTTAGCTTCATTCTATACTGTAACTGTTAAAACAATGCTCAGCTAAACCTTAAATTATGAAGGCTATCTTTATCTAAATGACTAGTGATACGCAGTTTTTCAGTCATTTTGCATTCATTTTCAACCTGAGCATTTGCACCCAGAATCTATTTGTGATGTATTTTGATTTCACAAACCCTGTAATCTACTTCTTCCTGGTGAGTGCACCAGATCAAAGAAGGAGCCAGGCATATCTCAGCACAGAATCACAGAAAAGCACAGTCTATCAGCCAGATTAACACACATCATTTCCCAAATACATTATAGGGTGAAGATTATACCAGCTCTCACCACATACAGTAGCAGTGTATCTGAGCAGTAGGTAAATGTTATTCTGCCATCATCACCGTGTGAGAAATTAGTTTGAACAACTTTAATTTCTGGGCAAATTAAAGTGCGGTTGACTTACCTGTGTTTGTTTATATTGATTCAACACAACAACACCGGTCGTGTTGAATCAATGACGGTGAGATTACACTGTGTAATTGTGTAATCAATGCCAGAGAGTCAGTCACAACTAAAACTTGCACCGCAGACTCACAGACCTGTAAACAGATGCACTTGACAAGTGCTTCTGAGAGACGCGCTGGAAGCGTCTAGAGCATGTGTTTCTGTAAGCAGACAGAGGATGTGCAGACGTTAAAGTTTGTTTGGATGATTTACGGCTCCGATAACAGCAGGGACATAATGACGATGAGATTGCACAGATGGATTCAGCACAGTTTACCCTGACGCCCGACCGAGGAGCTCTCCACAGGGCCGTATGGCTTCAGTCTGATTTATAGCACGCTCTCAAAGGGAGTGGCACTCCATTTATTTCTGACTGAACTTTAAGATATCTCTGTTCGGATTGGGACTCAAGCTTTTACGCAGGAGCCCTCCACTACCAAGCATAAAATCTACAGTATATCATTTATTTTAACATTATTTTAATGATTATTAAGCAATTCTCCTGTTTATTTTCATTTTTCATCCTATACTTAGGAAAATATTCTATTATACTTTATAATTAAGGCTCTTTAACAGCATCTATGGTTCCATGAGGAACTTTTAATCCGTGAATTCTTTCCATTCTACAGAAGATTCTTCGTAGTGGAAAAAGGCTCTTTAGAATATTAAAATGTTGTTCACATTAAGAATAAACTGTTCTTTTAAGAACTGTTCACTGAAAGATTCTTTGGAGAACCAAAAATGGTGCTTCTGTGGTATTCAGTGTGAAAACAATGTGAAAAGGACATAATTCACCCAAATATGAAAATTCTGTAATATTTACTCAGCCTCATTTTGTCCCAAAATGACTTTTTCTTTCTTTCTTTCTTTCTTTCTTTCTTTCTTTCTTTCTTTCTTTCTTTCTTGTGCAGAACACAAAAAAGGATAGTTTAAAGAATATTGACCAAGTGTGACCCTGGGCCACAAAAACAGTCATAAGGGTCAATTTTTGAACTTGAGGATAGGACAATATTTGCCAGAGATACAACTATTTGAAAATCTGGAATCTGAGTGCAAAAAAATCTAAATATTGAGAAAATCGCCTTTAAAGTTGTCTAAATGAAGTGTATGGCAATGCATATTACTAATCAAAAAAGTTTTGATATATTTACGGTAGGAAATTTACAAAATATCTTCATGGAACATGATCTTTACTTAATATCCTAATGATTTTTGGCATAAAAGAAAAATAGATAATTTTGACCCATACAACGTTTTTATTGACTATTGCAACAAATATGTTCGTGCTACTTCAGACTGGTTTTGTGGTCCAGGGTTACAAATAGTTTTTGTTACCACTGATTTTCATTGAATGGACAAAATAAACATTGAAGCAAGTCTCAAAATACCTTATTTTATGTTCTAAAGAAGGTCACACAGGTGTTGAAACAACATAATGATGAGTAAATAATTATAGAATTCACAATTTTGGGTGAACTATTCCTTAAAGTCCTGTAAAGGCAATGAGAAATGTTTCCAAACACAAACATTATAAATGTTAGAAATGTACTGCTGAAAACACTTTACAAAGACTGTGAACTATGTACTATTAAATTGAGTAACAATAAACAGTTTTTCACCATTTTGTGTTCCGTTTTTTTCAGGCGGGCCTGAAATCATGTCTCGGTGACGCAATGGAGCCACTGTGCATGCTCCCTCCCCTGACACTATAATATATACAGCGCATTAGCATCAGTGGTGCGCCTGCTCAATTATGAGTTACTGTCATTACTGTTAGTTACTACAGCCTACAGTTCACAAGATAGCTATGCCTTCATCATATAAATGCATATTATCTGTTTGCAACAATTTACAAAACAGCTCATTTAAATTTATTCGTATTTGACAGTTGAGAGAGGCGGCAGCTTTCCCGCAAGTGGGCGTGGTTTCAGCGCTGACAACAGACACGCCCCCAGCGTTTGAGAGCAGAGAATACTGCTTATTTTTTCAAGTTATTTTATTTACTTGGTGTTTTTTAATCCTTCACATTTGGCTGGGTGGTTAATAACTTTTTTACTGTGGTGCGACAAACTCAGAACACATTTAATATTGCTTTACACAAGTTTAAACATCTGTCAGAAGCTTTTACTCAGGCAACTTGCAATTGCGACCTAATATGAACTTAAGCTAAACAAACACTTCCGTGAAGGTTGCTACAATCAGTTGTGCAGATCACTTCTAATAGTTGGTGTGTGGTAAATATAGTTTGAGGTTATGTAATTATACTCACGTGAATAGTGTGTTGCTATGAACTACACAAGACGTCATAATGACACTCTGTAATTAGAAATGTGTCTAAGACGGTGCAACCTGTTCATCTTGCGTGTGTGTGTTTCAGTGTCTTTTGCTAATTTACATCATTACTTTGCTTTTTAAATATTTCCCCACTCCTCTCTCTGTCTGCAGTTTACAGTATAATTGATGACTTTTGTGAACGCATCAGACTGTGATTACAAGTTTAGAGGTTTCAACATTTGTTTTTGCCTTTTTCGTGGTCTCTCTGCTCAGATCAAATGGAGGCATGTGCAAAATTCTCAGGCAAGGAAAACTGGGGTTGCATAAATATGGATTTTTAATCGCCTACCAGTGTTTATTTTTCCGAGCGTCTCTCTATTTGATGTGCCGTCCCAGATGTGCGTAACGTCTTACTCGCTTTAAAGGCCCGAAGAGCTGCAGCGATTCAGAGCAACTTCTCGGCCCCTCCAACCCATGATTAAGAGTAATGGCGCCCTTTAAGATTTGCATGGTGATGTTAACTAAGCATGGTTGTTGAAATATAATTGACTTTTCTCACAGACTCCAAAGACAAACAAAGACCCTAAAGGGGGTCCAAGAGCGAGCGGCATTAAAGAAATGGGCCAAGCGAGCTCCATCCACCCTGATGAATAAGCATTGGAATTTAGAGCTGGAGGCAACGTTCACTGTTTTCTTTTTCTTTTTCGCCTCTTTTCTCCCTTTTTAGTCTCGCCCTTTGTGACCACAGCCACATTTATTAATGGTCACTAAGATGTCAGCCATAGCCTTTACACATCAGTCACCGAGGGCCGTCTTATTTATTTTTACCGTTGTTCTCGCCTCTTCTCGTCTTTGTTTTTTCCTCTTTTCTTGTGTCAGGTATTTAAGCAGGCTGTCAGTTTTATAGGGCCTGGTGAATGGGGTTGATAGGGGAGACTCTCAAAGGACTGCATGTGACCCATCTGCCCACAACACCCTCGCACACACCCTCTCCCTTTTGTCCCCTTGTTTTTGTTTGTCTGGGAGAGCCGAGTGAAAGATAAACTTTACTAGGTAGGAGGTTACAGATCGCCATCCCTATAACAATGCTAGGTAGATTACACTTCCTAAATGATTTTGAATTAGGAAGCTTAGTACACCGAGAGACCCAAGCGGGGAAAAACACCAAGGCTAGCATATGTCATAGCATTAAACACGACAGCTCGCAATGATACTACTTTGACGTGACTGAAAGCTAAAATATCTAGAGCGCTCAGATTTTGTCACTCAAAGAAGGAAACTTGTAGACTCCATGCTATTTTTCACTCCTGACACAGTGTGTCACGGTAAAGTAATCGTCACTCTGTACTACATGCCAGTCGGGTGGCCGATGTGGCGGTAGATGTGTGGAAGAGACAGGGGTTGTTGTGAAGTGAGTGAGCGATGGGGCTTTCACGCTTCAGCAGACATATTTGCTTAGAGCTGATTAACTGCACCCCAGAGAGGAAGAGCTGTAGTGCTCTGGCTACTAAGCTTCAGAGGGCGTGTGTGTTATACAACTTAGAATAACAATAGTAATTGTGTATAAATAGATATGTTAAAACGTATTTAGCTTTGATGAATCATCGCAGCTATTTAGACAAGATGTGTTAACTACAAACTACAATTTAACTACAACTTATGTATTATAACATGATCTAGATCAGAGATTCTCAACTGGCGGCTAAGTGGTTTTAAAAGGTTTGCGGACAGGAAAAGTTGCCTCATCAACTTTTACATTAATATCTGCGCATTTAGCAGACACTTTTATCCAAAGAGACTCACAATGCATTCTATGAATCCAATCCACAAGAACACCAAAAAGGGAGGAGCTTTAAAAACGAGGGAGGAAACATTTCTTACAGCTTTTGTGGATGTCAAAGGTTGTCGTCCAATCAACAAACAGTATTTGGGCACAAATGTATCTGTCTAATAGATGTAATGCAATATTTAGGCTGCTAAACATGTTTATACACACTACCGTTCAAGAGTTTGGGGTCAGTACTTTTTTTTTTTTTAAAGCAAAAAAAGCAAGAAAGAAACAAAAAAGTTCAGCAAGGATGCAGTAAATTGATCAAAGCTGAAAAAGACACTGTAAGATTTCTGTTTCAAAATGCTGTTCTTTTGAACATCTATCACATTTCACACAAAAATATTAAGCAACACAGCTGTTTTCAACACAATAATAAGAAATGTTTCCTGAGCACCAAATCAGCATGATAAAAAGATTTCTGAAGGATCATGTGACACTAAAGACTAGAGTAATTATGCTGAAAATTCAGCTTTGTCATCAAAGAAAAAAATTACATTTTAAAATATATTAAAGCAGATTTTTTAAATTGTAATTTAAAAAATAATTAAAATATTTTACAAATATTTAACAACATTTCTATTTTTACAGTTTTTTATCAAATAAATGCATCTTTGATAAGCATAAGATGTCATGTTAATCACACATACTGTATTGTTGGTCTAGTGCACTTCATGGAAACATTTCATGTTTTATTTTCTAAACAACTTTGTTAACACTTACAGTATGGTACAACGGGGCTAAAGGCACCCCTTAAGAAAAAAATGTGCTTTTCACTGTGCCCAAAGTGTATGATTGCAGAAAAATACATACATTTGTATTGAACATTTACGGATCAACAGATTTAGTGTGAAAATAAATCACACAAGTCCTTTATTTTGTTTAAAAAAAAAAAAAAAAAAAACAGTATGAGGTGGCAAGGGGGGCCTTTTACCCCACACACTGGGTAAAAGACTCACCAGCATGGGGTAAAAGGCACACAGTATTGATACAAATACTTAAGCTAAAATAATGTTTTTTTTAAAATAATGGATTATTAAGTTAATACTTGTTCAAAACAATTTAGCAAAGTTTGTACTCATTTCGGCTTATTTTGCTTAATAAAATTATTATTTTTTCTTCAATAAATATACTGTCATTAAACTATGTTAATATAAAACATATATTTTAAAATACAGAAACAAAATCATATTAAAATGTTAACATTCTAAAAGCATTGAAGGAGACCCCATAAAATGTAATATAGATGTGTAATGTAATATAGATTTACAGTAGTAAAAATAAATGATATTTTATTATATGATATGATTAATAGTATGTTTTTAAATATGATGGTTTCATTCTAAACATGGTGATTGTCTCTAGAATGGACAGCCAGCATAATATATGAAATTTACCATTTGAATCTAACAATGTCATGTCAACTAATGGAAAAGTCAGCCTTCTATTAATAATCATGTTAATTATTGTGCCCCAACAGCAGGGGTGCTTTTTACCCCAAATACCATACTTGTACATATTCTGAGTTATTTAAAAAATGCTGTTTTAATTATCTTAAACAAAACTGAAATCATTAAGGCCTTTGTTTCAAGATATATTGAATAATTTTAGCAATTTTCATTTGCTACTTAAATCTACAGCATTTTTAAAAGCATCAAATATTAGATCAAGTAAGCACTGAATTGACTTTGCACTGCTGCCCATGACCACGTCAAGGGCAATTTTGCACATGTATGTTGAAAAGCCACATTTTTGTGTCATCTAGTGGTTTAGAGGAAAATAATATTAAAGGCGTCTTCTACCACGGGGCGCCTTTAGCCCCGTTCTACCTATATAATAAATATTGGGTCGCAACTCAACTATTTGAAAATCTGGAATCTGAGGGCACAATCTTTGTTCAAATGAAGTCCTTAGCAATGCATACTACTAATCAGAAATTAAGCTTTGACATATTTACAGTAGGAAATTTACGTAATATCTTCATGGAACATGATCTTTACTTTATATCCTAATAATTTTTGGCATAAAAGAAAAATCAATCATTTTGACCTATACAATGTATTGTTGGCTATTGCTACAAATATACCTGTGCTACTTATGACTGCTTTTTGTGGTCCAGGGTCACAAATATGGATCCTGATACAAATCCATCTCAGAACCACTGATCCAGTCAAGAATAAACATTCAAACCACTTTTCACCTACTCAAAGTTGACCTAAACACTTTTCCATCACTAGTGGTAATAGCACCACTTTGTAATGTCATTAAAGCTGTTTAAGTCTGCAGTCCTACCCAGAGTGGCTAAATCTGGCTGTGCTTAGAACAAAGCACAACTTGTATACGACAGCTTTTGCCAAAAGCACCTCCCACACAATGGCCCCTGAGGAGGGACCCCCTGTAGCCGAGACCCCAGTGCTCAGACCACTCAGCTTCTTTTCCCGCAATTTTCCACCCATGTGGCAGCCCCAGGCCCATGCGTGACAGTAACTTCATTGGATGCCTCTTTAACCTGGCCCCTCTCCCTCTCATTTTCTCAGAAGTACCTTTCACAGGTTGACGGGGTTAATCAGGCGCTGACTGTTTTGGCCAAGACCCCCAGGAAGGATGTGCCATGATGAGGTATACGGTATGTCACTGCTCAGCAAACTGACTGCAGATAAATGGCTATCCAGCATCCTGTGAATCACACAAACAAATGACACCAGGACAGGAAAGTTAAACAATTCTGAAAAATGAGCAGGCATAATGACTGGTAAGGTGCTGTATAGACAGTTAAAATACACTGTTACTAAAATATACTTTTAAAATATACTTTTACTGTATAAATCTCAAAATTAAATAACACTGAAGAGCATTACAATGATTATAATAAGTCAAATTCTTAATTTACAAAGACACTCTCTGTCTTACTTTAGAAGACTGTTTCCACCTCAGATTAAACAAAAATAAAAGGATCATTTCTATACATTGCTTCATATCTCACAATTGACCCTTTGCCGGGAGTTTGACTGACAGGCAATCTGACCAATCATAATGCAGAATCTGTCATTTTGTCCAACAAACGAACCAGACAGTGGTCTGTGGACTGGAACTCTGAGGCTCCTCCTCAATGCATCCTATAAATGTTGTCATATGTCTTGCACCACCATCCATGTCTGTTTTTCTTCATTATTTACATGCAATAATATAGGAGGTGTTGAATTTTATCTTTAGCTTATTGCATTCTTTCTTATCATGTAGACAACAGGTTAAGTAAAAATATTATATATTCTGAGGTAAATACTGTTATGTACTATTGTTTACAAGTTTTACATATTTTACACAGTTTGCTAAGTTACATGAGAGATTTCAGCAAGTTGTACTGTATCTTATACCTTTTGATGTTCATTTATGTTTATTTTGTACTAGTGAAGATAAATATGTGAAGCGTTCAGGTGCCACTTAAACTGATGCACTAAACCAAAGTGATCGCTCATGCTATATTTTGGAGCGCCAAAACTGTATTTTTAGTTTGAATTTCTTTATGAATTTGGCAGAATTTTAAAGCTGATACTATGTTTATTTAAAGGTAACAGAGCACAAAGCTTATTACGATTATTGGACGACAATTGTGCTACAAATAATATGAAGTTCACACATTTATGATTATCGATTATAAACGAGAATGGTTAACTATATTGTTAATGTCCACACAGCTGACAGTTTTATCTATTGTATTTTGTTTAAGTTGTGCACAAAGTGGAAACTGCTTGTCTCAATGCATCCTATAAATGTTGTCACATGCCTTGAACCACCATCCAGTCTGTTTTTCTTCATTATTTACATGCAATAATATAAGAGGTGTTGAATTTTATCTTTTGCTTCTTGCGTTCTTTCTTATCATGTAGACAACAGGTTAAGTTAAAATATTATATATTCTGAGGTAAATACTGTTACGTGCTATTGTTTACAAGTTTTACATGTTTTACACAGTTTACAAAATTAAATAAGAGATTTCAACAAGTTGTACTGTATCTTATACCTTTTGATGTCCATTTATGTTTATTTTGTACTAGTAAAGAGAAAGATATGATGGGTTCACGTGCCACTTAAACTGATGCACTAAACCAAAGTGATCGCTCATGCTATATTTTGGAGCGCCATAACGGTATTTTTAGTTTGAATTTCATTATGAATTTGGCAGAATTTTAAAGCTGATACTATGTTTATTTAAAGGTAGCAGAGCACAAAGCTTATTACGATTATTGGACGACAATTGTGCTACAAATAATATGAAGTTCACACATTTATGATTATCGATTATAAACAAGAATTGTTAACGATATTGTTAATGTCCACACAGCTGACAGTTTTACCTATTGTATTTTGTTTAAGTTGTGCACGAAGTAGAAACTGCTTGTCTGCACTTTAACTGCACATCTCCGTCATTTCCAACGTCTGTCATGCTGCCACAACTGAAGCTGATTTTAGCGTTTGTGCCATCAACGCTGGTGTTTCACTAAATTGTTGACATGCATTGATTACGTCAACATAACAAAAGATGTGATTGCAAAACCAGCAGGAAAAATGCTATTTTTGACGCATCCTTAAGTCAAAACGTGTACATTTATATAGTCGCCAATGGTGATCTCAGCAAAAATACCAAACACAATTTAAAATTTTTGGTCACAAATGCAACTGTTTTAGTCACAGTCTGGTGCCCTGATTCATGTTTAAAATTTTGTGCTAGTAAAGAGGAAGAAATTATCAGTCCACATGCTGTTTAAACCAGAGGCGTGCTTGAATGTCTTAAATTACAAAATTTTAAAGCGGACACTTTGTTTCATACCAAAAGTAACCTGGTCTGTCTTGTCTTTTGGCACGCATCAACGTTTGCTTCAAAATGTATTTTTCACTGCGTCAGAGCACCATGGCTTGTCAGACATTGTGAAAAGTCAATTGTGATTTAATTTTACATATGTATTATATTTAATAGATTCACTGATTTCATAAAAATAGTGGCAGATAAATCTGCTGAAAAAAAAAAAAAAATAGAAACCATCACAGAATGTGTAATGGGTTTACTGGTTATAATGGGAATTGTACTGGTTTAACTGGAAACGTTAATGGTGCCTATTGGTCTCTACTGGTAATTGGTCATCCTTTATTGGTGGCTTGTTAAAACCACTAAATCCTAATGGATTATGTCCCAAAACACACTACAGGAAACCATATTTTAATGGTTTTAATGGTTAAAAGTTGATGGTTTTTGATGCTTGTAATGGTATATGTAGTGCAAATCATCAGAATTTCTGTGATGGTTTCTATTGTTTTTTCAGCAGGAAAGTTTATTAGTAGTTACACTGTTTAAATGCTACAAGTGAATTTAGGCTTCACAACATAATGTACTATATGAAAATTATTAGTGTCTTAATGAACGACTTGCATGCAATATAGATTTTTTTTTATTTAAATGATCCAAGTCAATACTAATATATTGTATCACTACTTTCTATCTCACAATGTTTATATTTGTCAGTTGCAACTTTGTTTCTCATAATCAACTTTCTCACATTCTTATTTTATATCTCAATGTGAGTTCATATCTTGCAATTGCAGCTTCTCATATTATCAACTATAACAAGAAATGAAGTTATAATTTGAGATATCTAACAAATTACCTCTCTCATTTTTTACTCTGAAGTAAAAAATAGGTTTCCAAACAAGATTTTTAAAGCCCACGTAAAACTGAAAACCGAAATTCAATCATTGCTGGGGAGAATTAATCTAGCCTATGATTCATCAAATAACTGCACAGCACTTGTATATGTCAATAAACAAGAGCAGCATGTGTTCAGTATCAATGGAGGAGTTAAACTAAAAACTAAACCTAGGTGATGCCATACTACTCATAAATGTTACACATAATTACTCATGACATTACTCATAAATGTCATAACAACTGCCAACAGAGAGATAATACTAGACTTACAGCCTGACATCTTTCAAAAAAATGTAATCTATCACAAGCAATGTCTTTAGTGCCATAAAATGTGTCTTTAAAAAGAAAGCTGCTGGCTGAATGATTCCTTTTGTGCCAGGCAGTGAGCCAAGCACTGGATGAAATGTGTGTATTTGTAATTCGTAGTAAACCTTAGAGTGTGTAGTTTAAAAATTCATGCTGCGATCCTTGTTGCTGACGAGCGTTGTGCATGCATTATTGCATTTGGCCTCAGCACAGAACAGAATGTGTGTCTACTACTGAATAATGGCTGTGAGTCCACTATGACACTGAGACGCTAATGAGCACGTAGCTTCAGGCGTACTAAGCAACACTGTCTGCCACTGAGAAAGTCACACAAATCCCAGCAGTAAAACGAAACAGCTGCATCATATCAGAGCATTTAGCAGAGCCCACAAGTGGAGGAGCATCTGTTAAACTGCACGATTAGCAACTGCCTCTTACGGAGCTGTAGATCGATAAACCACAAGTACAGCATTTAACAGGCAATATTTTAAAGGCTGTAGAGAGCGTGACCTGCCAAACTCACATCCTGAATGAAGAGCTCTCGACACACCCAAACGCTCGTCCACTTTCCCTTTAGTGCACCTATCTGTGAAGTTCCCTAGCCAACGTTAAAGAGGGGCTTGTCATTACCTCCCCTCATTCACATTTGTCCACTCAAACGTGGCAGAGGAAAAAAGGCACAGATGTTAATCTCTCTCTTATCCCCTCCTTTTTATTAAGGGAGATTAAAAAGAATAGAGTGCAATTTGGATGAAGGCCAAGGCAGACTAGATGTGCAAAGTATTTCTGGATTATTTCCACTTGGTACAGGCGGGGGCTGAAAGGACGGCTGTCTTGTTAGCTGGTGTGTCATTGAAGACTTCACAAGCCATTTGGTCAACCGGAATCACAATAAACGGTGCATGTGCCACGACAAAATTCCCATGGAGGTTGATTCGCGCAGATTTGCGCGGCTCGAGTTAAATATGATGATTTGAGATGAGAAGTTGGGGTAACAACTTCTTCCGAGAGTTCGGTTGCTAGAGACCTCAGTCCCGCCTTTCATGTTTTCGGTTAAAAGAAGTAGAAGTGGAAGCGTACCGAGGCTAAAAAGGACTGCTTCTATTTGTTAATCTCTTTCTCTATCTTTTCATATGGCCAGACCTTCCTTTTTTGATTCCTTTCACCTCAAAAGAAAGAGAAAAAAGTTAGTCAGTCCCCTGTTCCTTTTGTTGTGCTCTTTCTTCTCCGCACTCTTTATACTTTTATCCTAATCCCAACCATGCATGAGTGATCAGTTGTGTCCTGTTGTTTCACTGTTCTGCTAGTTTTCAATCGGTAGGGTTCCGTCTTTGTTCCCTTTCAGCGAGAAACACAGAGAAAGGTAAAGAGAGGGAAGGGTAATGAAACCTCCTCCACAGACTTACTCCTTTGTCTTCCTGATCAGGTTTATTTTGCTTTTTCTTTTAGAGATATAACTGACTGTAATTAGGAGAGATCGGCGCTGTGATGATGAGTTCTTTGCCAGCTCTTAGTCTTTGGAGAGCGCTCGAAATGCCTCATCAAAGCCGACTGATGAAGTCCAGCGGTCACAGAGCCGGAGCAGGTTTTGATGTATGAATTCGATATAAAGATCAGCAGATGTCAGGCCCTGTCCAAAGGCCGTACCTGACAGGTGAAGAATGCTCTCATCCAACATGAAGCAAACAGGCACGAGGACATCTAAAATTCTACCTGAAACATGAACAAGCTGAACCACGAGGGCCCGGGGGTTTGTTGGTAGCTGTTTGGATGTTTGGCTTCTGTTTTCCCAGCAGTCAAACGGGGGTTTTGATCCCTGGACACGCTGGGAATATATAGAAAGAACTGAATTCTAGCTATTTAATCAAAAACGGATGTATTGACATCCTCAAGCCATGGTGAGCACTATAAATTGTTCTGTGTGAAAAAATGTGTGCTATTTTTGCTGTCGGCATATAGGTATCAATAACGTAACACTCTCTTTTTTGGTTGTTGTATTTATAAAAACAAAATAAACATAACTGAATAGACCACCTCAATATAGTGAAAGACTTTTATTGATTTCAACATTAAAATTGTTAACTTAAAGAAAACAATAAATATATATATTATTATTAATAATCTATATATATATATATATATATATATATATATATATATATATATATATATATATATATATATATATATATAATTAATAATAATAATAAATTAATAAACAGACCACTTAGATAGAGAAAGGGATAGAGAAAGGCTTTAATTTCCACATAAAAACTGTTAACTTAAAAAGAAAAAATGATTTTATTATAATTGGTAAAAATTAAATTATTAAATAGGCCACTTCAGTACAGAAAACTTAACTCTTAACTTAGAAAAAAAGACATTCTTATATATATATATATATATAAAATATTTGAAAAAATATGGTCCAACTAACATGCAATAACCTTAAATGAACCACTACAGAAATAGACTAATGTCCACATTAATTTTTTTTTAATTATAATTAACATTCTTATATATATTTTATTATATTATATTATATTATATTATATTATATTATATTATATTATATTATATTATATTATTTATATCATATTATTATTATTATTATTATTATTATTATTATTATTATTTTAGAAATAAATATTATAACAAAAATGAGTGATATTTGAAAACATAACATACAAAACCTGCAGAAAAAAAATGACAGGAAACAGGAAATGATATCATAAAGATAGTCCCTGCAGCCTCTTATGACTGTGTGTCGAAGTTCATAAGTCTTTTAAAATGGCAAGGCAAAGTTAGTTCAGAATGTAAAATGTCATGTGGTGCAACACACCAAAAAAGTAAATATATTTATAAATTAATAATTTGTGATGTTTGTAAAATACTTTTTTCTTGGTAAAAATTTATGTCAAAGCATATTAATTATTAACAAAAATCATTTAAGACGTGTACACTCACGTGTTCAAGGTGTATGGAAAGTATCTTGAAAATACCACGCTGCATTTTTATGTTAATTTAAAAAAAAAAATTTAAACCACAGAAAACTAACATGAATACAAGAAGTATATTTTTATACAAGTTTATACTACTTTATTCCCCCTTTTCTTCATACAACACTGACCCATATACCTCTGAATCCTGAGTCGTTTGTGCTTCATTTATTCCTTCTCTATGCATGACTGTTATGAGATGCATAATAATTTGATTCTCTGCTTCTCCGCAGAGTAAAGGCTCTGGTCAGTGTGTCCTCTGTTCAAAGGGACAGTCATTGTTGCAGACTGATCCCTCCTCTCTGTGGTTGTCGGGCCTAATTAAAACTATTCTGGGGGCGTGGGGTGAGTCGAGGGGGAGGGGCCGGCCAGCACTCCACAGGAAATTATGATCGCAAATGTCTTCCTGTCGAGTCCTGCGCTTGGCACTATAAAGTGAGGCGAGCCGGCAGCACCTGAAAGGGCTGGAAATCCGAGCAGACATCCACATCATCCCGGTCCATAGTCCAGCGGGGTCGCACACAAGTGGCCTTTGTGGCCAGCGAAAAACGGGATTAAGGAGGGGTCTTCAAGAGAATTGATTTTCTGTAGAGAACAATGAGCGGGTGAGAGGAGCTGGGGCCAGAGCTCTGAATCACACAGCCTCAGTGCCCCATGAAAGGCCAAAGCCGCACAACACTGAGATTAAAGCAATCAGGTTCTTTACCCCCGCTCTCCCCCCGCCCCTCGCCGCCACATTACACACTCAGCTCACAATAAGCAGAATAGGCCCAAAAGAAGAGGGATGAAACGGACTGTTTGCTTTTGCCTTCTCCTCCGGCCCTCCAAACGCCGCAAGGCTGCACTGAACGGCCTGGCGGATTTCGTTAAAGCAACAGCGCGCCGTAAACGTAGCATCCATCCTTCTGGACGTGGCGGCAAAGAGGACGACAATGTCAGGGTGAAGATGACGTGGTGTAGTGATGGGATCAAGGGTTACACATGAAAGAGGCGGGCTGCGCGGGTGCAGCTGTGCGTACCATTCAGTCAATAATTTGCATGCATTTAGTCCAAGCCTGAAAACATTGAGCTGGCTGCTTTGAGAACGTAAGCAACCTTATTGTCATTAAATACGCCATATTAAAACTTGCAAAACTCACATAATTGACTGTTAAAAGTGAAGTTCACCCAAAAGTGAAAATTGTCTCCTCATTAACTCAGACTAATGTCTTTCCAAAACTACACAAACACAAAAGACGCTGTTTTTGCCCATATTGTAAAAGCCAACAGGACTCAAAACTTTCAAGCTACAAAAAGGACATAAAGGCAGCTTGAAATTGATGCATATAACTCAATGCATGCATACACAAACTACATTAATATGATAAAACAAACCTCAAGTGCCAACTAACATCAAACCTCATTGGTTCTCATACGCCACGTGACCAAATATCATGATGTCCAAGGTACATTGCCATTCAAAAGTCTGGGATCAATAAGATTTTTTATGTTTTTTTTTTTCTTTAAACATTTCTTATGCTCATCAAGGCTGCATTTATTTGATCAAAAATACAGAAAAAAACTGTCATTTTGTAAAATACCATTACAATTAAAAAAAAAAAAAAAGTTTTCTGTTTTAATATGATTTAAAATGGAATTTAGTTCTGTGAAGCAAAGTTGACATTTCAGCATCATTACTCTAGTCTTCAGTGTCACATGATCCTTCAGAAATCATTTTAATACTGTATGCTGATTTATAATCAATGTTGGAAATAGTTGTGCTGCTTAATTTTTTTTTTTTTTTTTTTTTTGGAACCTGATACTTTTTTCAGGATTATTTGATAAATAAAAAGTTAAAAAGAACAGTGTTTATTCAAAATATAAATTTTGTGTTACAATATACACTACTATTAAAGAATTCTAAAATACTATTCAGTATTTTTTTCTTTCTTTTTTTTTTCTTAATTAATACTTTTATTCAACAAGGATGTTTTTAATGGATAAAAAGTGACAGTAAAGACTTATGTTGTTAGAAAAGATGTATATTTTGAATAAATGCTGTTCCTTTAACTTTTTAATTCATCAAAGAATCCTGAAAGCACAACTGTTTTCAACACTGATAATAAATCAGCATATTACAATCATTTCTGAAGGATAATGTGACTCTGAAAACTGGAGTGATGGCCGATGAAAATTCAGTGCTGTGTCACAGAAATAAATTATATTTTAAAGTATATTAAAATAGGAAACCAATATTAGAAATTGCAATAATATTTCACAATATCAAATTTTTTTCTGTATTTTTGATCAAATAAATAAAGTCTTGATGAGCATATGAGACTCCATTAAAAAATCCTCCATTTAAAATCCTACTGAACTTTTGAACAGCAGTGTAGGTGTTGCCATATTTGATGTATTTGAATGAATAAAGGCTTAAATTTCAATCTTTTCATCACATAAAGTGACTGTGTCTCTTCAAAAGGCTTGAAATTAATCCATTTAATTCTGCTGGTGTTTTATATAGGCATGTCCTTTTTGGAAAATTTAGTCTCACTGACTTTCATAAAAAGCAAAAACACTCTTTAAAACATCTTTTTCATTTCAAGGAAAGAAAGCCATAAAGTCTGGAACAACATGAGGGTGATATTGTTGCTTTTAAGTGAGAAATACAAAAAAAAAAATCTAAAGTGCTGCAGAGACAGATAAGGACGTTCGTTCTTTGACCGGGTACGGGGTTAAGTGTGGACTCTTTCAGAAAGGAGCTTCTCTCTCCAACCAGGGATCAGATTCATGAGGTCGATGAGCACTAAGCCCCTTTGCCTGTCCAGAAAGAGGGTTGCGATCTCCCTTTGTGGCTCACTGGGAAGTGTTGGTGCACTTGCCGGCCCCGTTCCATCATTAAACAGATTGCGAGCAGGCTGCTGAAGGCCACGGCCAGGACTGGAGGAGCGGCAGCCACTTCATTAGGGGTATTATGAGGGAAAAGGGCTTTTCTTCTGTCCCCCATAGTCCAGAAAGCTCAGGTCTGTTAAATCATATAATTCTCTTCTAGCGAGGCACAGCGAGAGCACTTTAGACGCACAACAACGCCGAGAAATTAATTATATTCATTTTCTGGAATACGCTCAGAATAAGAGGGAATTTGATATCGGCTGTCCTGTGTTATTTTCTCTCCTCCTCTTCCCTTCTCTCTTGTCTTTTTCCAGCTGGCGCTTTGAAGTGTTCCTGTTTTTGTTCGGGGATGGCTGCGCATCCCACTGCTCCCCGAGCTTTGATATCTCCGGTGGGGTGAGGGGTTACCAGGCAGAGGTCTGGAGCTGGGATATCCTAACTTCTCTCTCCAAGAGGGCTGACCTCTGCACCCGAGGGGCGGTGCGAGCGATTCCAAAAGCACGGCTCCTTTTGATGTGCCCTCATTCAGAGCACTTAATTAGCCAGTGGATGAACATTTAGCTTGAGCGAGCATATGTCCTTAAAGTCACTGACTGCCTTTTTGTTGTAAGTCAGAGTGTGGTAAGGGCCACTGAAACAATGACGCCTTGGAACACTAACTTGTTTGGATTGAGAATTGACTAAACCCGCCTGTTTACAGAACAGCGCTGGCTGAAAAGAATGAAAACAGTGTTCTTTCAGAAGTCGAATGCTCTCTTGACATCATATTGTTTTATAGGGCTGGCCTACAAGCAGCAGGTAGACTTTCAAAATGCCAGACTGTTCATATTTTGATCACTTACATTTACATTACTCATGATGTCTCAGATATGGTGATTTTTGCATGAAGAAGATTCTGACAGTGATACATCCAGATATATTTACCATAAAGTTTCTTAGTCGGGTTTTTTTTTCTCTCTCTCTCTCTCTCTCTTCTTCTTTCAGTAATCTTCAAAACATGATTTCTCAGTAACAGTAAGTACAGCACAAGCACAAATTGGAAAAGTACTGAAAAGTATTTTTGACATATTAGAGTGAATAAGTGGTTGCATTACAGTACAAGATAATGTGATATTGAAAAGTGTGATGTTTAACTAGAATTAGATATGATGGCTGGTACTGGTAAAAACTGATCATTATTTTCATGTTGCAGATAAAAAGATAACCATTAAACTATATAAGTTCTATAATATCATAAATAAATAAATAAATATAAAATTATTTATTTAATTGCATCCAAAAATTAAAGTTTTTGTGTACATAATATATGTGTGTACTGTGTATATTTATTATGTATATATATATATATATATATATATATATATATATATATATATATATATATATATATATATATATATATATATATATATACACACACACACACACATACACACACATACACACACATGCATGTACATATTTAAGAAAAATATGGTATGTTTATATATTAAATATATTTATATATAATATAAATTATAAGAATATAAATATATACATGTAAATATATATATTTTTAAATATAAACTGTGTGTGTGTCTTTCTATAATAAATATACAAAGTACACACACATGTATTATAAAAACAGAAACTTTTATTTTGGATGTTATTAATCTGAACAGCACTAATTAAAATATATGTGAAATAGATCATTTTGAGATTTGATCAAGACAGTGTTTTTAAATAATTCATGTTTGAGATTTAGGCAAAGATCTACATCTAAATTTAAAAATAATGGAAATGAAAATGAACAATTAAAAAAATACAGATACATTTATGGCAAAATGGGGGATATGGCAAAAATATCACTTTTTTTTTTTTTTTCAGAAATTTCCCGATTCATGATTTTATCACGATTCTTTGTCATGTTGGTTTTAATATTTTGCAAGTTGTCTAAGCAGTACAGCCAAACTAATTTACCTTTTTTAAAAACAAAGCCTTTCAAGGTAACAAAGTATAAAATAAAAAATAAAAAAATGGCGGATATTTAGGCCTAAGTGAGCAAATATAAAAATCTTTGTCAGCATTTTATCTTTGTTATTAAAAATTGAGAACAAAGATACACATTATAAATAAACATAACACAAATAAAACAAACAGTGCTTTATTTTTCAGGTACAGTAGGTGTATTTAGCAATAGCATTCAAGAAATGGAATTAACAAATATAAAAAGTAAAACACTATATACTTATATACTCTATACCTCAATTGTAGCCTACATTGATTCTTATTAAAGCAACTATGTTAAAGTTCTTCAGTCAAGAGCATGTTTATACCATTATTTACTCACTCTCAAGTTGTTTTAAACCTGAATGAGTTTCTTTTCTGAGTTTCTTTTGTGGGGACCAGCTACCCATATTCTTTAAAATATCTTATTTTGTGTTTACACAAGAAAGTAATTAATACAGGTTTGGGCAACATGTAAGTGAGTAAATAATGACAGAATTATAATTTTGGGGTGAACTATCTTTTTAATGACAAGCGGCAGCATTTTAAGTTCTGTCGTTTTAAGAGCTGCACGCATTTAATATACAGGCACGCATCTGTTTTTCTCTCAGTTGTTTACTTTCACTTTAGACATAAGCAACTGTGTTTATATGTAAACCGTGTGTGTTTTTTACAGTATTAGCGCAATCAGACACGATACATAACTTAGTTCAGTAATTAGCCACTGTTTGACCAGCTTTTAGTGTGCACGCGCTTCAGATGTAACGTACGTGCAATGGAAAAGCGCACGTCAGAACAGCAGGCATTTGAAATGTTTAACCAGCAAGACTTTAAAGCAAATAATGTACTTTTGTGATTGTGAATAAGTGCAGTGTCCTGTGAGTGTAACTCTACCGCTGAATTATCACTCATGTTGCGTTGTACAGTATATAGAACGGCGGCTAATAGAATAGCACGATGCTACAATATTTCTCCAAAAGCAGATCATGGAGACATTTTAATTGTCCACAATAAAAAATCGTCATATCGCACACCCCTACTTCAAAGGAATATATCTAATATCAGGCGTTAACCGATATATCAAGCATTCCTAATCATAATTTACACTATTAAAGCCTCGACCAATAGCATGACTTTGGGCTGGAGCCATTTGTCCAGGCAAGGGCAGACAGAACCTGTTTGATATTTGCAGTTCTGTTTGATAAGGCTGGTGAAGCAAAAATGACACGCTTCAGCTTTAAAGAACCAAGCGAAAGAATACAGTACAACTACATAGAAGTAAATATGTTTGAGAAATTCAGGGGATCCATATTAATAAGCACAACCATAAAAATAATAAATTAAAGTTAAAAATATTTTACTGTTTTTCGTGAAAAAAGCTTAAATTGAACTTTCAGATCTCACTGTGTTGTAATTAAGACATGAAAGGAGTCTGCAATAATATCTCAGGAAAGTAGTATAATTACGAAGCTCTTATTACTGAAAGCATTCAGCAGTCCCACGACCCTCTCTCAACATCCTCTCAAGCTAGATAAACACTTACCCAAAAAGCGTGAGAGCTTCATGTCCATTTTGGAAACAGTTAACATCAATATATGACAATATGAATGTCATGATGCCTGCCGTGAAAGGTAGGGCTTTTTTAAGGATCCAATTTCCAGTTCCTCCTGCTCTCAATGCCCATAAAGTGGGTCGCTGCTGCCCAGGAGAAGCAGCCTCAGCTGGAACATGCTGGATTCATCAGGCCTGGAAAATCAATTCTTTATTGCTGCACTTTGTGGCTAATAATTTCCCTGTGTCTCAGTAGGAAAGAGCAAATAAAGCCTGTTTGTTTCATTTTGGAGGTCCAGTAAAACTCCCCCATGCTGCTGGTCAGACTGTGACTCCTCTCCACACCTAACTAATACAACCCTGATCGCCTACAGTACTGCAAAACACACTGGCTGCCTATGAACATACAATATACAAGCCCAATTATACATAGAAGGCTGCATGAGTAATTATGGGAAAAAAACATATCTACTCGCATGTAAAGACTGATCATTTCCCCTAAGGTTTGAGGAAGAACAACAGACACTCATTATGGAACAAAATCCTTTTGACATCACACCACAGGCATTCAGTTTGAATTTCACTAATATATGCCTTATGTCAGTAAAGCTTCCAGAAATTATCTAAACAGAATTCTTAAGCAAGAAAAAAAAAAAAAAAAAAAAAATCACTGGACTTCAGACTCTGCTATGACAAACTAAAAGATGTGTTCCCAAAAGCTAGATCCTTTTGTCTAACAAGCATAAAAAGATTTTAAGAGATTTACTTGCTGCCTCTGACTTAAACATCAAGGCTTAACCTATTTCTTTATGAATAAGGAGCTGCAGTATCGCAGCGGAGCTCAAAGCAGAACCTGATGATTCAGACTTCCACTCGCCCTAGCATATGAGAGCTGGAGCCTTAATGACTTTGTTCCCATGCGTTTCAGTCATGCTTTGTGACATCTGATCAAACACAGTTGGCACACGCTCAGCGGCAGTTACTGTACATGGCCAGAGACCGAAAGACAGAGCGAGAACATGTTGTTCAGCGAGAGGGGGGATCTGAATGAAATGGACTGTGGAGTCTCTGAGATCAACCGCTGCTGGATGCTGCGAGCATGATGGACGGATCTGATACCATTTTGTGGCCTAATGAGGTAGCAAATCAACTCCGGCGGGGAAAAGAAATGCCCTGCGCTTTTTTTTTACTCCTTTCAAAAACTATTTTCTGAGTCGAACAGAATA
The DNA here is from genome assembly GCA_036247105.1 of Cirrhinus mrigala. NCBI lineage: Eukaryota > Metazoa > Chordata > Actinopteri > Cypriniformes > Cyprinidae > Cirrhinus > Cirrhinus mrigala. The sequence continues at coordinate 9,279,677 of CM070020.1, read as the reverse complement.
TCTCTTTCTATAAGCATTTCTCTCTCTGGTAAACAGTAAGGTTAATATAGGAGTGTGTGTATGAATTTATATCTGCGTTTAGTGTGTGTGCGTGAATGTGTTGTTCTGCTGAGATGTTTTGCAGTCAGTCAACGTTTGCCAGTTCCCACAGATGATCTACAGACTGCCTACCTGTGGCTGGCCGATCGATTATCACTGTGGGATTCTCCAACAATAGCCGAGACCGGCTTTCTCTTCTCCTCAGCTTGCATCACACTCTTTCATACCTTCTTAACTCCATTTTCAAGTCCACTACTATAGACAGCATACCATGGACAAGTTTATAGTGCTTCGGTTAGACCTGCGTATCACCAAACAGAGGCTGACTCAATTGCTTCTCAGTTCGTGCCACCCACAAAACACTTCAGTCATTTCGCATACAAATCATAGTTCTAGACTAAGAAAATCTCAGAGTGTCAAAAACATTCAGAAGAGGCCATCGTCATTTTAAAAATGTATCACTTATGAGTGATATATCTTTTTAACCAATCAAACAAGGGAACGCTGGAGGTGTGACCCTGTTACAAGCAAGACTTGTGAAATGTCATAGCATAAGACGATTATATTTGGCTGAAATCCAGATAGTAAACATTTGGCCAATATAAATAACTGTTTTCAAGTTACGGCCGACAATAAGGTTATTGTTACTACTAATTTACTGTGCATAAATAATTTTTAAATAAAACAGTAAAAACTAAAAATCAATTAAATCCATTTTTAAATGCTACAAATGCATTTACACATCACAACATGAGAATGTACAGTACAAAAAAAAAGTAAAAAAAAAAATCAAATATTCATTATGAGGTTTGCTAATGAATACATTTAACTGTTATTTTTGAGTGCATCTTTAACAATTTTTTTTTTGTATTATTTTAGTTGAGAACTAGATTTAAGTGAATGTTAGGTGACAGCTAAAGTCACCTGAATGTAAAAGTAGGAGAAATAAGCATGCACAATTAAATATTTAACAATATTCATAAATAAAAAATCTCCAATACCTGCCAAAAAAACAATATATTATACATCCCTAATAACATAAAATTAACCCTACAACAGGGTGGTCAAGACCATGACATGAAGTGTCTTCATTCTAAGGGGTTTATTTTGCAATAATGACTGACTGTACATTATCAAAACTACTTATCAAACAAAAGAATACAAGCTCATGTTATACTAATTTAATGAATTTAAGAAGACAAACACAGAACTAGCATAGAGTAGGAGATTGACTGCCAGAAACTAGTGATTGGCGATATACTCCATTGTCATATCGTCACCTTGTTATACAAAGTATCATCATGCTAATGTATTTAATTATTTAGGGTAAACTCCAGAGTAACCCATGTGAAAAACAAGTGGACTTCAATAACAGACCTACAAACTATTAAAAGTTATTCTTTAGTACTTCTTAAAATAATCTTAAAATAATCTAAGTGTACTCAAATGTGCTAGTTTGGGACACCATGAACATGAACTAAAATGTGCTGTTAACATAAGCCTACTATTTCTATATTAAAAAATGTATTCCTTTGTAGTACACTTGAACCAATCTTTCATATATAAAAGAAGTATATAATAGTGGGTTTAAGTATACTACAAGTGGTAACTAAATAATTTTTTTAAATACAAAGATAATATGTTAAAAGCACATTTTAGTTCATATTCATGGCATTCCAAAATAGCACATTTGAGTACACTTAGATGTCTATAAGATGATCTTACGTACTAAAGAATAATTTTTAGTATATTAAAAATACAATTAGTGTGTGAAAATAGAGCACTTTAAGTACATTATGGAAGGGCACTTGTTTTTCACGGCATAATGTTAGCGTAATCTATTAACTCCACCTTATATCTTCTTAGCCATATGCATGTCATGTCATAAATATTTCTAACATGACTGAATTTGTATTTAACATGATCATTATTTTAAAAAAAACATCGCAAGTTACTAACAATAATGCTTAAGTTTCCTTAGTTATTCCAACAGCAGCTCTAGGAAACCAGTAAAGAACATTTACATCAAAGAACATCACTGACTTTAGTCTAGTGCAAGTTAATGCACTGTAAAAAAAACACTCCCATTATAATCAGTGAAGCTATCTCTTATAATCCCACGTACATCTGCACTTTGTTGTTTATGATCAGAGAATTTGTGAGAGAGCAGAATTCATTCAATGAGTGCACGCACTCAACAGCAACACTTCGGTGTTTCAGCGATGACTCATCTGAAAGCCCCTGATTGGCCATTGCATTCATAAGATCAACGGAATTGTGTGTAATTTGTTACAACACGCAACACTGTAAAAAGAAATGCGATGGGACAATTAAGCCCTAATATTAATTATCTAATGATAATAATAATAATAATAATAATAGCCTAATATTAATAATAACAGAATGTCTCTTTACAATAAGTGCAAATAGCCCACCTTGTTGGCAAAGGCTATTTACACTAACTCCGCCCACGAATGTGTGATTGGGGTAGTCAAGACAACAAAAGACGATTGTCAAGCATCAGCTCCAGTGGTTTAGATAGTAAAGGGCTTATTGTAGTCTTTGACAAATCCGAGCTCGAATCCACTTTTTGCCAAACTTTTTTTTTTTATCCCTTTTCAAATCTCATATCACATCAGAAAGGCATTTATTTTCAGTAAAAATTAAGGAAAAAATCAAAAAGTTGAAAATAAATTATCGAGTAGGGTTAGGGTAGGTGTAAGGAGGGGTTTATTGTTATTATCCCAATAAGGTGGCATTCATTTAATAATTTGAATTAAAATTATAATTTACACTACACAAATAGGTTATTATTGCACACTGTTTTATAATGTACTACAATACTGAGGTGCAGATAATTGCCACTATTTGCACTAAGCAGTACAAATGGCAGAAAATTCTGCCATCTTAACATAGTGTAAATAGAATCTATAGCTATTAGCACTTAGAGTAAACAGTGTATTGCAAAAAAAAATTACTGCTATTTTCACTTAGTGTGAACAGAATCTATTGCTATTTTCACTTAATGTAAATAGCACCCATCGCTATTTGCACAGTGTAAATACCATCTATCACTAAGAAAATATGCTATTTTCACTTAGTGTAAATAGTAACTAATGACTATTTACACTTGTACACAGTGTAAATAGCATCTATTGCTATTTGCACTAACTGTGCAAAGTGCAAAAAGCTGCTGCCTAATAATAATAATAATTGATTTCTTGATAACATCAAAGCACCGACGTTATATCTATCGGCACAACCCTATCAGAAACAACAGTCAAGTATACAGCTTAGCTTCTTACAATGGCTGATATTGGCAAAAAATGCAGGTACCGTACATACCGATAAAGAGAGTTGTATTGTAATCTCTCTACGTAGAGCTTTAGCTTTATTTAAGACCTAATATCTGCAGTGAACCACCAGTTCTACACTTCCTACTACTCGGTTCCCCGAGTGGTGATAAACACTCAACATATGGGAAATTACTGTTGGGTAATAAAAGGTTGTTGGCTTTTGCTGACATGTAATAAATTAAGCCGTTTGCATAGTAGAGCTACAACAGGGGCTCCTAAGAAACACCTATGTGGTACTTTTTTCATGTACACTGCCTTTTTTTTTTTTTTACATTAACTCTGTTATATCTGTCGTAGTTGGTGGTAACACAGTGGGGTACATACACACAAATTACACACATAAAACTCCTGAAGCCTGGAAAATATTTTAATAGTTTCCGTCCCCCGCCATAACAGCCGAATGTGCCACACTGGTGAACTCCACAAGTATTACTGGCGCAATTAAATGCGAAACGCTGGGAGGACCAGGAGGGAAAAGATGTCCAAAATGGCAGTAAACAAGGGAAATGACACTTGACAAGTTGTAATTTATCGACGATGTTTGAAAGGAAAAAGACTCACTGTTTTACAGAGAGAAAAGCGAGGCATGGGGAAGCGGGCGTTAAAGAAAACCATTCATAGAACGCAAATGCATCAAAAGCAACCGAGAGCGGAGAGAAAAGAGGGAAAGAGAAAAGAGAAAGGGAGAGAGAGATAAAGAGACAGGGGGAGAGAGAGAACAGACTTCAAAGTCCATATGCAATAAGCAGTGCACACAGAGAGCAGTGCACATGATAGGACAGAGCGCAAGAAGAGCCCCCTGGAAGCTTGTGGGGGCCTCTCCTCATATCATCTCATCTCATCTCATCTCACAGAATAGCAGATTTCAATCAGCAGCCTGCTGAAGAACGACCATTACACAGAATGAGGAAGAGAGAGCGCAAGCAGTCATAAATATACTTACCAACACCACCACAAAAATAAAATGTGCCCCAAACTGTGCTTGCATTTGGGGAAAAAGAGCGTCAAGTAAAAACCACCAGTTTTTCACGCTTTTTTAAAAATACATAAAATGCTTTATTCTGCATCGATAGCACCGTAGTCGCTGTAAATGTAATTGCATGTCACGTTCCGTGATAACAGGTACAAACAACTTGAGCGAATCTAGATAATAAGTCCAATTAGGTATTATCTTGGCTGGGAGTGAGAGGAGCTGCTCTGATAATGGTGCTATCGTTCCATCTCTACACATATGTCCATTACACCTCTGCATCACGGTGCTATTAAAAGTGGCAGATTGATAGCCATTCAGCCAGTAAAATAACTCGGAATAGAATGTAAATTGTTCCAACAAAATGCACTGTCACCAATTTCAGTTAAAAGAAAGTAAATAAATAAATAAATAAGTACGAATAATAACAAGTGCACCGCTTCAATTTGTGCCTGGCAGATGGGTAATGGAATGATTATGGGTATTGTGTGATAAACTGGACATGTGTGAGTGTGTGTGTCTGCGAGCGAGCGTGTGTCTTCCGTCCATTATCAAGCAGTGATATTGTTGCACAAAAAGAATGCGCTTTTTTGGACTATTTACCAAAGAAGTGGCAGTTTTTTCTCCAACGTAATAGTGAAATGATAGGTATCAAATAGATAGTGAGAGGCTAATATGAAATAAAATGAGCCTGGAAAGCTTACAAAAGCCTGTAACTTGTAATCATTGAGCAGCTAGTATTATATCTGCGAGCGCCTTATCTGCCTTCATGGCATTTGACACAAAACAAAACTGTGAAAAAGATTGCGTTTAGCGATTAAAATGATTATACTTTGCAACAGTTTTTTTAGATGCATGGAAATCTTCTGGGGATTTGAGCATCAAGTTTCAATTTATCCTTGGGGAAAAACAAAAAAAGCAGAAGAAACTGTTTTCCGAGGCTTGTTTGCTAGGCATGACACTCTCAGCGCAAATGAGGAGCGCAAACGCGCTACATTAGAGGTGGGGAATAAATATTCCAATTCCAGCCCAAAGTGTCTTTATTTTGACTCAAATGTGAGATATGCCGTTGCCATGGTGACATGGTGCAGGCTGCAGCCCTCTCCCCAGCTGTTGGGAGGTTTTGTCTGTGTGTGTGCGTGTGTGTTTGTGCAAGCCCAAGCGCGCACATTGAAGCCCCGCTCTCGTGCTGTGTTCCCCTTTCAGCCGCCAGAATAGAGTCTCAACTAATCCGTGAAAGTTGCGGTGCTCTGAACCGCCAGCCAAGCCTTTTCCCACTGAATTGAGGGCCGGGGGTCTGCACTGGGCTTTACACTTGATTGGTCTTCGCCGTGGCAAGACTCCCCTCCCTGCTGGGTGTGGGCCCGTCCCCCTCGCTGTGCTGCTCGGGTCTAGGCTAATCGGCTTCTCCCCGCCGTAATTACCCACACCCGGCCTGGGCATGCTGAAGCCACCAGTCGTCTTTCTGTCTCTTTCTTCATCCCGGTCCCTCACCAGTACTGGCACCGGTGCCAATGGCGGCTCAAATCTGTGGCACCGGGTGCTGGGCAAGGGGACGGTGGGCGAGCGAAAAGGTGGCTACATGCACAATCCCGGGATGATGGGTTTATTTGGCACGGCTAATCAGGTAATAGTTTGTCTCACAGAAGTGCAAGAAACTCATAACGCTAACAAATTCGGATGACAATCACAGGGCGACTCTAGTAACCACACATGTACCGCATGTCAGACGCAGATGTTGAGCATCTCTAGTAGCACACTTCTGGCACAGCAGTAGTAAAAAACGCAAACACTGTGACTGAGAATATTCTTTGCGCCCCAGATTTACAGCGAGATCAAACAGCTCCTCAGAGAAAGTCTTCATTTCCATTCAGCTGGAAAATAAGTGAGCCATATCAATATTGAGGTGGCCCTCTTAAGATGTTCTGTCACATTTCCAGTGCTCTATAAAGGCAGAGGAGAAGACAGTTCACAAAGATTACAGAGCAGTGCAAAGGATCTAGAGTGTTTTGTGGGGTGCGAGGGACACCAGAGAACATGGAGTGTTTATTGGACCCCCGTTTGCTGCTAACATCTTATTATGGAGATTTTTTGTCCCTCCAAATCAGTCGGCAGTCACTCTCGCAAATCCTAAGACCCTCGCTCAGTCAGAGCAGATCAAAAGATAACTCACATTTCAAAATACGGAAGGGGAAAAAAAAAGAGCAAGAAGAAAGGACAGCAGAGAAAAGAAGAGAGCCAGAAGGGGGCATACTGCTCTCTCTTTACATAGGCGAATAAGGCATTTTAAGCATGGCATGTGTGTCTCCTTCCTTCTATAGTATTGCACTACCTACATTTTTCTCTCTCTCTTTCTCAAAAAAAAAAAAAAAAACAACCATTGTTATTTTTAGGTTTATTTCTCAGGGCGAATTTCATTTTCAACTGCACATCATAAACGAACCCTTACAGAAAATCTGTACTTAATGGTCCATTCATTGGAGGGGCAAAATGAAAGGTTTGGAATCTGGCTTCTAGGAAGTATCAAGACCCCCTTGAAGCTGGAATGAAAAGTGTAAGTTTAGCCTCTCAGCTGTGTGTCTCAATCCATAATCCTGCCCCAAAACCCCAGCGGAGAGCAGCCTGACACTCCCATGGCGTTCCTGACCAGTGAAGGCCTGGCCTGTGCAGATTTATGGAGTTCAGCTCCGTGCCTTACTCTCCTAGTTGGGCTGAGACTTTGAGTCAGGTTGCTAGAAGTTGCACAAGAAAATAGATCTAGCCGCTCCAAGCTCCAAGCTACACATCATAAACCGTCAATCATATCGGAGGTGTATAAAGACAATAAACAAGGTGAGTGTTTATGTACATGTCATTGTGTAGTACGCTGTTTTATAAGTGTTCTTGCGTTCACATAAATATTTTATAGACGTAGACATGCTGTGATTGATAGATCAGGTAATTAGAGTGGGTGTGTACATGCATGTGCTCCCTAATTGCGAGTTGACGTTGTTTGCATTCTGGCGAGGCCGAAGATGCATTTGTTGTACCATGGTTAAATTAGATTCGAATAAATAAGTTCAAGAACATCCACAGCTCAGTTTGAAAGAAGTGTTTCTTGAGAGGGGGGTTTACATTACTCACCCTATTCCAGGGTGATCATGAGTTTCAGATGATGGATTTTCAAGTTGCTGCGTTGGCAGAAAACAGTTGGTCATACAGATCTTGTGTTCTTCTTACAAAATACTTACAAAACTTCAGCACCGACCCGGCCTGTCAAGAAAGAATTAAAAATGTATTGATTCCGTTAAAATATTCCTGAGATGTGGAGATGTTAAAAAGGCTATGTGATTTGGGAGATCTATTATTAATTAAGAACATTATACATCTTCAAAGAGTTCTAAAGCCTTTAATTGCAAAAAGTATCAAATTAAGTTCTCTTTCAGGGTATTTAAAACGGTGCGGGCGCTCACACAGAATTCCTTAGCTGTTTGCCATCTTCAGATTGCATAAAATGAAGTATGTACCTGATTGAAAGGCCTAATTAAGCACAGAAAGATTATATCAACATTTGATTAATACAGCGTGACTTGCTAGTTATTCACTTTGCCTTTTTCTGTCCAAACAAGATTTTCTCTTCTGGCTGACTTTGTCAATTCAGGATAAAGTCACCTTTGGACAACAAGCTCAGTGTGAGAGCGAGCGCAAGTGTGTGTGTGTGGACATGGTGGGTGGGGGAGCAGGTGTGAGATTGGCTCTTCAATGAGCCTCATCTTGTCCCATGTTGGGCGCTTTGGTGCATTTGTGTGTATGTGTGTGCGCGAAAAAGAAAGAGAAGAAGCGAGGCATGTGGCATAGCTATTACTCAATAGTGTCTGGAACATTCTGAGCGGAAGATGAGAATCGTAGTCGCTACCTCAAAATGTGCATTTTCCGTCAGGGCCGAACAAAACGAGCGCGTGTGACACGGGTGTTTGGTGTGGCGTCGTAAATGTTGTATAAAGGTGTCATACATTGAGAATGGAGGCACATTCAGAAAGAGCCAGACAAAATGGCTGCCTCTTTGTGCGGTAGTGAGCGAGAGCTGTAAGTGATATGATATTTGTAGTAACGCAGCGCAAATCGCATTTCCCATCGCATGAGTAATCGCGCACTTATGAATAGATTGTGTTTTTCTACATAATGACATGAAGATCTATCATTTCTTTCTTGATTTATCCACAGCCAGGATGTTATTTCCCGCAGACACACACACCCACATACCCCACCCACAGTTTGGGTACCTTGTTTTGTTTGTAAGAAAAAAAAAATGGTGATGTAACACTCCTCTGTATTAACCTGCCCCATTTTTAAACTAAAACTTTGCCTAATAAAGCAACTCCATTTCCTTTTCTCCTTGCCCGCTTATAAAGAGATCCATATGAATTTTGTTTCCCCACCTTTGTGGGGATAAATCACACCAAAGGGGGATGAAAATATGAAAGCTGATTTAAACCATAAACATATGCCGTTGCATCACTCCTCAGAAGCGGTCTTTAAGAATATGGAGCATGTCTTTAAGGCTAGAGGGACATTGTGGAGTAAATCAATCTTTTATACTAAAAAGTACTTATTAGTTTGTAAAATATGACAGCGCTGTATCTCTTTGACTTTTTTTTTTAAAGCTTTTATGAAAAGAGAAGTAAAAAGCCTCTTTATCCCATCCCCTCCCTCTCTCTTTTTCTCTCTGTATGTAAGGTTAACGTTGGGATCATGTGAGAGCTTTTTTTTTTTCGTAATTTGGAAGGAGAAGAAAGAGAAAGGTAACTTTCTCTCCTCTGCTTTCCAAATCTCCCAGGTCCGGAGAGCTTGACTGGAGAAATGGGAACGGCAGCACAGTCAGAACTCACTGTTTGCTTTTGGAGTTTTTCATGAGCGGACAGAGAAGGGACTCATTCCAAACACTACAAACGGCATGTGGACTTAATATGGAAGTGTAGTTCTCACATTCTTTCATTTTATTCCATTCGATGTATACTGAGAAAAAAACAAAAAAACATTTTTCTGAGTGACCTAATCAGTCTACATAATCAAATGACCCAACTATAACTATTCAAACTGATTTGTGTAAACTATTTCGAAACGGAAAACGTGGCTGATTTCTTAAAGGTGCACAAGCTCCCAGCATGCACTGCAGCAAGAATAAACTATGCGGTTACTCTTATAGGATTGTTGTTTACTGGCTTTATCCTGTTGTTGTTTTTGTCATCGCTGTTGTTTATTTATTGTGCGGTGATATTCAAAATGCATTTTTTAACTAATGTTTGTCGAATGTTGTTGTTATTGGGGTTAGTCTTAAGTGCTGAGGTCTACAAGTGTCTATATAAAAATACCGCATATAATATTTTTGGTTTTGCAAAATGTTCTCTTAGGAAACAAATATACTACAGTTCACTTTAAATAAGTAAAAATTAAAATTGATAAGTAAATGAATTTGCGTTGGCAATAACTGCCAGGAATTTATGGATTATGGATAAAGTAGCATTACTCAAATATTTAAAACTTTTTATGCAGTGTACACTATGTACATAGATTTATTCACTGTATTTAATAAATAAATATAATTAATTTTACATAAATACACACATACTACAGCCCACACAGTGCTTAAGTTTAATAATTATAAATGCACAAAGACATATCACTAAATAGTGCAAAACTACTGGTGTGCCGTAAAATGATGCAAATGAACAGATGACTGTAAATATCAATTAAAAGAGATGGAGTTTGAGTGGCACTCAGTAAAGAAGTGTAAAATGAGCTGATGACAGAGTCTGATGTCCCCAACACTGAGGAACATGTGAAAAACAGATGGTACGCTTTCATTCAGCATTCTCCTAGTGTTTCCCTTCTCACACAGAGTAACCATCTGAATAAGAGAGCAGTTTTGATCAGGCCTGCGCCTCTGTCGATTCCCTCCTATCATTAAGTATGATTAGTTTATGACTCCGTATAAACCATTCATGACCACTCTCCTTGAAGAAGTAAAAAGCCATACTGGAAATGAAAGAAAGTTTTGCCAATTAGATTCTGTCATGAAATACCTAATGAACCGAGCCAGCGTTTGATGCTGCGGGTAAACTTTACCAACAAGGCAAACAATACAAGAAATGAGACAAAGTCTTCTAAAACAGATGGAGAAATCAAAAATGCAAAATAAGCCGAGAACGCATTAATGGCTTTTTTGTTGATTTTAAAAAAAGGAAAAAGCTAATAAACAATCGTTGTTTAATCAAAACGCTTTTATCCATCTCTAGTTTCAACTGTCTGTAATACAAACAACAAACTTTGCACTAATTAAAAATGAGAAAACATGCAAGGAAAACTTTCAAGGCACGCACTGTAAAACTTTTCAAATATTAGAATTTCTATTATTCAAATAATAATTCCACTTTGACAAGTTAATACATTTCTGATTTTTTTTTTTTTTTGCATGCATGCATAATATAATATTGCATACATAATATAATACTGAACAACATGAAACCGTTAAAAAATAATCATGTTGAAAAGTAAAAAGATTTGTTTATTTATTAGGATTTATTTAATTAATTTAGCAGTGAAATGAGTGTGTATGTTTTGCGGTTTACAATCTCTTTTTACCAAAAAAAAAAAAAAAGGCCACCTGTTTTTTTGTTTTTTTTTTCCACATTATAATGCAATTTAATGCTGTTTACAACTGTATTAGTATGCAGTGGTCTTTTCAAATATAATTGTCTTTGAAACTTTAAAATACTCCAGAACATTCAACATTTTACAAATGATTTATTTTATGATTTGTTCCTCAATAGCCGCTGCAATTTTTGTAGCAATTCCCCATATAAATGAGAGTTAAAATAATGGTGCATTATACAATAAGAAAAATAAGACAGCAACTTACATGAACATTAACATTATCCGAAAAAGATCTGTTAAATCTTGCTCTAAATTAATACTGATTTTAACCAATTCAAATCATTATTAGATGATTATTTAAAAACATTTTTACAACCTTGTCGGCATGTTTAACATTTGCACCAATGCATTTAACACACCCTCAATTAACGAATGACATTTGCAAAATAAATTAATACACTCTTTGAATATGCTTTTTTTAAAAAAAAAACTTTTCATTATTTATAAACATAAACAAATAAACGTTATGATGCTGTTGCGACTCTATAATTCTGTGCATTGTGCGTCTTATAAATAAATGTGCAGTGTGTATTTCATTATATCATATAATTTATAATATAATAAAACATAGTATATTATAGTTTGTGTTTTTTATATTTTTAAAAGAAAAAAGTACATTTATTCATTTTAAAAACAAAAACTAATATATTTTAGACATTCAACAAATATATAATGTTAACAAACTGTTAACACAATTTTCATAAAATCAGTCAGCGCAGTTTCAAGGAAAAGAGCTTGAACGGCTTAAAAATAACAAAACTGCTCACAGTTCAATTAAGAATTATTTGATGCGATTTTTTTTATTCGAATATGCCTTAAGAAAACTTAAGAAAGCTAGAGATTAAAAGTATTGTGCCGTTCAATAAAAAAAAAGTCATGTTTTCATGTTTCACATCAATGAAAAACAAAGAACTTTGCTGCATTTCTGTTAAAATTCTACTACACTAATTCAAACAGAAAACTGAAGAGAAAAAATATGAATGACATCCATAACTTCCCTCTAAGTACATATACTCGCACACTGAAAACTAACCAAAACTAACCATTAAATAAAACCCATGCAAAACAACAATTAAAGTTAACCACTTTGACAAGTTAATATGTTTCTGATAATACTTTTTTGCACGTCACTAAAAGTCAAAGGCAAAATGTGTTGGCAACACCACAGACTATTCAGCCATCTTTACTCTATTACCATATTTCCTCACAGCAGATGCTATGATTTATCTGTTAGAATTGTCAAAAACGCATCTCCCATGGTTCTCTGTTGTCAAGCACTTTGTGTTTAGCAGGTGACAAGTCTGAGTGTAAACTGGCTGAGGGGAAGATGTTAAAGCCCCCTTGCAGGAAGTGGCATGAGGACCACTGACATGCAGGTTTATGGCTCTACGCTAATGAGACACGCTTTCAGAAAACAGGTTCGAGCCACGTGTAAAACAATCAAGGACAATAGCGAACGAGGTCTGACGTCAGCGGGAAAGAAAGTATATTGGGAAAAACTACATTTAAGGGCAACAAAAGTGGGTTATATTATTTCTACGTTTTTTCTACGACTCCTAAATTTGCTCACATCCCCTGAGTCGGGCCTGTGATCTGCCTTTGCAGAAAAGCAGGTCACATTATACAACCAGGAAGTGGCCTGCCAATGTCCTGCAGCTTGTTTATGGAGACATCTTGTTACCAGGGTGATAGGGTCCTGTCTGGGAGCGTCTTCATTAGTGGTCACACATGGTGGGCACAGGCATTCTGTTCATTCACCTCATGCTACTAGAAGCCGTGGCCAGGACCCCTAAAGCCACCCGTTCACCTAACACCTCCAGCCTGCCCGAAGCTGACAGCCTCCCACCAAAACCACTACACTCGTCTGCGGACACAGCTTTAATTGGGAGCGACATGGACAAACTCAAAACCGGCTGGAAAGACATGCAGGCAAACTTACAGGATTTACTTACAGGAAAGGAGATTCCTATCTAAAGTCTGAACGTTCCAGAAGAAATTTTTCCACAAACGCGAAGCAAGAGATGCTTGCAAGCTCTCAGAATGCATCACGAACACATTTGGATTACAAATGGCATGATTTGAGCGCAAATCATGAATTTTTATGTACAAAAATCACAAGGAAGACTGACCGCAGTCCATAACAGAATACAGGATGATCACATTTTTCAACATGCTGAGACCGGCCATTCTGATTACCTTTTAATCTAAGGGCTGAATTCCAAATGTGCCCAAGTTTCCTCCGGGGGGAGCAGCAGGAGGCGCTGTAAAGCAGTTAGCCTTTTGATAATGAAGTGCCAGCAAAAACAAACATGGCTGATGAGGGGGGAAGGGTTAGCACTACCTTACAGTGGCTCGGCACGTTAATGCAAGATTAACATTGAATGAGCGTTGGGAGCTCGTACTACTGATATCAAATAGATATGGCCCCTACCCACCATGCCTGACAACAAAAGAGTCAGCTATGACCTCTGCTCACGCCGCAAAGTCACGAGCGACGGCATCATTACGCGCAATGCCGGGGGAAGCCGCCATTACCGTGTAGTGTGAAGCACAATGCAAAGTGCCACATCAAGGTGTTTTCGGTAGAGGTGTGAAAGCACATCCATAATAGGAAGGTTGTTTTGGGTTATTATCACTTTCCCTCATTGTGAATGTGGCGGCCTAAATACAGTATTCATCGTGGAGAGAGTTTGGTGATGTTCCTGTTAATGCCGTATTCTTTTTAGCTTCGCATTTTTGTATTCCATGTTTAATATTTTCCAGACAAAAAAAAATATATATATATATATATATATCTGTACTGTGGGTCTCTTGAGCATAATGAGGCATGCTGTTTTAGGTCAGTTCTATCTCACTTTTATTCCATTATTTGTAAGGGAGACTTTTGATATTTGCTTTAAAAGAAGCTGAATTTGAATATTTTTGTCTGTTCATTGTATAAACTTTGAGACAGGACTTTATGTAACAAGCTCTGTGACTTGCAGATTATCTAGATGTTCATAATAACATGCAAAAACTGCTTTTAAAAAGCTTATTTCCACAATTAAGATTACAAAATAAATGTACAAGAAGGACAGCTTTCCTTTGGCACATCAGTGTGCTGCTACTTTCCTAACTCCCTATGTCAGATTTTTTTCATCATGATTTTATTGATTTATTATGATGAAGATTCAATTTATACACTACTGCTCAAAAGTTTAGGATCTGTAAGACTTGTAATGTTTTTTAAATAAGTCTCTTATGCTCATCAATGATGCATTTATTTGATTAAAAATACAATACAATAATACTGCAAAATGTTATTACAATATAAAATAATGTTTTTTATTTTAATATACTTTAAAATATAATTTATTCCTCTGATGCAAAGCTGAATTTTCATCAGCTGTTACTCCAGTCTTAAGTGTCACATGATCCTTCAGAAATCATTCTAATATGCCGATTTATAATTAGAATTATCAATGTTGGAAACAGTTGTGCTGCCAAATATTTTTTGGAACTTGTGATTCTTTTTTCAGAATTCACTGATGAATAACACGTTAAAAATAACAGCACTTATTCAAAATATAAATCTTTTCTAACAGTTTAAATCCATGCTATCACTTTTTATTAATTGAACACATCCTTGGTGAATAAAAGTATTAATTTCTTTCAAAAAAAGAAGGAATAAAAATGTACTGAATGATTTCTGAAGGATCATGTGGCACTCAATACTGGAGTAATGATGCTGAAAAATTCAGCTTTGATCACAGAAATGAATTAGATTTTTAATATATATTAAAATAGAAGAATGTTGTTTTACATTGTAATAATATTTCGCAATATAACATTTTTTTCTGTATTTTTTGATCAAATAAACGCAGCCTTGATGAGCATTAGAAACTTATTTAAAATACATTAAAAATCTTACTGATCCCAAACTTTTGACCGGCAATGTATAAATATAGTATATAGTAAAGGAGACACAATCGACAGAAGGGTAAATAGAATGAAACTGTGCTCCATGCAATGAGAAAAACGCAATGGCTAGTTTCAATTTTGTGCTTCATTAGTATTACTCACTGCATCTCACCTACGCTTAGACAGCTGTAATTTATGCGGTAAAAATAAGCAGTGAATATGCCATTCACTTTTTCCCGCCGAAACAGAAAATAGTATATTTGACAGACAGAAAACACACACACATTTGTTCCAGTAATGTCTGAGAGTTGCCCCCTAAAATTAAAATTATGCATGGGAAAAGAAATATTTTTGTTATTTGTGGGGGAACAAAAAAAAAACAATGCAAAAATACATAAAGTGCATCTGCTTGCCAAACCATTTTACCCGTTGGCTACTTTAAACAACAAATAATTGTAAATTACACAGCTTTTGTCACATCATGCAAAATATCATTTACAGAGACATTTTGTGGTGTAGACAAGCCAAGCTAACCACTTCAACATGCTATTCTAGCCAGAAGTGAAATAAAGGCTGTGGAGCTTCACTGTTAATGTGGGCCGGCCCATGTTCCTGTTCTATGGAGGTTAAACATTAAATCATTGCTGTTTTTAATGATAATTTCTTAATGTGAGGTTAATTAATTGCACTAAATTTAGACATCACCATGACTTCCATACCATCCTCAGAGTCTAAAGCAGCCCTTTTGCATGGAGTTAAGGACCTTAATGAATTATTAATTTTTAATCCACATGAGAGGTGCGGGTCTGCGAAATGTAAGGCAAAGTGAACCTCGCTTTTGGACTGCATTCTTTTGTCTGCCCTGCTGAGGCAAGCAGTCTTTCTGACTTCAGCGGAGACCGAAAACCAAATTGAAATGACTGCTGGGATCGATAGACTGAGGGGGGAAAAGGTACCGCCAAACCAAAATTGCCAAAGAAGTCTCTCCTTTCCATTCGGCACTGGTCTGCTCTATAAAGACATCTGCTGATGACACACTTTGGGGAGGCCTGCTCAAGCAGAGACTGGTGGAGAATCGCTATAACGAGATTGAACCACATGACCGCTTGCCGAAGGAGCCTGAAGCAGGCTCCCACACAACCTGCTGCCAAGCAGGGTGCCACAAAGCTGAACAACCACCACAAAAATGCCCTTACACTATTCTACAAGATGTGGCCTGGACAGCCAGGGTGGCAAATACCATTATAAAATGAAATCCAGCTGACATGTTATTCCTATTCCCGCTCAACAGGCAAACACTATCCTGCCATGGGCTGCATTTCTTAAATAACACAGGACAGATCATTCTATCCAATTTCTACAGCTTTAGGTCAAAAGGACAGGACAAGAAGAAAACATTCATGTTTCTAGAGGTGATATAAATTTGCCTTGCAAGAACAGGTATTTTAGTTATTTTAGTTAACAGGTATTTTTAGCTGAATGGATCCTACGACAAAAACAGCTGCATCCTGAAGCGATTGCAAATTAAGATTCACAGTACACACATAACCAGACGACAACAGCATATTGTGAAACAAGCAGCATGACAAAGGTCATCAGACAAGGCTGTTGGTTTATGACCATTGACAATGACCCAATGCAAATGTTGGCCCAAAATGCGAAAATGATAGTTTTATAGTACTTTGCCCCAGACTCTCTAGTAAAACTGCAATTTAAATATGTTCAGTATCATCAAACATTTTTCTATAATGTCTGAGATTGCATATTTAGGTAAAGAGCTAGTTTTTATTACTCATCATACCTGATTAACACAATAAGCTCACCTTCTAAACATTCTGCTGCTACATATATTACTCATCCTCATGTCGTTCCAAGACCTTCTTTCATTTTCGCAACACAGATGAAAGTATTTTTGATGAAATTCACTTAAATTAGCTCTCTGAACTTGCATAGACAGCAACGCAACTACCACATTCAAGACCTAGAAAGATAGTGGGTCATTCTATAATTAGGGGTACATTTAGAATTGGACAATCTGAAGAAAAACTTTTCCTTTTTCCCAAAAACCCAAACATGACCTTACACAGCTGCTTTGAAACAATCTATATTGTATAAAGTGCTGTATAAATAAAGGTGATCTGTAGGAATATGTGCCTAAAATACCATCTATGTTTGCTACTGTCCACCGTGTTACCTTTACCGGGTAACACAGTTGACAGGTAACCTAGTTGACATTTTTTAAATATTTTGGGCCTATACTTAACATGGAAGCCTAGAACTACTGAGCATATGGTATGTTTAGAGACATTTTTTCATAAACAAAATATAAGTTTTAGTTAAATTTGCAGCAATAATACTTGTGTAACACTGTTGACTGTAACAGTCAATTAATTCACTCTTGACACAGGTTTGCTAGTTTAACCAATATTAGGGGAAAGAGAGAGAACGTAACTTATAGTGTTTCATCCATGTGCTTTTAGAGGAAATATCATCATACTGTGCAAATTATGCGAGAATGGGACAAACTATTCCTTTTTGAGGGGGGTTTTCTAGTGGGAAACTTAGTTGACAATGGTTTTTCGGGCACAAATAAAACAAGTTATATCACAATAAATGTCACACCAAAATGTTTTGATAACCTAATCTAACTGAAGGCACTATACTATGAAATTATTTTATATTTGAGGTCATTTTCATGCTTAAATACAGAGCAATGAGTACGGACATGAGATGTACCCACAATTATAGAATGACCCTAGTAAGGACATTGTTAAAAACAAAGTAACAGCTTTATTTAACAATTTCCTCTCTTCTTTGTCAGTGTTTGCATATTCATGCGAGTACTACAACCAGTACATTTCTGGTCCTTGAATGTGGTAGTTAAGTTGCTGTCTATGCAGGGTCAGAAAGCTCTCGGATTTCATCAGAATATGGTATTTTGTGTTCCGAAGATGAACGAAGGTCACGGGTTTGGAACAACATGAGGGTGAGTAATTAATGACAGAATTTAAATTCTAAAGGTGAACTATCCCAAGTCCATACACAAGTCCATACATAATAAACAACTAAAAAAAATATGACAAACAGAAATGCACCAGATCCCAGACAGAAAGACATTGCAAAACCAGGCAATGTCAATTTTCTTCAACCACATGCCCTCTTTCAAAATCCAACCTCACAAAACATGTCAACAAACCCGATGTCAGAAAATTTGAATGTGCACAATGATTGAGAAGCATTTCTGTGAGAAAAGAAAAACATGGGCTATTCCCTTGACTCCTTTTTGCCATTTGCAGAGCCTAGGGCTATCAAAGAGACAAGTGTGGTTTCTCAGGGTACCCATTTCAGTGATAGTAGAGACGAAAAAATCATAATTATAAAAATGTTAGCTTGAGATAGGAAGTATCAAATCACATTAAGATTACTATTTTTTTTTCAAGCCAGATCTTTTTATAATGTTTATTCTACAGGACTTTCTCAATTTTTTACAAACTGTAAGGCTGTAATATAAACTTCATTAGCAGCTGAATGAAAGCAGCTCTACATGATGGAAAACCGAAAAGGGTTGGATAGAAATCCGAATGACAAAGAATCTTGGGAAAACCACACTTGAAGTCTGACAACAATAAAGCAGAAGTAGGCAGTGTTGCAGACAATGTCAAACTATTTACATCACTATGAGTGAACGCTGCCTTACGGCACCTTTGATTCGGATAGCATCGCTACCGAATAAGGCTGAAGTGATGGATAACTGCATAACAGGTTTATGGTTCCCCTGACAGGCACACATGAGGTTCCAGTGAAGGATGGATACATTAAAAGGTGCGAGGGAGAGAGCGTTTAATTGTTTAGTTTTGAACATCCTTCTTTCAGTGTCTGCTTTAATTAATTTCAAAATAAAAGAAAAACGCAGAGTCGCTCCAGCAACGGTGGGGTTAAAATGTTCTTTCGGTGCATTTTCCAGATCAAGTGAACAATACTTTGGCTTTGAAATTTTAAAACCCCTCTGTCTTGGTAATGACTGAACTGGATAATTAACTATCATGGCAAATCAGCAAGCAGTCAATCAAAGCAGCAGTTTTTCTTTCTTTTAACTGAGGTCAGGGGGGCAAGTACAAAGGCACTGCGAACATTTCATGTGCTCCTGAGGAGCGATATCAGTTGAAAATGCATGTTACCTCCAGACAGTGTTTGGTAAATGTGCCCCATGTGTGATTCTCTTAAGTTTGCCCTCTCCTGCTGACCTCTCACCTCTGCTCTCTGTCTCTCTGCACCCCAGGTCGGAGTCGCCGCGCAAACACAGATGAAGCGCATCACCTTTCGCCAGCACGGCACAGGTAAGCCTGGCCCCGACCGAGCTGCTGCACCAGGGGTCAGGCTTGTGGCCCAGCATGCAACTGGTCTCGGTCACATCAGGTCCTTACACCCCAGAGATGAGCTTGCAGACGGACGTTGTCTGAGACCTTTGATGTGCGGCTGCGAGAGTTTCTGTTACTGTGCTTTTAATTAGGTCCAGCAGCTGCCCCTTCCTGGTCCCAAACTCCACTATCTGCCTAATCTCTTGCAGGTGGCCATCACAAACACAGCAAAATCGGCCGCCACTCTCAGGTGCGCGGCGTCCAGGGTGGAGCCGTCGTCGCCACCGCCGCGTCATGCTTCCCTCTGTTTGGCACGAACAAGTCTGGTGCACAGAGGCTGAGCTAACACAGCCCAGTTGCAGTGAGACATGGTTAAGATTCACAGTTCCATCACTACGACCAGCATGTTCCCAGCTTACAGCCAAGCGGGTGTGAAATTATGCAAATATATGCTTCCCGTCTATCATCTTTTGGCAAATTTGATGGCCCAATTTCTTAAACATTATCCTTTAAAGATATATTAGCAGGTTTGAGTGTGGTAAAATGTTGGGGGAAACTTTCACAATGCCATGAGATGCATCTCCGGTGTTCTTAAAGGAATGTTTTGGGTTCAGTTAAGCTCAGCCGACCACTTTTGTAGTATGATTATCGCAAAAATGAATATGCATTTATTCCTCATTTCTGTATAGAAAATATCCACTGCTTCAACACTTTAGCCACAAGACATGCATGTATGCAAATTAATTTAGTGTAAAAACAGTAACATTTTCTACCTTAAATTATATCCAATTTTACAACTTTTTTGCCACAACAACATAAAACCCTAAAACAACTGTATAAATTATGACTTAAATAGCTTTACAGCTCAAATAATCTACAATAAGATTAATTGTAAGTGCTGTTATAGAACTATAAGCTTTCCATTTGTGACCCTGGACCACAAAACCAGTCTTAAGCAGCATGGGTGTATTTGTAGTAATAGCCAGAAATACATTGTATGGGTCAAAATTATTCTTTTATGCCAGAATCATAAGGATATTAAGTAAAGATCATGTTCCATAAAGATATTTTGTATATTTCCTACCATAAATATATGAAAACTTAATTTTGATTAGTAATATGCATTGCTAAGAACTTCATTTGGATAACTTTAAAGGCGATTTTCTCAATATTTTGAGAAATATTATGACTGGTTTTGTGGTCCAGGGTCACATTTGTGCTTTTAGATGATTCAAAAATCGGCCTGTTCACTTCCATTGTAACTGCGTTGCTGTAAACTCCATTTTAAAGTCCAAATTGTTTTTCAGCATAATCAGCATTGTCCAACAAAGGCAGTCAGTTGAGGTTCTCATGTAAAAAGTTGTGCATTTAGCTCAAAATTCATCTAACATGCACCTGCCTTTGTCACTCCCAAGTTAGTGGATCGCTGCTCTGAACTCGACTAAAGATGAAATATGGGAGGCTGGTTAGGCATACTAATACCCTGGATTCATTAAATTAATAGGGGTCTTATACCCCTTACCATGGGCTCACAGATGCCCTTTGAGTTTGCCGGGGCTAGAGGGTGCGCAGCACTTTGAAAGCCCTTACCGGCATATCGAGCGCATTTTAATACAGTCCTTTTGAGGCTCCTGGTAGGATGCAGAGTAACTCCTCGCCTTTAAGTTCCCGCACCTCTCCATGTGATCTCGTCAGATAGCCACGGCTGTGTCAGATCAGGCCCAGTCTGCACATACACTAGGGGGATGGGGAGGGCCATGCAAGGCAAATTAGACCAGCGGTGTTCATTTCTAAGTAGAGGCCATTCTTTCCCGAAGACGTGAGTCCTTGAGAAGCAAGCGCTCAGGAGTGCTTTGATGTGGAAAGGTGCCCAGTTTAAGGCTCTGAAACAGGAGGCTTTGGTAGAGATTCAGTAGGATTCCCTTCGGTGATCAGCAGGGGAGGCTGCCCTCTCGTTGGTCAACTGCATATACTGTACAGATTTAATTACGCCGAGAGAATGAAGCGCGTGGTCCAAAGAAATCCTTGATGCTGCCCGTTATGACTGTCGTACCACATTCAAAACCATCAAGCCACAATAAGAGCCGAGCATCGTGATCACAGCTCGAAAAAAAATCAAAGAGGCGTCAGAAAACAACAACAAAAGGAAATGCTCTGAATGTTCTGGGAAAACAATATTGTTTTCCACTGCAGTTGCGCCTTTGCTAATCTTTCAGATTTTTTTTAATGCACAGAATCGGCACAAGGACAAATAGCAAAGGATTTCAATGACAGAACGACACATATTCTACAGATTGTTATGGTCAATGAGCTTCAAAAATATGTTTAATTAACAGACACAAAATATAGGGATGTCTCATATCCATGGCAATATCCCTTTACCCAACAATAACATTTTAAAAGACACTAGAAAGACATTGCAGTGCAAATGATTCATAGAAGTGGGAGGCTTTTGGAGCACTTGGTCCTTTGTTACTGTATGCAAAGCAATAACTCAGTTAAGGCAAATTAAATAAAACAACCAGTAGGTTCTTGCTGTCACTGAAAATGGCATCTTGTATTTGTTTACAGGCCAGCTAAGTGATTTTGAACCTTAAGTGTTCTCTTTTGAAGCAATGCTGTTTGCAGCTGCAGAGACTGCGGCTTGGTTAGAAACCAGGCACACACCCCATCCAGACCCCAGCGTTTTAAAAAGGGCTTTTTCCCTTTGGTCTTTGCACAGTGGTGTGGCAACTATGGCTCACAGGTGGGAGCCTGCCTCTACCAAATAAGCTTCCTCACTAAGGACGGGATTTGGCGCTGTTATTTTTCTATTAGGGCGGAATAATGTTAAGCCTTTAGAGGCCATCTTTCTGTTGCTATGGTAGCCCATATTTCCTGCAGGTTTGCGACCCTGAGTGACTAGAGTGCAAAGCCAAATACCACAGACCCTGTGAGGATCAGAAATGTGGACTTGCAATTATGGAAAACAGCTCGAATCTGACCGGACCTTTGTAGGACTGAGTGACAAGTTTATTGAGATCTCTTTTTTTTTTTCCTCAATTCATTATGTCAGTAGCGAATTCAAAAATCACTTGTCACATCTCCAAGTCCACGTCTCCACGCCCATCTGTTGGTTTATACACCAGTTGGATTTGAAATTTCTCTCTCTTTAGCCAAAATGTTAACAGTCTTTTTGAGAGAGAAAAAAAAAAACACCCGCTAATTTACAGATATTTACAGATGAGGCGCGTACTGTTCTAACAAGAGCAAAAGCCACATTTTATGCAAGTAAATGCAGTTATAACAAGCAAAAACTAAATACTTTGGGTTTTCGGTGACTTACCTTGACTGTTTGAGGAACACAGGGAAAGAAATATGAACAACCAATCGCCTGCATTACCTCACAACAACAGGAAATGACCGAAAATGTTTTGGAAAAATAATTCATAGAAGTCTAATTCACCGTCAACAAAGTAATCGATGTTCATCTTATTTTTTCTTTCTGATTAGAAGATAAAAAGAATAGATAAAAATAAAAATAGATAACTGCATGTGCAGCGAAAATACGTTTTTATGACGTTAAAACACGTTTTTTTTTTTTTTTTTTTTTTTTTTTAAATCTGTGATTTTTTTTTTCATATACAGCCTAGCATTTAATTATAATACTAACTAAAGTAGTTTCAAAATTGAAAACAAATGTCTAAACTTTGTGGAAAATAATGTCTAGTACAAACTGTGGGCTGCTACACTAAGAGAATATGGGTGTTTCAAATGTTTATTTAAATTAAATTTGATTAAAAATAATTAGTCTGCCTTCAGAATAATTATTATGCCGCCCCCCATTGTCATCTCACATCCAGCCAATTGTCATGTAATTTTACATAATGAAAAAATTAATTAATTAATAAAAAAAAAAAAAAAACAGGAAATATTTTAGTCAAAATTGCAAATTAAATTGAAATCAAATAATAAATAAAATGCATAAAACATAGGATAAAAACTTACATAACTGACAAACAACTTACATAACAACTTATAAAATAAATAAATAATAGGATTGCAAAGAAAACATCACAGTTTGTGTGTGTGTGTTTGTGTGTGTGTGTGTGTGTGTGTGTGTGTGTGTGTGTGTGTGTGTTATAATACCTATGTTAAATACTCAAATGGCCTAGCACTGTCTTATTTTGTGAGTCCAGCAGAAGTTCAAGTTATCTATCTTTCTATCTGTTTACATTTAAATAGTATCTATTTACATAATAATAGTTTGTGTGGATATTACGTATCAAATTCAATATAAGTTCCAGTTCTGTAGTTTAACGTCCATTAGTATGGTCAAAATTCAAATAATACACACAAGAAAATTAAATGAATTACTTCAACATTCGTTTCTTTCTTATATCCATTATATTTTCACACAGACTTATAACTTCAACTGTCACTTCAGGAGGGTAGTGATCCTCTGTGTAGTTCATTTAATTGGTGATGGTGCCGCAATTTACCTCACTCCTCTTATCAAGAGTTTGTAGACTTCGTTTTTGGATATCATTTACAAAATACATCAGATTGTTAACTTAAAATAACCTAACTTTAATTCCGCTTGAATGTAAAATGCATCATGTTTTGATTCTTACTAGTGTCGATCTTTAAAGCAACTGTATTTTATCTGTTCTCTACTTTTTTTCCTCAGCCAACATGTTTGTTTCCTCTCCGTTAAAACAAAAATGTCAAAAGTTAAAAAATAAAAAAATAAATAAATCACAGAGTTTGAGCCTTAGACTGACAGCACTGAGCTCGCATCGCTCAACAGGATCCAAATGTGAAGGAGGAGAAGTATTTTGGGTAGGCTATCAGATTGCGCCACGGAAAAGTTACTGAGAGTATTTGATAGAACCTGTTGAACTTTACTCTAGGGGACTGTGAGCTATTTCCAAAACTTTAATGCTTCTTGGAACATTAACTCATGAAGTGCTTTAACTTTGGATTGGAGATTCACAGTTTTAAAAGATCAAATGCTCCCATTTTTTTACTAAGCACACCGAGATGTCCTGCTGTTAAAAGGCCATTTTTGAGCTACCGCTTAACCAAGATGCTCAGATTTTGCTTTCCTTAATCTCTTTTTCCTCACTGTGTCCTTATACCCATTTCAAGTGCGCGGATGCAGGACTGACGCTTGATCTACCTGCGTTACGTTATCCGAACCGAGTCTTTACCAAGTGACACTGATGTGGTGTGTCACCTACTGTTCGTCGAGTATAGTTCAGACAGTATGCGTAAATGCGACAGGGTATCGCGCCTGTTCTGCCACACTGCGCTCAGGTGTTTTAAAGTCGCACTTTTCCATACTCGGTTTGGGTTGACAAAAATGACGTTCAGGCTTTAAGAGCTCCGTTGTCAATGCAGCGCTTAAAAGTTCTCTGGGAGTGTGATTTCACCCGCTTTGATGTAAAGGCCCCCAGAGAGCAGGTTTCAGCATTCTGCTCCACCTAACCCCTCTGCCTAGTGAAGAGCCCCATTCCTCTGACTGCTAATGAACTCCCTTTGTGACATCTTATTTCCCTGCTCGGCTTCATAATACGTTTTTATACTGTATTGTTTAGTTTCATTTTTATTTTTTGTTTTATTTTATTTCACATAATATATATATATATATATATAACAGTTCTTTCTAAAGTTCACCTATACGTGTATTTGCTTTGTTGCTATAATTGGTTTGGTTAAAATTGTGCTGTTATTGTTTCTACTAGCCTGCTGTCCAGATGTGCAAACTACTGAATCATGGAACAGTTTTATTTTTGGCTATGTGATTATAGATTATATCATTATTCGTTCTAATTTTATGTGATAAAAGCTGGTCTGGATATGTATTTAAATATCTTTAAATTCTGCGTTCTTATCCTTTTTGACATGGCAGCGTTATTGAAACGTTATCCTTATTGTGAAATGTGAGTAGAGCGAGTTGTTGATTTAGCTAAATTATGCGTCTCAAATATATGAAAGGCCTGTGGAAAATAATAATGTCATCTTTTGTTATTGTATCAACAAGAAGCGTGTCTTGCGCTCTCCCACTGCGCAGCTCACCTGTGCAACCTGCGCCGCGTCTAACCACTCTCCTGGACACATGCATTAGTGCAGATTAAAGGAAGACATTTCATATTGGCATCTAAATATAGATGACAGAAACACTATAATGAGCTAACTTATTAGAAACTGTGGGGGAAACTGTTTATTTGACATGTTAATGACAAACGTGTGGGGAAACAATGTAAATTATGATACAGTATGTATCAGATCAGGAAAAATAACGTTATGCGATCAAATTGTAAATATATATATGTTTGTATTATATATTTGCTTACTTTTATCTCTTTTACCAATAGTTAAACATTTAATTTCATGCCATTATAAAACAAACAATTTTTTTAACCAATATAAGATATAGTTTAGTTTTTTAAATGTCGTGTTTGACGCAATTAGGGTTTGGAAAGTAAATAAACCTAACTGAGGGTCGTGTATACAATTTAAGTCAACGGCCTATTAATAAATATAAAACAATGCACGTCTTTATTTAAAACTTTACTTTTATTTAAATGCAACGTGGTTTGTGAGTGCATCTGAATTGTTTTTTATTAAATTGCTTGTCAGCGTCTAAAAACAATAGCTTTGTTGGTCTGTTTCGTAAAAGTGTCTAACTGCTCGAACTGCTTTTGAAACTATAACAAGGCAAATAAACAGTCAAATTTGGTCCATGGTGAAAATATTGTTAGCTACTTTACCTCAAATAATCAAATAAAGTTTAGTTTTTTTAAAGTTATATGGCTCCTGGAAAGAAAAGCCAGCAAAATAAAAGTGAAAAACATAAATCCGATAGCTGTAAGTAATTCGTTTTGGGCTTTAATATAAAGCAAAATTTGAGTCAGACAAGAATAAGTGTTGTAATTTCCTGACGCCGGACACGTGAGAACTTACTAACTTATACCTACAGTAATTTGATTAATGAAAATGCTCCGAAATCCTATAAATACTCATTGTAAGAGTTTAAAGATATAATAATGATGGAAATGTAATTATTTAACTATAAAATAATTGTTTAAACTGTTCTTGCTTTTATTCTAGTCACAGATCATGTAGAAAGTGACGTAGCATTTCATGTTATACGGTTGTTTTATTTCATATTTTTTAATTTCTCCCGACATTAAACAATTTCTTAGACATGAATCACTTCAAATCACCTCTGGCACACAGTGAAAAGTGATGCTGATCAGGTCAGAGGACCCAGTCAATGACACTGCTTAAGAGCAAACCGAAAAAGTCTTCTGTCAACGTATAATTGACCGTTTCGATTTAATAAGATGCTCCAATTCGGTAGAAGATAAAAGGCAAGGCCCTCCTTTACACCATGTCAACACAGCCCTATGCATTGTGTAAATTACTTGGATTATCTCGCCTTTGTGAACAGAACAGTGCACCCTCAATATACACACAAGACTTAATTCAAGTCTTCTCTCAAGCCACTCGAGCTTAACTTCTAACACCAAATTTAAGGACATGTCACTCCCATTCATTACTCAGACAACACTTAATTGTACAAACGAAAAAAAAAAAAAAAAAAAAAAAAAAAAAAAAGAATGTTACTTGATTATTTGTTAGTGACACTCAGTTGCTTACAGAGTAAATTACCAGCTTTATTGAGTAAATATTTTACTTTATTTATCATGAGTCTTGGCGACTTTTACAACATCCCTTTCTGCTTATCATTTAAGATTATTTCATATAATATTTATTTCATTTGCATTTACCCCAGTGGCATTGTTACCAAGCTGCTGAAAAGCACAGTAAAGTTGTTTACGCTGAAAGCACACTGACAACTGACAAATATTTGCTGTACGAATTGAACAGCTCAAAAGTTTCACGTTGTTTATTTAAATTTCCCTCGGGCTCCAGCAACCGAAATCCGGGTATGATGCCAAATCTCCTCTGATAATCAAATACATCTTTATTGGTTTGTCAAATTCTCTCTCACTGTCTTAGTTATCTCTGTTCGTTTGAAATCAATCCTCATTTGAGGAATAATTTCGATGACTCTGTTTGTCTGGCGCAAAAGCATGAAGTCGCACAAAAAAGTTCAGTAAGACTGAAAAAAGGTCTTGTATTGCAAAGATAAAGATTTAAAATTGTCTGAGAGACCTGATAATAAGAGGGTTACGTCGGTTTGATGTTCAAAAACATAATATTGCGCCAAAAGTGTGTTTGTTCGAATTCTTTTTTCCTTAAGAAATCGAATATGTTATCAATAAATACAAATAAGGACATCGCATGCACTTCCAAACACCTGTTTGACAGTTCATTCTTGTCAATAAATGACCTTATACAGCCCACAAACTAACGAAATAATATGAAATAAAGAAAATTTACATATATCGTTAATGCTAGCTGCTTTGTAATTCATTTTCGTTTGATATGGTCAAAGAAATGTTTCGAAATGTAAACTAAGCAAATTAATGAGAATCCAGTCCGCAGGTGTTGTTCCTGAATTAGACAGAGTACTGAACACAACTTGAAGGGGACGTGCACGGATCTGTCAGGGTCCGCCATAAACACTCGAGTGAAGTCCAAGAAGGTCCGCTAATTAGTAGCCTGTCTCTCTGGAGGATTTACACGTTCTGCGTTGCCAAATGTCTGTTTTGTATGTGTAGTTGTGGGCCTGCATCAATTCGGGGAACATTTGAAGTGGGCACAAAAAGACTGTCCTTTAATGGCTTAACGCAGGAACATGCCTACATCACAACCCACTGAAATGATTAAAGTAGTCTATATGTAGGATATACTGCATTATTGACCAATGTTTGTGCTCATGAATCATCATTCTGATTCATGGATGCAAACACTCTAAATATGTGGACCTTTCCCGAAAACTCTGTTTACTTGAAATATGTATTCTGTTCAGGTTTGAGATCCAGAGGGATGAAATTGGTCTTTTTTATTAATAAAAGATTAATAAAAAGCCCATGTGAACTGACAGAGTGTGTTTGTTGTTTGCACTTATTATTTGCATGGACTTTCAATGCCTCCCTTAGCCATAACTTTCAGTTTTTTGGTAAAAGTCTGTGAGCTGAGGTGTACTTACGACTTTGAAGTAGAGTGTGCATTAAATTGTGATGTTTGTTTACTAGATCCCACATCCTAGTTGCACCTAGTTCCACTAATACTAACTTTCAAAGAGTTTGTCAACAAATATGCTGCTTTAAGAGGATTGTGATGGGATGTTCTCAATGTAAGTTTCATACAGACCTTGACTCTCTATCACAGTATTTTAACACACTTCTGATATGAACATTAAGCATTTGTGTATTTAACTTACCTCTGTGCATGGATATAGATACAGTTCCCCATCGCTGTGGAAGTGTGTGATATCTGCTGTTCCTCTTCTCAGAGATGTTTCTGTTATCATTGTCAGTGTTAGAAGTCTCTGGTGTTTTCTGGATGTTTTGGATAAGATTTTTCATGTAGGACTCGTTTTTATAAAGAGTAAGTGTTATTGTCAGAGTGAAAATATTAAGAATTCATCAAAAAGTTATTTCACAACTGAGGACATACCCAAGGGGTCTTGTGAAAGACTTCTTGTACCGTATAAGCGAGCTGGAAAGTAAACTGCCCGCTGTGAGCTACAAACAAACAAAAGTAATTTGTTGTGTTATCAATTTATGTGCACATTGTTCAGTACAGATGTTGCACTGAGATGAGTGCTGAGATTCCAGCAACAACAATTCTGGTAGAAAATATTCAGATAAGCATTTAAGGATTAACTAATTACCTATACAACATAACAAAATGCAAACTGTACTTTTATTACTCTTTTCACTGAACATTGCCATGTTTTAATGAGAGTTCATCTAAAAATGAAGGTTCTGTCATCATTTACTGTCATGTTGTTCTAAACCTGTATGACTTTAGTAAAAATAAATAAATAAATACATAAATAAATAAACAAACTTTGTACCTAAGAGTAATTTTTGAGACTTTTTGAGACTTTTTCTTGCCTATTTTTCTTCCATGCCAAAATTATTAGGATATTAAGTAAAGATCATGTTCCATGAAGATATTTATCTACTGTATATACAATTACAAAAAATGTGGCTTTAACTTAAAATGATTTGTTACCTGGCTGCCTTAAAATTTTAAGTTTAGTCAACACAAATATCTAAGTTGTCACTTAATACAACTTAACATTGCAAGTTGACCAAACTTATTTGTGTTGACTAAACTTAAAATTTTAAGGCAGCCAGGTAATTTAAGCCAGGTATTTTAAGTTGACTCAAGTTGACATATGAGTGCATTTTACAGTGTATAAACTTTTTTAATTAGTAATATGTATTGCTAAGAACTTAATTTGGACAAATTTAAATGTGATTTTCTCAATATATATATATAATTTATTTATTTATTTATTTATTTATTTTATTTATTTATTTATTTATTTTTTGCCCCTTAGATTCCAGATAGTTCTGCCAAATATTGTCCTATCCTAACAAACCATAAATAAAGAGAATTTATCTAAGCTTATTTATTCAGCTTTCAGACGGTATATATATATCTCAGTTTCAAAACATTAACCCTGACTGGTTTTGTGGTCCAGGGTCACATATGACATATGAAAACCAAGCTGACTGAGCCATTTACAAATTCACCAGACCTGTTCCACTTACTGACTGTAGTTACTTGTAAATAACAAACTTTTTGTGTATTTTTTACACACAGATATCATACAGATTCAGAAGACTTGAATGGACTATTTTCATGATACTTTATGCTGCCTTTGTATACTCATAGAGGCTTTCAAGCTTAAGTCCCAATTCACAAATTATTGCAATTGCCTGGGGAAAAATCAGTGCAATTATTCAGAATTTCTCCTTTCATGTTAAACAAGTCATGTAGATTTAGAACAACATGAGGGTGAGTAAATGACGACCAAATTAGTGTGGTGAAAGGTCAGGTCACTGTTTCATCACTCAAATGTAACCAAAAGAGATGAAAAAATCTCGCTTACACTTTATTTGGTAACACTTTATTTCAAGGTATCCTTGTTACATATGTAACATGTACTTATTATTACAATAACAATTATGCATAATTACATGCAAATAACCCTTAGCCAAACCCTAATAATATAGTAAGTACATGTAGTTAATTAAATATTACTCAGTACTTAAATGTATAATTACACTGTAACAAGGACACCTTAAAATAAAGTGTAACCCTGTTACAGTGAAATTATACATTTAACTACTCTGTAATATTAATTAACTACATGCACTTACTATATGGTCAGGGTTAAGATTAGCGATGCTTTTATGTAATTATGTATAATTAACTGTTACTATAATAGCAAGTACATGCAACATGTGTAACAAGGACACCTTAAAATAAAGTGTTACCGAAATCCCTAACCCCAACATGCATTAGTGACACACTTGTGTCTTGCTCTTTTCCAGTCATAAGGTTACTAGTCGTAATGCTTGTTTCAAAGCAAATGTAATATGTAAAATGTATCCAGCTTCCCCTCTATTCTTATATTTGTATATGTGTGTTTTCTCTGGCCCCATTAGTTGGGTTTAAAGGTTTAACCTCTGTGTCAGGGAGCCACATCCTCTACTCACACCAGGCCTCATTCCTCCTATGGCACGTTAGTGTTTCATTTCCCCTCCCACACATTTGTCCTAAGAGGGCAATTAAGGAAACAAACGTTTTTCCCCAGATTAGGCGGCTGCCAGCTTTGCATACTAATGTAATGCCAAGTGGTAACAAATAGTGAATGCTCTTAATTACAGGCACTATTTTCAATCAGAAAGTGCTCAATTTCCCAGGATGAGGTCACTGTGGCACAGGGGGGAAAAAAACCTCCATAACCTGAAAGAGCACAGAGACAGTCATCTTTATATGTGTGTGTGGGTGTATGTTTCATAGAGAGGGACAGTGGGGGAGAAAGAGATGGTGAGAGATGAAAAAGATGGAAGGGGGAAGGGGGCAGATTGAGAGACGGAAAGAGAGAAAGTGAATGAGAGCGATATAGGAGGAGTGTGAGTGAAAAACAGAAGGGTTAAAGAGAGAGAGAGCTCAAATAACATATGCAGATGCAAACCCTTTTATCGGCCCCAGCCTTCGCCATGTGAGTACAGAATGTGATGTGTAGCACTACAATTACCTTTCAATCACTGACCAACTGCTTAATGTATGACTTATATGCAACATGGCATTCCACATCCAGCTGGAGATCAAAAGCCGCCTCCAGTCGAGTAATTTAACACAATTACAGTTCTGCTGCCATCTATAATGCAAAGGAAATCGGTAAAGTAATACTCTGACCACCATAAACTGTAATAGCTCAAGAAAGCTTACCACTGCTAACCACATATATCTTCCTCCATTATGAGAGATGAAATAATAATGAGCGTTAAAGAGATTTGTGCTCTGATGGATGTGTGGTGCGGATTTAGCTGCAGAAGAGAGGTTAATAGAGTCAAAAAAGCTTTATTATTTTAGGATCCAATATATTATTACACATTTATTACAGTCAGTTCAAAGAGGATGCACAGCCATTACATCTGGACATACCTGAAGATGCAGTCATGAAAAAGGTCCCTGGTCTGAATTAATGCTTTGATTCAAATGGGGACTTGCGTTCTTCTGGTACGCAAATAAGATGTTCTGCAGAAGTCATACAGGTTTGAAATAAAATGAGGGTGGGTAAATGATTTTAATTTTCGGGCGAACTACCTCTTTTTTGCATTGCATAACTGCTTCAAATGCGATGATCCTCATATTCATAACAACGCTCGGCCGATAACTGTGGATCAGTGAAACGGATACGATGAGAGACAAATCCTGTGATCATTTTTACAGTACGTTTTTCCTGCATATCCACCAGCCCACAACAGAAAGGAGAAGAGTAATGACAGATAAAATCACTCACAGTAGGAAGGAATAAAAATGACTTCAAAGATGGATTTGCACAGATTGTTCTTTTTATTATCATTAACAGTAATGTGATACACATGCCTCCGGTGACCTTTTCACAGTATTACATATTCCCAGCTGACTCATTCATTAGTATGGCAGCGCAAACAGAAGGCAGAACTCAGCCATCCATCTAGAGAGCGAGCGAGAGAGATAGAGAACCAGCGCGTGTGTGCGCGTGCGTGTCGCGCAAGAGCTCTTAGCCCTGGAGGTTGGAGGGAGAGGCACTAAAGCGTTTCATTTGTGATTTGGCACATCTGACAAGATTCATCCGTGGCTGATCATATGCCTTCAATGAATACATTTTCCAGAATCAATGGGAGAGTACTGTAGAGCGCAATCAAAGGCACATTAATTGTCTGCTATCAAGAGCTCCATTTGGAAAAAAAAAAAGAAGCCCATCTGTGCCTTTTGCATCTGGCTGACAGGAGGAACACATGGTCGTTTTATATGTCAACAGCTATTAGCGGTACATTTCAGCTAAATGACAAATAAAATATAGCGATAGGTTAAAATAAAGCGTCGCTGCTTCGTAAAACCGTGGCGAGGCACAGAACAGAAGCTCGGTTGACTAATAGATCACATGTATACGCCAAGCAGATCAACTTTATATACTTTTATTTTCGAGGCGCCAATTAAAAAGACGTACAACTTGAGTCCAAACTGGCGGGGACTAACTGGCAGGAAACTTATCAGGAGCACAGGCTAATGTGGTGGCTAGCGTGACTAACTGCAAAGCTCATTTCTTCTGCCGCAAATGGATTGTACGCACTCTGTTTCCATGCCTTG
The DNA here is from genome assembly GCA_036247105.1 of Cirrhinus mrigala. NCBI lineage: Eukaryota > Metazoa > Chordata > Actinopteri > Cypriniformes > Cyprinidae > Cirrhinus > Cirrhinus mrigala. Next base: position 9,246,579 of record CM070020.1, on the reverse strand, counting down.
GCCCCATGTTTACTCAATGAGATTTTACACTTGAATGGCACTTGGTCTCCTTTTCTCCACTGCAATATTTCCAGTCATGGCCCCATGTTCTCTCTTCCCCAACTCCCAAAGCGTCCTATTTTAACAAGCCAATAAACTCCGGAACGGGTGACATACTAATAAAAATGTAAACTTCTGGATAGGTTACGGGTGACTGACAGTGTGTGAATGTATGTGTGCGCGTGTGTGAAAGAGGGAGAGAGACAGTGAGAAAGTGTGTGTGTGTGCGCGTGGCTCTATCCTGGTCAGATGCTTCATTTCGAGAGCAGTGGAACATACTCCTGAGCCTCCTGGTTGGATTTGTTGGAATGTGTGAGAGGGAGGATTTTAGCGCCATGAGCCCAACGCCAAAGAGATGCAGACTTCACGCCATCTGTCTCCCCCTTCACTCCTCTACTTGCCAAACTTGCCTTTTTTCTCTCTTTCTCTCTGTGTCTCTCATTGCGTCCCCTTTCATCCCTCATCACACAAGTAAGGGACATAGAAGGATCAAGTCGTCGACTGCAGGGCTCCGGCAGCCGAAGCGCTTCGCAGCGATATTAAAAACCCCTCCGAGTTGTTCATTTTCATTAGTGGCCCAAGAAATGACATTTAATTAGACTGTATTAGCCTGTTCAGAGTATTGACAGCTGCATGAAAATAATTGCCTGTTCTTTCACCATATGACCAACATTTTGCTGAAGGGAGCCACAGTGTTCATATGGGAAACGTTGTATGAATAAATATATGTTCTACAATAATTGGCTTGCTGAAATTAACATTTTTAAATCTCAGTCAATTGAATTACAGTGATAGTCCACACAAAAATGACAATTTGTTATCACAGACGTTCTTTCTTCAGCTGAACAAAAACAGAAGACATTTTGAAGAATGTTTCAATTGTTTGTTTGTTTTTGGACAGTGAGACATTTTTCAAAGCATCTCCTTTTGTGTTCTGCAGAAGAAAGAAACTCAATGCTTTAAAGTGAAACCAGAGACCTCTTTAAAGTGAAAATAAGTGATTTTAATTTTGATATCAAAATGCACCTGGAAACAGCTTGGATGCTCCCTCTGCATCCTGTGACTGGGAAGAAAAATCACAGCATTACATCTACTACAATCCACACATTAGGTCTGCTCACATGCGTAAAGAGATGTGGAATCAGTGTTGCCTCATTAAAACCAGACCAGATCCTCTCATCAGATGAAGCAAAGTGCTCTGATGGGCTTGACCTCTGGCCCTCTCCCCATGTGGGCTGCTGGGCCAGGGCAGAGCCAGCTCATACCCTGCCCGGGTCCCAGTCAGCATACCCAGCCAGTTGAAGAGAAGAGGAGGCAGTGGTGGCCCGGGCGGCCCATGACCCTCGCTGAGCTCCAGGTGGCAGCGAGACAAGCGGGGGGCCTTTGATGCCGACCTCCGGTCATTCTGCTCGAATGGATCTTACCACTGATCTGGCCTGCCATGGTAGGGAGGGGTGCCAGGTGCCCCCGGTGCGGTAGAGGATGAAGCGCAAGCTGGAGTAGCGCTGGAGGTACGCTGACCCCGCGGTTCAGCGAGGCCAGCTTTCAGCAGCCAAACTGGAACGCCTGCCTCATGGCAGACGGACATGGAAGAGCTGGCGGATCAAGAGGGGTAAAACAATTAATCTTTACTGCAACTAGTGCTGCTGCTCTGCAATTTTATGTTATACTTTTTTTTGCACAGGTATTAAAGATGTCAATAAGCTTCAAGCAATCAAAGAGGAAAAAAATCTTAATATTGTCACCCCAAAAATGAAAACTCTGAATTCTTCAAAACATTCTTCAAAAATATCTTCTTTTGTATTCTAAGAAAGAAAGCATTACAGATTTTGGAACAACATGCAGGTGAGTAAATTTTGACAGGTCTTTTTTTTTTTTTTTGGAATATATATATGAAGAGCTCAGATGCAAAACCCTCTAAAAGCCACCTTGTTCAAAAATGAGATAATCATACTGAGTGAATGCTCTTGACACATAGTATACGTCCATCAAATATTTTTACTTCAAACTCACTAAATCCCAGCCTCAGCTCAATCAGAAGTACCGGTACTTAGGTAGAAACCTATTCTTAGGAGCCTGAGAAAACTGCTTATTTAAAAAAAAAAAAAAAACGTCAGATGGATTTAGAGGCTTTTGCATCTGAACTCTTCATATATATATGATGATACTGACTGGCTGATAAGAGTGCGATATTAGAGTGATATCAGACCTCCAATCGCCGTTTGTAATTGTATCACTCCGCTTGCAGTACTTCTTACAGTGAGTGTCATGGCAGATGCCCAAATCCTGTGTCATTTTATAAACATTACTGTTTTTGTGTCACGGAATGTAGTTTTAAGAGCCTTTCAGGCGAGAATATACTTGTTTATAGTTAAATTATGCAGTTTGTTAATAAAGATAACATCTATTTATAAATTTATACCGACATTTTCGGACATGTGAGTTTCAGATCATCAGCGGCCGTTCTGCTCTCATGAAGCCACCTGAGAGCGCCTCACCTCGGCCAGATCTTCTGGAATTTGCCACTGGCTCTGATGTCTCTGTAGAGATTACACATGAGATATAATTTGTTATTGGTAAATCTAACAGTAGTCTTTGGTCTCATTAATCTATTATTTGTTCCAGAGAAGATAGTTTTGGCAAAATCTAAAATCTGTACATTAGAGCGTTGCCTTTGTACTTTTGACTGAATTGCCTAGCAACTTTTATGATGGTTGTTGTTGTTGTTTATCAAATATTATTATTCAATAAATAATATTTCATATAAATAACAGTATTTAATAATACTGTTTAGCATTGAGAAACGGTGCGTGTTCATGTTGGTGATTTTAGTTACATTGTTCCATCATTAGATGGCAAAAAGAGACTGGTTTTATGAGTCAGCAGTAAAGACTTTTACTTTGAAAAGTTAACGTAACAAACGGAAGTTATTTTTAGTTTCAACAACAGTTTGACGCAGCGAACAAATGCACTGAGCCGCAAAATTGATGAAATGAAAGGATATTAACGTTACGGCAAAGATAACGCTTTCCTCAGCAGATATTCAAACTAATGTTTATTGTGAATACGAGACCGATCTGAAAAATAAATTCTGTATCAGATGCAGGTAAACGCTCGCCCAGTCCATCCCTCTCTCATAACACTCTACTACACATAATACAGTGAGCTTTATAAAGTAATACAATAAGCTTTCAATGAAGCATCTCAACATTCCTTCGTTACTAATTCTAAAGTGACATTTTTGAATTAGTAACGGAGGCTGGGGCTCAGCTGTTAAATTGTCAATTTTATATTTGAATCCATGGCAGAAGGAAGTAGTTCTGCACAAAAGAGCACTTTTAAAGACACTCCATTGTTATTTTGCTTGTAATTACACATTCGTGCCATCAAACTTTTGTATAAATGCAGTATCACACTCGTCGACATGAGATATGGCTGTCTATCAGCACGCTGTGATTACCTATGGCTGAAACACAGCTGTGCCAATATACAGCCATATCTCACGTCTACTCGTGTTATATATATATGGTGGAAGAAGATATTTTGAAGCATGTTGGTAACCAAATGGTAGCCATTGACTTCCAGAGGGTTTTTTTTCTCTCTGTCCATACTTTGGAAGTCAATACCAACATTCTTCAAAACTTCTTTTGTGTTTTGCATAAGAAATAAAGGCATACAGGTTTGGAACGGCACGCGGGTAAGTAATCTGTGATTTTATTTTTTTTTTGGTGGAGAGATATTTTGAAGAATGTTGGTAACCAAACAGTTGATGGTGGCCACTGACTTCCATAGCATTTTTTTTTTTTTCATATGGAAGTCAGTGGTTTTTTCCATACTATGGAAGTCAATACCAACATTCTTCAAAATATTTTCTTTTGTGCTCAACACAAAAAGGTTAGTAAATGATGAGAGTTTTCATTTTTGAATGAGCTATCCCTTTAATGCAATGTGACTTTATATGTTTAAACAGAAAGTTTATCCTTTCACATATAAATACAAAAGTGACATCTGATTTGCATTGAGACACAAAATATACGGAGACAAAACAGCTATCTAAAGTAAAACAAACAGTAAAGAAAACAATAAAAATACATGCAAATACTTCTCCCCATGCTCTGTAAGTCTGTTTATGTTTACACACACATCAGTTCATAAGCACATATTCTGAACAGGGTGTAAAATCCTACCATTCCCCCAGTGCTGCTAACATTGGGAGAAAGCAGATAAAAAAATGCGAGAGATAGCACAAGACGTGTCACCTGTGTTCTTGAGCCCCTTTTTGCCCCCTCATCACCAGTCCATAAACGCAGCCCCGAAGACCTGCATTAAAGACTGAGAAGAAAGTGAAGGAAAACAGCATCCAAAGAGTCAGATGTAGCCTGTGTGGTATTATTAATAAGGCATTAAAAAAGAGAGCACTTCAAAGCATACAGGAGCCATGCTATCGTACATGAAAGTAACATAGTATGGCTTAATGTCTCCTAAGGCGTCTTATGGTGATGCAGCTTTGATTTGAAATGCATTGTGTGGCAAATGGATTTGCACTAGTGGAGAGTGAGGACGCTGTGTGGGAACACGCCATAATTTAAAACCTGACCTCACAAGCTCTTCAAAGCATTCGTGAGTGAGGATGTTTGGAACTCGATGATGGGGTTTCACTACATAAACAAGGCCTGACCACACTTGGAGGTTCCAGTGTTGTTGTTGCTAGAATTTTTTTTTTTTTTTTTTTCTGAGGATGCTTTTCCCTTTAGGAAACAGTCATATGGACCAAGGAGAAGCTAAATTGTAGTTTATGAGGATAATGTCTGCCTGAGGAGATCATTAAGAATTTTTAGCTGTTAACAGGCAGATTTTTTTTCAGCCAAAATCATTAACCACCCAAAACCAAACCTCTGCCTCAGCCTCAGTCTTAGCAGAATAGAAAGGCTCCGGGATGCTACAGCACCGCATGCTGTTCTGACAGAGGATGTCTTAATCACTGAGGATAATCAGGCTTATTTAGCTGCCGAGAATTACAGGCAGAAATTTCAAATGATAAGCAAATGAGGCCGTTGAAAAGCTATGTCAAGGAGGTGGTGCAACCGATTAGCCTACTAGCGCCTTTTGCTACGGACTACGCCCTGGAGTATATTGGGTCATTCTTCCAATAGGACTCAACTGCTGGTTGACAATACTAAATGTTCCCACCTTGCCTCTTGGAAACAAGATGCTTACAGACGGATTGGGGGTGGGAATTCTGTCTCACGTTTGCTTCCCCTGGCAAATGACACACTTCATGGTTAAAAAATGTTGGGTCCCTGAACAGACTTCACAGTTATATAAATAAAATGTGTGGCATAGGGACAAAAATGGTCATATTTAATCCCACTTTGAACCCCAATTAGGGAATTGATGAAAGCCTTGCCACCCCCATGCCTTCTGTATCATAATTGTTTTCTTTTTCCTAAAATGCCATGCACACCTCAAACGACCTCTTGCATATTTGTTCATGAAAAATTATAGGACTCAAGATGGCCTCACATAAACCCCAAAGCACGTCACCTCAAAATGAGAAGAAAATAAAAAACAGTACCATTCACTGACAGAATGAGAAATGTGACTCAAATGCAAAGGGTTTATCGAGTCCGTATGGCTTTGTCAAAAACAAAGACCTAAAAAGACGAATTAAATTTTCAGACAATAAATAGTAACAGATTCAGGCATCACGCTAACCACAAAAACCGAGAGCAGCGACATTAAAGCAACCTAAATGACTGTCTCTGTCATAAATAGAAACATCAGTTACAGCAAATTACACCAAAACAATGAAGAGTTTGTTTTGATTTTTTTTTTCCCTCTTCGTCCTGTATACCGTGATTCCATTATTTTTATTTTTCTTGCAAACTTAACTCTGTGGGATGTTATAATATTCCATAGCCTACAGATATTGTTCTTGATATCCCGGCTTTTGTTTACTTACGTTGTCGGAACACACTTTTTTTTTTTTTTTCACACCACAGGACATACCAGCAAAGCATTATTTCTCTGTGAGCATTAACTTCAAAAATGTTTTCAATACACATTTCACTTTATGTAAAATTCTAAATAAGACAGCTCTGTGGGTGCCCCATGACCCTGAAAATCCACTGCAGCTCTATTATTTGTCTAGCGAGCTGCGGGCGTCCCAAGTTTCTTAGGAGATAAGCAGTCCTAGCTCTATCAAAAAATACAAAGCTTAATGTGTCAGAGAAGGATAAGGAAAAAAGCAAAATGAGGAGATTTGCGCAAATCAAACTGACTAAGACAGAGAAATGAAGTAGAAAAACAGGATAAAAGGAGACGGTACGCTTGCGAGTAACCCGAATAACACCATGTTTAGTTGTAGGGTAAAATATACCATCTTGTGTATCCAAAGCAATAAAATCATTTCTTTGTGCACTTCACTCGAGCTAATGCTTTTGTCAAACCTGACCAAAAAACAATGTGCTGATTCAATGAAACGCTTGGACATGGGCGATTAAAAGGGGTGCTAGCTTTTCGGGGCAGATGAAAATTGGGGTATTTCGAGGGCTTTGGGAACAGGGAGGGCGATAGGAGGAGGGGGAAATGAAAGGAAAATGCCAGTAGTGCCCACTCAGCTATTTTCCCAGTCAAGATCAAAGACAGCGCTGGACTGGCCGCACCGCGGGAAACTTGAAATGTGCCCTGCCTTTGTTTGCTGTTGCTAGGAGACTTCCAGACAGCCAAAAGTGTTTTCACAAAGCTACAGGATCAAAAACCATTCCAGATATATATTTTAAGACTGTCATGTTTGAGACTGAGCATTGCAATTTACTAAGCCATTCAACAAGCACAATAAATACTGATTTGACTACACAACGTGTATTGATCATACGAAGAAGCAGGCATTTTCTTTCCCCCTTTTTAATAAGAGAAAAAGCTTCTTGGATGTTCAGTTTCCATATGTACGCAAGCTGTCCTATACCTACAGAGCTGACGTCACACTCAGTTTTATGTGGGCTTTTGTGTGCGAGAGAGAGAGAGAGAGCAAGAGCAAGAGCGAAAGGGAGAGATTAATCATCAGAGCATGTATATTTCCTCCACTTAAGCAACAATTCCATTAATGGGTGTCTTGAGTGCGTGTTACTGGGAGCTCATTAGCCATTATTAGTCTAACACTCAAATAAATGTCAGAATGTGCTGAGCAAGAGCTGCTGGTAATAGGCCCTGGGTATTATCAAGACTGCTCATTTAGAAATGTGTGTCATATCTGATAAAGAAAAATGTGAACCGCGGTGTGCTGATCATAAACCCCTTTTATATTCACTGTACTTGGAGTAATTAAAGCAAAGGCTCAGTGCAGACTCAGTCTGACGCCATCTTGAGTGTGGCACGCTAAGTGCTTGAGGCCCATTGAAAGAACTAGATTGGCTCATGAAGAATAAATAGCCAAGTAAGCGTATGCGTCTAAATCCTTGCAGTTACTTAACCCGAATACAATATATGAGTGTGTTGAGCCCAGACTCGCACAAGCGGGAAGGAATTCTATTCTGTCACTGGACCGCATCCATGCCCTTGAGTGAGGCAGTGTACTTGGGATACAGATCACCAATCCGCTTGCACAACATCACGCCCAACCTCAACTGAACTTGAACTTTCTTTATCCACTATAAATCACCTGTATTAAAGTTAACGGCTTGCTATCACTCGCTGTCACTTACTACACACTTACTTTGCATTTTATCAATATCAGTTTCTATACATAATGTGCTGGGGGCATTAAACCCCCCCCCCCCCCCATTAAAACTATATGTGCAAGGGAGAAGTGTAAAACATGGACCAAAAAGCCCAAAATGTAGTTCGCTACTCAGAAAAAATAAGGCGCGTATGTAGTGCTAGAGACTTTTGCTAGGCACTTAGATATGTTTCATTAGCTATGTGAAATAAGTGTTTCATAACCATGGATTAATCATAATTATAGTTTCTGTGGCTCATGCACTCAAGATCCCTAACACTCCACTTATTTTCACATTGAAAAATCAAACCAATTCTGTAGCAATGAACAGCCAATTAATATGCTGGGGTTATTTTACTAAAAAAAAATGTAACATTTATAATATATTTAATAAATGGACAGTTATTAATGAGTTGAATAAATAATAATTAAATAATACACATATTTTAAATTGCTTATTAATAAATGTTCACATTTGATTATTGCTGATGTCTCTAGTAATTACGTGTCTGATTTTTAATGTACAACCTACTTTGGGTTCATTTTAAGCCAGCCGTATAGTAATCTTTAAACAATATTTGAGTTACATAAAACTACCCACAAGGTTGAGTTAAACATTTAAAAATCTAACCCAACCACTAGGTCAAAACAACCCAGTTGCTGGGTTTGTCCACATTTCACCCAGTACAGCATTTTTAGAATGTATATTGTTATTATTATTATTATTGAAGTATATTGCTTTTCACAATTGAAAAAAATGGCTTCAAAGCATCAAAGAAGCTTTACAGTAACTATCCGTGAAGAATTGCATGTTTTCAGCCAATCAGATTTCGGCGCCTCAAAAAGGAGGAGAATAATTCACGGTTTCCGCACGGATGGACAGAAGGTGGCGATATAACAGTGAAATAAAATTTTTTATATTATTTAATTTAGGTATACATATTAAACAGAACATTTTATTGTTTTAGACAATAAATTATAAAGCACTTAAGGTATTATACAATATTATTACAATATTATTGTATTTACACCCCGATCGCTGCTGTTTGCAGTTTTATCTGTTATTGTTCACATGAGCGCCGTTGAAGTATTAAGGTTGTAGAATCGACGTTTTACTTAATGGAAGAAACAACAGTGTGAGCGCCATGAGAGTCCAGCCGAGAGTGACCTTCATGTCTGGAACGATTAAGATTAGAATCGTGCAGCGTCTGCCTCTTGTTTTCAAGAGCTTGAGCCAACTGGCACAGGCCGAGTGTTCTCTCCCAGCTCTCCGTCTGCCGCAGCGACAATGACAACCAGTTACCGCATGGCGTGCAAAGATGACAAAAATACTTTCACGCCAAGGGATTTTATTCTGTCCAGGCAAACATCACGCGATTACCGAGAGCCGTCCACTCTTGTTTAAAATAATTGTTTCTAACGCTCAGTAACGCTGTACGGTTTTGATCAGAGAGCTTTTGGTTGATCTTTGATTTTACAACATAAACCAATTTAATGAGCGCGTATATGTGTACTGATTTCAGATCATCTAAGCGTTCAAAGTCCAGAGCATTTGTATGTGAACTGCAGAAGTTGTTTAATATGCTGTAACTGTTGTCCGACGTGTATGCTGTTGCCACCGGCGCTGAAGTCTCAGTGGAGAGCATCTTACTGAAAAGCAAAAGCTATGCTCCGTTTGTTTACTACTTTTTTTCTCAGCATCATTTCATGCCTGTCTCTTTCTACGCAGCGTTTAGTCTCAATAGGATAGAGCCTGTTCTGCTTCACGCACTTTAGTCTGGATCCTCCCCAGTGTGACATCATCTGTTGTACTTTAAGGGTTTCTAGTGCCACCTCTCAACAGCAACATCACTCACCTGGAACACACGCCAAGAGACGTTCAGAAAGCACTGGTACTCTGGTACCAATATAATAAATCATTCAGAATAACAAAATGAGAGGGAAAAAAAAATATTTTGCCTCTGTATATCAAATTATTCCAGTGGTTGTTTACCTGTAAATACTTAAAAGAGAACTTGTAACCATGTTACACTCTATCTAAAACTTTATTTTAGAATTAATTCTCAAATTATTACGTAGATTAATTTGGCTTATATTAACTGAGATGTGGAATAGGCTATCTGTACATTTTTAAATTTTCTCGCAACAGGGAAAAAAAATGTAAACCAAACTATTACGAAGCCAAAACGGTGAAAAACGTAAGAAATTTTTACCATTTTATAGGATCTTTTTTTTTTCGCTTTCAGCTTAAATGTATAGCATATAAATTGAACCTAAAGCTAAAGTTAATGGGTTTTGTTTTCTTCTTCTTCTCTTTCTTCTAAAGTGTTGTGGTTTGATTTTATAAGCAACAGCCCAGATACAGCCTACCAAAGAAAACGTTTTTACTTTAGAGAAAACGTTCCCTTATATAGACTATATTAATTTGACTAGATACATATATTATATTATATTATATTATATTATATTATATTATATTAAACATGATAATTATCAATCAACAATTATTCTTCTTTATCAGTAAATAAAATAAGCTTTTACAACAGGTTAACTGCTGACTTATTCCCTCCATTATGCGACGGGCCGTGTGATCAAAACTGATTAAATTGAAAGAACACAAGTGCGTGCAATTTAAGGACGAAGTGCTGTTTAATTAGTAATAATTAGAGAGAAAAACTCCAATGTTTTTTTCTTTGGTACCGAGCACAACTGGTTTATTTTTTCCAGCATGTGACCGCTGCCTGAACCCTGAACCCCGTGGTGACAATAAAATGTTTCGGTTCTTCGGAATTCCATAAAAGCTCAAACGTTTATAACGTTGCGAGGCAAAAGGTGGTGGAAGAGAGAAAGATTTAGTAATGGTAATTAAGAGATGGGATTCTTGACTGAAAGGTCACTGAGGCCAGAGTTACTTCATCTAGGGCACTGTCGTGGGTTAATCATTGGAGCCTGTATGACCTGTGGGCTATATGAACGCAGAAAATAAACACTGTGTGTTTACGTGAATGTTTTGTTGAGCGACGTCACGGCGGCGATAACCCCCTTATTGCGTGAGTGATGTAGAGAGCAATGTTTTAATATATAACAATAAAAGTTAGCTAAATAACAATCTTGGCAACTCGTCAAAAAAGTTAGTATATGTTTATTTTTTAAAATATGTGTAGTGTTCGGACCTTTGGTCCAATCAGTTATGTGAGATTGTTTTCTTCTTAATATAAGGGTATTAAGAGGCGTAAAGCTTCGTAGACATGAGTGTGCGGCTGACGTCACAGCCTGAGAGTCACCCGCCGTGTGTACGCGTCTCTAAGTAAGGACTTATCTACAAAAAAAGTTCTGGCTGACAATGTGGGTGGACAGGGCGTGAAACTACTATCATCATCAGTTTTGAATGAAAGAAAGAAAACATATATACAACAAAAAGGGAGGCTCATTCCAATTCAGCTGCGTTGTTAGGACAACGAGAACCATCCCTCAGATGATTAGTTCCACTTCAAAAGAATTTACTTTCCGGCGGTGAAAACGTCCCCCTTTTGTGTCTGTACACAGAGTTTTCACTCGCAAAAAGACGACGACTAGTATGTTTAGTCAGTCTGTTTATTTTTTCTTCTGTTCACAGTACAATTGTATTAAATAAATAGAGGAGTCACCACAATGGTCGAGAAGTTCATAAACATGTATGGAAGATTTAGCATTCTTTTGTAGGCAAAGCACAAAGCACTGGCCACATTCAAGTTGGGATGAGGAGGTAACAACGACAGCTAAAGCAACAAGTTTTCCACGTACAAAAGTTTGGTCTTAAAGAATTTATATACATGACCTGTGCAAGCAGGACAATCCAATAACTGATCAATACTTATAAAAAGATGAGGACTTTTCATCAGAATGTAGGCCTATATGAAAATGCATGAAAGATATAAAACAGCAAAACAATCAATAGAGCTTGAGTCAGGTTTGCTTTCATCTCAAAGCTATGTCAATAGCAGCTGAAGTTTGTGTGTGCAAACTACAGAAACAAGCCATTTGACTCTGAAATTGACTGCAGAGCGAGGCAAAGGTTGATATCACGATGGAATTACAGGTCGCTGTCCTCGGCGAATCCTCTTTAAAGCCATCACACCTTGCTTCCCTGTCATGATATCATTTGACACTGTTCATTTGCCCAGTGACCCACATCATAGTGCACTTCCCTCTGTAAATATATCCACTTAACTAAGTTTAGCTGTCTCTCTCTCTCAGCTTGGAGTACAGCAAGTTGAGTGGACAGTTTGGAGGCATTTGAGTGGGGTGCCAACAGGGGGCCTGCATCTCTATAAGTTTGCATTAAACATATCATTCAGCTCTGAATGTCTATGTGTGTATATGGGTAACTGTAATGTGTTTAATTTCAACTTTGAATTCGTAACTTCATACCACATTTTCCTGTTTGTAATCCAAATCCTTTTTTCTTTCTGTTTTGTAAAACATATTCAGCAAGTTTTAGCCTATAAAAATATTTTAGGGTTTTTGCATACACTTTTAATAAAAAGCATGCAGAACTTGCAGAGTAGGCAGCATCCTCTCTGAATAAACAACCAAAACCTAGAATGGCATATACTGGTTAATAAACAATTTTAATGTTTAGTTTTACAGCATTCGCATATTTAATATTTTCCACACTGGGCAGGCCAAATGGTAATTAACTCTCTCCAAATTAATATTTTTATAGAACACAGTTGTGCCTATGCATGCTGCTAATATTCGTGAGATATAATTAAATTACTTGACCTCGCTTATATTATGACTCCACATCAAAAAAATCATATAATCATTATAACTCATTTACAATGAAGATTTCAGAGCTTTTGCTTCATGTTTATGTATGGATTTTTTTTAGGTGTAATATACAAACGTGCTTCTAAGGAAAGATGGCTTGTTCATTGTTAGCTGCTTTATTTCAAGTCCAATAATACAACACTTTTTCACTGACATATACTCACAAGAAATCCCAGATCAAAAGAGAGTGAAGTGCATATAAATAAATATAATTACATTTCAAGAAGTGTAAAGAAAAAAAAAAATCAAAGCATATTAGAGACATACATTCTTCCTGAACCATTATGGAAGCAAGAACTGACATATGAAAGAAAGAAAACATTCTTGACTGGAGCTTAACTAATTGCTTCTTTCATCTATCCAATTAAAGGCTGAAATTTAATCCAAGTAGTATTGCGTGTTTTGATAAATCATCATACACCCTTGCCTTCTAATCAACAAAGAGTAATGTTCACTGCACGTTAATTCTCATCTTGAATATTAGCTACTTTGGTTATTGATTCCAATCAGCTTTTCAAGGTATATGGTTCCTTACATAGCTTAGAGGACTAGTTGACATGTATGAAAAACCTGAAGGACAGCGTAAAGCTTCCAACCAGATCCTCCCTACCAGCGGGTGGTAGATTCAGAGAGGATGTTTTCAGGATGTAAAATGATAAAAGGCATTTAGCATAATTCGATTTCTCTTATAAAGTCACTTGTAAATGCATGATTTCACAATGAGATCTCCATGCATACATCATGGATCATCACCTTCTTTTGTTTTGCTATCAGCACTCCAAGGGCAACCAGGCCTATCGGTGATAAAATATGAGATAAGCAAAATGAGATGCTAATGTTTTCATTTGGGAAATATACAGGCTAGGTCTAAAACAAGAGCACCTCAAGTGAAACTAATAATAGTGTCTAGTACTGTATGTGTTGCAGCCTTCCTTTAAAAAAAAAAATAAATAAATAAAAAAAAAAAAAAATCACATTGTAGATCTAATATATGGGTCACTAGGATTTCAGAGAGTGGGGGAAAAAAAAACAAACAAAACTGGAAATAAAAATAAAGAGAAAATATGCAGTGCTGAGTAAAGATCTAAGGAACCCAGTTGCTATTAAGGAAATTATTTGGGGAAAATAACTGCTCTGAAGATTAATTAACAGAGTTAGTTTCAACTGATTGAAAGGGAATATGGCCCCGCACAAGCAGGCTTAATTATATCCAGCTCTTATTTGTCTTATTAGGCATTGTAAACAAAAATGCCACTGACTTGTTCAGAAGGCAGTGTATTATTAGAAACAAATCTATTATGGAGTTTATCAATATACTTAGTATCCACTGAGGTATTTTAATCAGAAAGACCATCATAATGATGATATCTGGTTGGAATATATATATATATACAAATTGTATGGATATAGAAAATGTTGTTAGATTTTATATAATGGCTACATGGCTAATAGTCAAATTAGCTTAAAATATCTCTTGACCTTTAACTCACTGAAGTTGCTAAGGTGGCGAGTATGAAGTCCTAATGAGCAGTAATTGTAGCGATAAAAGCCATGCAGCAAAAATCATGCAGCACTTAAATACTCACATGGGTAAAGGTTCACCAAAGCCCACCTTTATTCACTCTGGGCCCCTCCCTCCAGAAACCGCTCCACCAATCTCAATGTGAGACTGCAGTGACCTGATATCTTACAAGCCAAAGGGGATTTGCGCTGCCTTTACATCCCGAGCATACATTTTCATGAGACATGACTTTTTTATTCTTTTAGCAGACTGAAAATACATTGAACCCCTACAGATATAAAATGAAATTACATAACTCTGACTTGCATAACTGGAAAAAAAATAAATTGTTACATTTACAACAGCTGTAACGCACTGAGATATGTAGGATAAGCCAGTGACGGATGTGTTAATTACCTCGTTTTTATTCCTCTCTAATGTAAGGCTACAGAATTCTAACAAATATGCACAGATATTTTTGTTCCCCAAGCCAATCAATACATCTAAACCAGGATTTAGTTAGCTTTATCTAGTGAATGATACTAACTCCACGTCTGTTTTTAAAAAGTCCACAATTCAAGACACGATGCAAAATGACCTTCATGCATAAAGCTGTCAGTGCAATTTGCGCATGTTGAAAAGGGAAAAACATCATCTGACCAATGCTAAAATCAAAGACACAAGTCCTGCAAAGCCAATATGATAAGCCTAACTGATCCAGGCACTGGACTCAGCTAATGAGGAATTCAAATGACATACATATTTATCTGTTTTGGTAAGCTAAATGTATGTTACACAGTCTGTAACCTCTTGCGGACTGATCAGCCAAACATTTTGCTACATTGTGAAAGCATATTTTGTAGCAGAGGCAGGTTGAAGTAAAGCTTTTCTTTTTTTTTACCACCTCACTCTTCCATCTAGTTCTGCGCCCTAGAGTGGCAGGTCAGCACCAAACCAAATCCGATTTGTCCCAACCATTAATGTCACGGCCTTTAAGCTACATATCATCACAGAGAGTACGCTTGCTCAATCTGTAATTGAAATAGCTTGGGGAGAAATGCTGAGCCCCGGTTGGCCCCCTGAGCCTGCTTTATCCACTCCACCATCCATCACTGTTCACTATGGCCTCTAGGTGCTGGTGTAATGCTGTGAGGTTAACAGTGAGATCAACTTAAAGACGTGCACGCGCCCGTTTCCCTTTACCTGGCCCAAGGGCCCGAGCGTGCGCATGTGTGACATACGCATCAGCTAAAAATACATATAGTGAAGGAAGCTGTGTCAGGTGTACCTCAGTTCAGCTCTTGCGCTAGTTTGAAAGCGTTGATAGTTGCAGGCTCAGAGGATGGCTGAACTTCAGTTGGGGAAGTGATCAGAAGGCCCATCTCTGCTTTAGATGTCGAGTTCACAGGATTGATTACACAGACCCCTTGTGATGCATCCTTCTACAGATGAAATTAAACACCCACTATTACACACTACTTTGAAACACTCTGGACCCTGATCAATGTGATTCCAGATTCAAAAGCACACTATAAAAGACAATGCTTTTCATTAAAAATTCAAATGCGATATTTTGAGACAGTCCACTAATGAAAAGTGATGGTGCTGAGGGAACCAAAAAGACAACATTCACTCTAGGTCTGTGGGTCTCTTAAATCCAAAGGAGGCTGCTACTCAACCAGTTCAGATCAAAGCCACTTTTTTCAAGCATTCAAGATGGATTCTGTATTGCGGGTGGAAGTGGGAAAAAATAAAAACTAATTTGGAATTTTTCAAAATGTATGAGAAATTAAAACTCTCTTTGTTAAGGCTACTGCAAGAGTGGATAAATAAGCTCCAGCGTGTCTTTTTAAGCATGTTCAGCTGGCCTCTCACATACGTGAAGGCTGCCAAAAATGCCCTTGCCAAGACGTGGAGGACACAGTACGTGCTCTCCAAGTTGATCTTTACCGAAAAGGATCTGGAAGCAAGATCAGAGGAATTGGGCGATGGCCACAGTCACCCTTCTGAAAGCATAGCACTGGTGTTCAGAGTCAGGGGCATCCTCAAAGTCGCCCCCTTTCAAAAGGGGCAAATCCACAACACTTGCTAAAGTGGATTTAGCGACTAATGGTTAGAGAATTGTTCCCTTTGTTCGTCCCCCACTGGAACACACGGGTCGCCTCGACCACGTCGGCCGACACTTGAGCTATTATCACATACTGCCACGAGATAACCTAGTGCAAGCCACACCTGCAAGCTGATTGGCTGAGCCAAGACCTTTACTGTCTTCCCTGCTGCCCTGAGACGCCATCATCAGAGAAATGTCTTATGTAAGGCATAGATAATGGATGAAAAAGAGGGTGCAAAAAAGACTTTTTAAAGAAATGTCCATTGGGGTGAATTGCAATCCTAAAAATGCATCAAAAGACAGAAATGCATCAGATATTGGGCTGGGCGGAGTTTCCTCCCACTCCCAAATCGCAGCTGTGCTGAATGGAAAAGCCCCATAGCAAAAGCCCCGCACTAGCCTCATTTTGGTGGACTTGCTGAGGTTTGACAAGAGAACGGAATGTCCGGCAAGTGAATAGATGGGTATTTAATAAGCTGTGGTACCAGCTGAGCTACACAGGGGGCTGGCACCACCACCACTGACTCAAGAATACTGCACTGCGGATGAAGACGGAAAGAAAACCAACCGATCAACTGACTGCACCGCTAGCGGTGCGAATCTAAAAGCTCAAATGTGATTTTTAATGCAAAAAATCCACTAAATCTACCATGTTTTACATTAGAATTCTCTATAGTTGAAGTGGTCGTTAATGCATAAATTAAAATTTCTTAGTGTTTTTGTTTTTGTCCATGTAATGAAAGTCAATGGCAACTTTCAATGAATGGACAAAAAAAAAAAAAAAAAAAAAGATGAAATATTGTTTAAAATATCTCCTTTTGTGTTCCACATTTGAAACACTGGCTTGGAATGACACAAGGACGCAAGTCCATGCTGACAGAATTTTCATTTTTGGGTAAACTAACCCTTTAAAGTATTTTCTCAACACGTGATAATTGTCAAGTTAGCGCTTAAGCGTGTCTAAATGAAACCAGGAAAACAAATGATACAAATTATCTCACAGAGATTCACAGGAAGCTTGACAACTGAAAACACGACACTATCTCTGAGTTCCGCGTCTTGTACGACTCTCACGTTTCATGTTTTTGATAGCCTCATTACAGCCTCACCTCTAAAATCAATTTGCCTGTGTCTGTAGCATCACTCTCATTACACACTGGGTAAGCAGGAAGAGCGCGTGCATGTGTGTGCGCGCGCCAAAGCTCTCAAAGCCTAACACACCCGGTTTGGAAAGAGATAAATGAAAGCGAGACTAAGAAGAAAACACAGGACGACCGAAAAAGGCGTCAGAGTATGAGTGGACGATGCGACTCTGTAAACGATCTGAAGGACGGAAGATCAAAAAAGGTGAGTTTTGTGATTTGAGGTTCATGAAACATTGTGGCACCCACCTGCCACAGGACCACACTGCTGCACAGATTAAGGGGCCGGGATAAGGGAGTCATGGGAGAAGAGGGTAGCCAGGAGCACAGGCAGAGCAGCAGATGAGAGAGTGCAAAAGTGGGCTGCTATATACAGGAGGGGGTTGGGATAAAAAGAAGCCCAAGTCAGGGAGCACCAACACCACTGGCTTGACCTGGGGACGACTGGAAAAGGCAGGAATCCAATTAAAATCACACCCCATCGGCCTGCACAGCCACCACCCCCTCACCAGGCTGACGCAACTTCACACTGCTCCTGCTAGATGTGTCATTTTGAGCAGGTGGAACGCAGCAGACACTGAGATCATATAGTCCTGGTCACACTTTGAGGATGCATTGGCGAAATAGTCTATGATACACTATCTGTACGAGTAAAGTATAGGGTAAGTGTGTGTATATGCATAAAAAAGTTGAATATGTTGTAATATGTTGTCACATATTATAGGCAAAAATGCAAACTAACCTTCGCCATACATTCTTGTTGCTAGGCAGAAAGAAAAAGTGGCAGTGAGGTATCATCTCATTCACAGTAAAATAACCATATTAAAAACAGCTGAAGTGTATGGTCATCCAAATATTCATAAAGCAGTGTCATTTTTCTATACTATACTATTGGCAATGCAAAGTCGGAATATATTTTTTAGCAAAAATAAACAACGTGAGTTTAGGAAAGAGATCTGAATTCTGCCTGTTCAAAATGCACATCACCTCTGCACTTGCAAAACAGAGTAAATACTGAATAGACTAAACAGAGACAGCTATTCAAGGATATTTTTATATATGAATCCTCCTGAAGGTTGCTTTCAGAGAGTGATGCAGTAAAACGAAAACCAAGGAGTGTACAAAAAACTAAATGTTGCTGGTCTTAATGCAACAATACAGTAAAACGTAATTAGGATTCAAGATGTAAGCATTTAAACAGGCATTCACTTTAAATTTAGAGAGCAGATTGTATGCATGCTTATGGGATTGCATGAATGTTAAAAAATGAAGGTATGTAACAGTCTACTACAAATATTGTTATACATGGAATAAAAAAAAAAATTACACATTAAAGCTCCATGAAATCCATACCTTAAGCACCGTACAATCACAGGATTTCTAAGGCGGTCAGTATCTGCTGATACTATTTTACGATAATATCCAATGAGTTTTAACAAGCGATTTTGTCATTTGACTTCAATCACAGGACAGTTAGAGGAACAAAGATATTGAAACGGCCAAATTAGAGTCTGTCCTATAATTTTCTAATTTTCTATGACCAGCAACACTAGACCTAAAAAAATTATAGGAATAATAAGAAATAATAAAAATGTGCTAATGTGCTAATAATATGCAGTTTATATATATAAATATATATATAAACAATATGCAACATCATTAGAAAACAACAGATATTTTTTTCTCATTTTCAGTTGCATTTCTTATTTTGCCACCGTTTTGTTAATGACTATATTTTCATATACAATTTTTTAACCATACACACTACACATTATTTGTGCTACAAACAACTGAGATTCCACAAGCAAGTCGAGCATGGAAAATATTTTCTTACAACTGCAATTTACTCACAACAAGATTTAACATATTAGCATTATGAGTGCTATCATATTTCTATAGAAGACAAATTCACAGTAGAGCTACCTTAACAAGTAAGGATCAGATTGGATGAAAAATGCATTTTCATGTTTTTAACAATTAACCTACACACCACATTAATGCAAGTACCTCTATGTGTTAAACATCCTCTCTAATGATTATACAGTTATATATAAAACAAACTGTTCAACTCAGAGTTCACTGAAAAACAGAAACACATTTTTCTATTGCAAATTTGTAAATATTGCCTCAAAACAACATACGAACCTAGCATCAGACTGTCACAAATAAACTTCCTGTACTTTCTTTTCAATTTCCTGTGGCTCAACGACGAGAAGTGATTAAGAATTTCTTGCAAACTTTGAACATACCGCATCAGTCCAGCACTGATGGTGTGAGGTTTCAGTGAAGAGAAAATTTTACTTTTGCCATATGACCTTTCTAAGGTTATTCACGATAGCTAAATAGATAAACTGAAAGATATGTTAGAAGGCCCACGGTGTCAAAAAGCCTTGGTAGCCCCTTTTCCAGTTAAACCTACGGTCTCTTTTTCTCAAGCCTCAAATAGTCAAAAGAAAAAAAAAAATACAGAGGTTCACTGTATTCTTCGGCCACCGATTTTTCACAAGTTTCTCTCTATAAGTAGGTTGTGATGACTGGTGCCTGAGGCACCATTCTTGACAGTGGGAACTGGGCTCTTAAACTATGAATGAAATGCATTATTGTAATAACCAGCCTGGATAAAAATGAGTCTTTTAAAATGCTATGCATCCTGGTCATTAGTGTTAGCTGCTTCACAGCACAGAGTGTTAGAAAGGCAAGTTACTCGCATTACAAATTGAGAAGCACTACCCTACAATGCCCTGCCACTTCATAACACCATACACACCGACACACACACAGACCAAAAGAAATTTTGGCAAAACAGGAGCATAAAATACCTAAGTGCAAACTCTATGATTATATAACAAGACAGTTGCAACAGTAGATTCAACAGTGGGCCGCTACCAAAGGCTCCAAAAATCATTGAGGTCAGTGTTCAGATTTTTCAAAATATCGAATCAGTTCAAAGCATGAAAAGCAAAGCAAACTAATGGAACTGAAGACAAAACTGAAAATATCCAATAGCAATTTGGTTATGCAACTGGTGTACTGAAAGAGCTGTGGACATCAGGCTGACAATTTGGGATTCATTGTGTGGTACCTTCTGCCTTAACCTATCATTTCTTTCATTGCACTAAAGTTATTTGCTTCTTTTCAGTTTTAGGCTGCCATTTGTTTCTTGATAACAGAAGTGAGATTACAGCCGACTTGTACTTGACGGAACAGTAGTTGAGTTCATTGTCAGTTCTTTTACGATAATAATAACGCTCTAGCACAGTGAAAATGAGTGAGAAGTCTACCGAAACCTACACACTGATATATTCAGCAACTTAAGTGAGTGCAGGCTGGCGTTTCGCTGCTCAGTGCGATCATAAGTACAAGGCCTATAACCTCACTTACACCTTTATTTATGCCGTGCTATAATGCGCTGCAGTTTAGATAACAATGAGATTAATAGCAAACAAAATTATCATCGGCATACAAGATTCAACACACGACGGATTAAACTGAAAAGAAATGACGATAAATTTGGAACCTGCTGGAGTTCATTCGAGGTGAGACAGCTTCGGCCGTAAAATCGCCTTCACGGAAAACAATTTCAGTAAGTTATAACTTTTTAGGATTAATTGTTTTAGACTCTGCACACAAGTCTGAAAGTCACTAAAAGTAGGTCTATATAGTTTCTCCTTTTGAAATTTCATTGCAAAAAACCTAAAGACGCATATGGTATCCGTTAAATAAACTGGCACATACAGACAAAGTCCGAAAGTGTTTTACTGAACTCACGCACGTTTCCTTTGAGAAGCATAGAGTTTAAATCACACGCCTGATCAAAGAGAATAGAGATACTTTAATGAAACTTCGAATGCATAATTAATTGTACAGTATATACAGTCGAATCTTAATTAAACACTTTAATTCTCATGAAGGGGGGCTGACGTCTGTAATGATCGCCCCAAAATTATTGAGGCATAAAATGCACTCATTGTTGGTGTAGTGTGATGGGTTCACCGATGGGTTCACCTTCACACACATCAAGACAAACGATATTTTTTAATTCTAATAACCTTCGAATTTGAGCTGTGACAGAAAATGCATGTAAAATCCATGTTGTAATTTACAAAAAGACTCACGTTAATAACTTTTATTATCACTTTCCAAGAGATAAACCTCCTCTTTCTGCTATACATCACATATACGGAGGCCCTGCCTCTACAGAACCTCAAAATAATACGCCATTTATTTTTGTTCCTGTGCAGAAATAACTTACTTTATTATTTCGACCTATATATTCTACTCCATTTGTGGGCACCTGGTTTGTAGATATTTTATATTTAATATATGAATTATATTTTGGCAACTTGTCTTTACTTTTATAGATATTTTGGCAAGGTTAAGTAAGCTATTTACAGTTGAGGAATAGTTACCGACGTCTCACCAATACAAGAACATAATGTACAACAGAAAAAGCTCACAGTAACAAATTGCACTATCCTATTTAGTAAGCCTGTAGGACAATTACATGAAGCGGAACCCTTCAGTTGTCATCTGTCAGTGCTTTAACACGCCGAGTACAAGCCCGAATTACAGACATTATAAATCACTGTTACAGTGTTTGGGTGAAAAAGTGTCCACGGCGCTATGACATGTGTACCAGCCATTTACCAGGCTTTTTTGAAAAGGTGAGTTGGACGCAAAAGTTCTATGGCTAGGTGCGAACGTATGGCTTGGTTGGCTGCAGGAGTATTGTACGGACTCTGGTCTGTAACTGCCCCGTTGTAGCAAGAGAGGGTCCAAAAGGGACTGTGGCCTGTGCGCCATATAGTCCAAACTGTTTTCAAAGGTGTGATGGAAACGTGACCTCATAGTCGACTCATTTCGTGTCTCAGGAGAAAGGGAGGGGGTTGTCATCGTTCGCGTCACTGTGGTAGAAGCGGGCGTGTCTTGCTGTTCTGCCACCTCAGGAGACCTGGCCTGTACAAGGTGCTCGTCGTCTTCGCCGATTTTGGCGATGTAGGCCTTGCAGTGGAGTTTCATGTGTTTGCGCAGGGAGCTGGGATGTGTGTAACATTTTTCACAGCCTCTGACCTTGCACGTGTAGGGTTTATCGCTGGAATGAACGTGAGAATGCTTCTTCCGGTCACTGCTGTTTGCAAATCTCCGATTGCAGCCCTCAAACTCACATTTAAACGGTTTCTCACCTAAACGGGCAGAGGAGGGGGAAACGCGAGTTACGGGTGGGATGTACAGTCAACCATGGCTCATCAGTTCTGAGTGCATGGTGTCATTAGATGTGTTATGCAGGATGTTGTAGGCTACCAAAAAAAAAAAAAAAAAGAACTGATGCTCCACACATTCAACAGTATAGCAGGTGAGGAGAGAATTTTGTTTAGATAACACTCTTGCGCATGCAAAACGTGATAAATCGAAATCACTGTTTTTCTTATCATTCTTAAAAACAGTGTTTTTTTTTTCCAGTCAGTTGTTTTCATGCAGTGGCTGCTACGTTCAGTATCATGATTCACACGAGCTAAATCAGAATTAGCTTATTAATGAACTGCAAATGCATAAGCTAACTCAAGTTAATTTCAGAGTTATAGAAAAGGAAAATTAAAGAACAAATAGTTTATCTGGTTTAAGTTTTATTAACCCATAATCAACAGTTGGTTTCTAAATAATTTTATGGAACTGTGTCAGTGATTCATTTTCAATTTCTGTCTAAACTGCTTTCTGTGAAAAATATTTCCTAATATTCGCAGATGTTCTGTAGGTCGACCTAATTCGTATTTTTAAATGCTCCTTGAGCAAAAGTCATTGTTGAATTAATTTCTAGTAAGAAAAATAAAGTTAGGCTAACTGTGGATTTAATAATTGTTATAATAACGAA
The DNA here is from genome assembly GCA_036247105.1 of Cirrhinus mrigala. NCBI lineage: Eukaryota > Metazoa > Chordata > Actinopteri > Cypriniformes > Cyprinidae > Cirrhinus > Cirrhinus mrigala. The sequence continues at coordinate 9,223,389 of CM070020.1, read as the reverse complement.
AAACACGTAGAGGATATTTATATAAATCATAACAGTCTAAGGATTTATGTGACGTCAGTTTCAAGTGTAATGGACTAGACTCGGACTCAAAGCTTGCAGTGCGTAGCACTAGCGGGTGCACTCTACCATAGTAGAGAATTCAGCTGTGCCTTGCGTAAACGCTACGTCACAGCTCTCCGGTGCCCCGGAATTTATTTATTTATTTTCACTGCATGAATGAGAGGCACCCAAACAACTGGCCTGTGGACTGATTTTCACCAGCACGAAAGTATCTGAAAACGAAATAGAAAAAAAAAAAAAAAAAAAAAAAATCATGCCGCTAATACGAACAAACGTTAGAACAAACAATAGATTACATTTGATATAAATAAATGCTTTAATCGCAGCCCAAATTAAAGTCTGACATAGGCTGTAAAAAAATTAAATTCTATTGTATGCAAGATTCTACATTCATTTATATGCCGAAACATGAATTAATCATGATGGAAGCCGGTGTCAAAAACAGCGTTTGTGTACAGCAAAAAAATAAATGACATTTAAAAATATTACGGTAGAATATTTTATAGCGTTACTTTGGGAACAAATAATCAAACAGTACGTTTTATCGAGCTTATCTGTCCTCACAGTTCTTCATGAATTGATTTTGTGTTGGAACAATTTTAAGTAAAACAATGTTCAGAAACAATTCCGTAAGTCTGAAGCTTGTCATTATTATTATTATTATTATTATTATTATTATTATTATTATTATTATTATGTATTAACTAACCTGTATGCGTTCTCTTGTGTATCTTGAGGTTTTCGGATCTGGCAAAAACTTTTTCACATCCATGAAAAGGGCAGGGAAAGGGCTTTTCTCCAGTGTGCACTCTGACGTGGTTGACGAGCTTGTATTTGGCTTTGAAAGGCTTTCTGTCTCTTGCACAGTTCTCCCAGTGACAAACGTAGTCGGAATGCTCCGGTCCTCCGACATGCTCAACCGTCACATGGGTGACGAGTTCATACATGGTCCCAAAACTCCTGGCGCAGGGCGGCTTGCCAGTGTCTTCTTGGCCGTCACTCCACTTGCACACCAGCTCATGCTTTGGGTTCTGCCTGGAGCACCTGAGGAAGGCGTCGCCCCCTCCTCGCTGCATGGCCATGTTCAGAGGCTTGTAGAACTCCAAGAACTGGGTGACCAGCTGCTGACTGTTGGCCCTGGGGCCACTGACCGACTGGCCGTATGGGTGCGTTCGTGAGAGCAGATCTCCTGGAAGACCCAACATCATTTGGCTGCTGAGGTCTCGGGTCGCGTCTGACGAGCCATGGGCCTGCTCTTGGTACGTGTTGAAGAACGCGTGGCTCCTGCCATCCCTATAGCTGTGGAGGTCACGGTACCTTCCAATATTGCCATGCTGGTTAGGTCTCGGAGCCAGCTGATCAGTTACTGGTGGCATGCCTGCTGCTGACAGATTTGTCCCAATGATAATGCCCCTAGGACTGGGTTCTAAGCGATGGCTGGTGTATCCAGTGTCTGGAAAATGGGTAACCGAGTGGTCAACATATGCACTGGCCCTCGTCTCGTGGTAGTCTCGCAAATTTTGCGAGGGGCAGAGTTTTAAGGAACTGCCAGTGGGGTGCCCCATGTGCTCCTCTGCCAAAGGTGGCAGCACCACGCTGGGTTCAGTATTGCTCTCCCCAGGGTTGACGCAAGAAAGAGGGCAGCCACTAAACCGCGACAGGCTTGTCATGTTTTGTTGCAAGCTTGGCTGAGGGCTTGGCAAATCAACCAACCTTTAACGTTTACGATTTACCTACAAAACTCTTCCCCATTTCCCCCGCTGTATCATCTGCATGTGCAGTTATTGCCTGTAAACCTCTCAGACGCAGGAATCGGACCCAGGTTCGTTAAGACTGGTGTGAGTCCCATGCCGTTCACTTTGCCCTCTTGATTTGTGGCAATAACCGTGGTAGTAAAATGCTCCGAACCAGGCCATACTGCAATATAAAAGCACAGCAGGCAAACCAGCTTTTAAAAAACGGTGCTTTGGGATTGGTCGGAATGCGCGATGATTGACAGTCCCTGGATTTGTTTTAAAAGGGACACGCAGGCGTTCACCACACGACTCCGTTTTCAAATATCTCAGTGAAAATGCTTTGATATGTGCCGCTCGCGCACTGCCAGATATTGGCTGTTTTGTGACTTGAGACTGCCGAATGCGATATTGTTGGCTAAAATAGCGAAATGTTTAAATGCCACGTATATGAATTATTAGAAAGTCTTCGCTACGAATGTGTGATTTCAACATCGAATAGAAATAACCGGAGTTAAGCAACGAAATCAAAATTCTCTTTCAAGCCACACGTCTCTCGCATTCAGTCAACTGAGAATGTCTGTTTTAATATTTATATTGTGCTTTAACTTTAATTAAACTGACTATATGTTGGTGATACTCGGTCCAGTACAATGGTGTTGTTTGTAAAAACTTTTTTATTTTAATTTTTTAAATTTGAATGTATTTATTTTTGCTTAACCGCCGAAATATACTACAGCCTAGATATAATATAGCCAGCTGAGCTATTATAATTTTACTTACAAGCCAAGTTAAATTTTACATTTATTTAGCTAAAGTTGAACGTGACAGAACCTTTTGCTTCACTGATGCAAAAAGTTAGGAAAATATAATTTGTTATTATTTATATAAATAACATGATATTTGCTATTAGACACGTCATAACATGGAAATTCGGGGGGCACTGCTTGATTATAATGCACCTAGAAAATATCCCACATTGTAAAGTATCCTTCCGCTGTGTTGGTCGGTTAGTTTGTTTAGTAAAGGTGAGGTTAATTTTATTGGATGTGCTTAGACGTGCATTTTTATCGAATATTTTTCTTGATTTGCAAATCTGAGTATAAATAAACAGAATTATTTTATTCCAAAATGTATAGATAAATTAATTGCATTAATAATGAAACGTCTAATTAATAAATATTAAATACATATGCAAAAATGAGTCACAATAAAAACTATTGGGTTACCTCAGTGTCGCAGACATGGAATATGCAAGGGTTAATAGGCTTCTGACTTTCAAGGTTACAAGAATGATGACAAGTTTCACACATTTAACCTTTTCAACACTAAGATGACCTGGTGCCAAATTAGAAAGAAAATTTATTTACTTGTTTTGAATTATTTTGCACCTGCCAATATTAAACGGACAAAAATGGAAATAGGCTTGTGGTGTAATCGCAACACTGTCATTGTAAAAAGAGTGACACAGCATCATATTGTGGACTGTCGAATTAAATACCTGCTTTTAAAAAAGAGCCAATTCAAACATGTAAAAAAAATAAAAAAATAAAAAAAATAAATAAATAAAACACACACACACACACAAACACACACAAAATGTTGAGGTATTAAGAACAGAATTTAATTCAATGTCAATTAAGTTTCAGAAACTAAAAAACAACTTCCAAAACTTTTATACCAGGGATACTGATAACTCATCTCACAGCATTTTAAATTTAAGTAATTAATACATTTCTTCTAAAGGCTGTCTACCCCCACTGAGTGGGCACAAACTTATTTAATAATCTAATTTTTCCCACACATGAAGTTCTTGGATAGAGTAAATATTACAAGACAATATTTACTGAGGTTACAGTAACTGTATTTACAATAGTCATAATTAAAAGTCAAAAAGCACTATTCTCACTACATTAACAGAGTCATATCAAACATAAAATAAGAAAAGGGAAACCAGAAGAGGCCAAGAACATATACTTTTATATATAATGAGTCGTAATGCAGTTTTCAAATAAATATCCCTGACCATGATATCCAACACCATAACATACAGAGCAATCAGTGGCAGATATTATTTTGTACAACAAAACAGTTTCTTCTCCGGTCTCACACCACACAGCAACTCTTCCTGATTAATTTCTTGCTTCTTTATTTCTTTATTACTGAAAAAAAAAAAAAAAAAAAAAAAAAAAAGACAAAAGGCATTTCTACACATATACGGTTAATATACAACTTACAATATCAAAGACTGTCAATAATTGAGCTGGTACAATAATATTTAAATAGAGAGAGAGAGAGAGAGACAGAAAGAGCAAGAGCATAAATGCATGATACAGGACACTGAATATTGCTTTTTGTGTTCTATCAATTCAAGTAATGGTCACTACAAAGACCTAAAGACACACATCTATAGTTCACGAAGGTCACAGACTTGTCTTTCGGACCTACAGTGCACAGACTAAATACAGTCAACAGAGACTAATATTAGTTCAATGCATCCATAGTCAAAGTGGTACCACAGTGGTTTAAAGATATCTTAAGATAACTCAATTGAAAGGTGAGCATATTATGAAACATAAAATTATATATGCTCTACAAATCTGAATATACCTTAAATGTGTTTACCAAAATGTAAAATACCTCTCTTCCTTGCATACCTGTATTATGTTTACGTCGTACAATTACAAATACAGTGTAGCCTTATCTTCATTTGTATATCAAGACAACTATAAAAGCCATGCATTGCTTGTGCTGTAAAAATAAAATAAAATTAAATGAAATTAAATAAGGTAATAAATTCTGGCTGAAAATATTCAGTCTAATATAGGCTGAAAACTACAGAAAAACTTTTCCTTATTGCAGTGAGCTTTGCGGGTGTTCAGCCTGTAAGTTAAGGGCTAAATGTCGGTAAATTTAGATGGGCAAACTAAGTGGAAAACAGAGACAAACTGAGTGAGATATAAGCAGAAAAAAAGCACCAAACGCAAGGACTCTACACTTTAAACGCCATTTTTTCCTTTTTTTAAGACTCGGCAAGGCACAATAGTCTATCCTGGCAACAGCAGTTTGCATTCACTAATAAGCAGATGCGTAACGCCTCGACAAATTTAATTTCCAGTCATTTATGCTAAACATAGTTAACAAATTTTATACAGACACATGTTAATTGAAGGTGCCACAGTTATCTCATTACTCAATACTGATTAAGTGTTTGAGATAAATAGACCCACTCCTTAACAAAGCTCGTAGAAAACATGCTAAATACTTTTTAATGTTTAAGAGATACGTGAACAGATACAAATCCATGTGTCTGGATAAGAATACAGAAAGAGAAGATACAGGTAATATCTAAAGGGAAGGATCATGTAATACTAAAATACAAAATTAAACAGTAAAATACTACCCATAAAACAAACCCCCTTAATGAAAGGATGACGAAGTGGTAGGTAACCGGAGTCATTTCCATCCGTTGTTGCAAGCGAACGCAGCAAACGAGTCAATTTTTATTATGTGTGTTTAAGTATAAATTAAATTAATTTAATGTGAGACAAATGAATAAACAGGACATAATCTATAGCAATACATAGATAAATTGGCTATCAACGATTCTTTTATACTATGCACGATGCTACACTACTGAGCTTGATAACCGTGTATTAGCCCGAATCATCATCTTCAGAAGTTCAATGTTAAGCAGGTAATTCTGCACTGACTAAAAATATGAAGGCTTAGTCTAGTCAAGGGGGCGGGAGCTAGAGCTCATCGCATTATTCTGACGAAACATTATTTGACTACCTCAAATAATCGGTCGAAATATAGCTCTGGTCAATGCAATTACAGGCCCATGAATCCTTTCAATTTTCCGTGGTCCAAAGTTAAATAACGTACGAGGCCCCCTTTAGTTGCAAAACGTCTCTTGCCCTCATTTGCCCTTTGGCCGGCATGAGTTGCAGTGCAGTAAAGAAGTTAAGTGAAATAACTGAACAATTCCTTGCACAGGGAAAGCAAAGAACGTCCTTAAGAACTTACTTCCTAGCCACGCCTGGAAATGAATATGTCACATAATATATTAAGCGCGTCTACATTTGAACAGACAAACTATAGGCCTAGAGTAGAAAAGTAAAGAAACCCTGTCTGACTGCCGACTGTGCAACCTTAAAAAATCGCCGTAAATCTGTCCGGCGGTACAGCATACTCACATGTGTGCTCGTGTACGAAAGGGAGAGTGAGAGAGAGGGGCAGAAAGAAAGAAAGACGGAGCAGAAAGGAGGGGGGGATAGAGCAGAAAGATTAGGAGAATAACTAGATATCTATATTGCTAGCAGTACCCTTTAAAACTTTTGTGATCTTTAAAGAGGTGTTTATATATATATATATATATATATATATATATATATATATATATATATATATATATATATATATATATATATATATATATATAAACACACATAATACATACATACATATACATACAGAACGAGAGAGAGATGAAATGCATATGCTATTCTACGTCAATGGATCCTTAAACATTTGCTACTAAATTCTATTAAAAATATATATGCGAGATCTTTTTCAAAATAGTATCAATTTTCTTTATTAAGTTAGCCTACACGATTTACAATATTACCTGAATACAACATGCATCTGATGACAGCACTTTTCTAATGCATCTACTAAAAAATAAATTACTCACCTTAAAACTATTAGACTAGGTCCCTATATGCTTTTTTTTTTCTCGTAGAAAATGTGCTGAAAGTGAAAGCGTGAAAGCTGAGGACTAGACCAGAATGAGGGGCTGATTTAAAGATTTTTGTTTTTTAATCTCTAAAATATAAAAGGGAGCTCCTTTCGAGGAGAGATTGAGGGGGAGAGGGAACGTGAAATGGCTTGGAGGTATAAAAAGCACTGCTTGAAACACTCAACGCTTCTCTGAACTTGATCAGATTTTATGTGTCCTGCAGCGAGTCACCAGCAACCCCGTGAAACTTCCTCAATAGCAAGAATTTTTGACGCCGTGAAAAAAAAAAAAAAAATCTTAGGGATATTATAATTACCCACCATATTTATTTCTCTCTTGTTGGGGTTCTACACTCTATAGTGATTTATGTGTTTCACCATTTTACGGCTTCACTCTAAAAAGTGATTATATAAAATAAAATAATAAAATACTGATTTACGAATATATGTATAGATAGATAGATAGATGGATAGATAGATATTTACAAATGAATTATCTAAATTTCCTATAAAAATTAAGAAATCTCTCCATTTTTATTAAGTCTTTAATACCTCAATCTTATTAAGTTTTGCCTTTTTTCTGATTTTCCTAGCTTTTCTAAGAGGCTCGGCAAAACTGTATTTAGAGAAATTAATTGTCAAGCAACTCCTGAAAGTTTATGTAACTTTGGGAACAGCTGACGTGCTAAGCACAGGAAATAAACAAGCCTTTCTTACTGAACCGAAATAAAGTCCCGTTGCTTTACCTGCAAATAATGCCAACAGCAACCAATCAAATCTACTCACTGAAACGAACTGCCATTTTCAATACTAAACCATGCCAATCAACGAACATGCAGCCAATTAGCGTCCTTCCTAGCTGTCACGTGACTAAGAAAGCGCTGCGCTTTCATTGGACAGCGTAGAGCTGCCTCCCGAGCTCATTTATGTGCAAGGAGTGAGTGATTGACTTTATCAGTCCAAGGACATCATTCGCCTGGAAAGGGGGGGAAGTTTGATCCTCTTTCACACGGATCCCAGTTACGGGAGTTTTTCTCCCGTTTACCGAGACCCGGGATTATCATTTCGTTTTTCAATTCAAGGTTTCTTTATTCAAGCTTACGTGAAATTGTGCTCAGTTTACCGTTACCCACTTCACTCCACTAAACTGGGGTTTCTCACGTTTTTTTCTTTTTCTTTTTTTACTTGCTTTTTCTTGATTGAGCCCAATGACTATGCTTCTTGATAGCGCTCCTCAGTTCCCTTCACTAGGAGTAGGGGGTTTCGGAACGCCTAGACACCATGAGTTGGGAAACCGAGACCCCGGGCTGGGGCTTAGTCCCTTCGCAGATTCATCTCACTCGGCTGCCTTCAAGATAAGTCCCGTTACTCACGATATCGCCTCCAGCCAGTCATCAGCGTTCACCCCGCAAGCTACTGGATACGCAGCCGCGCTCGGGCACCACCACGGAGGACAAGTTGGTTCTTACGCCGGTGGAGCATTCAATTCGACCAGGGACTTTCTCTTCAGAAACAGAGGCGCAGGCATCGGAGAGACCGCACCGCCCAGCGCCCAGCATGGAATCTTTGCCGCTTCTGCTGGGAGTCTACACGGGCCCCCCGGAATTTCGGACAACCCGGGACATCTGTTGTTTCCTGGACTTCACGACCAGAGCGTGAGCCACACATCACCGGGAGGACATGTTGTAAACAGTCAAATGCACCTGGGTTTACGCGGGGACATTTTTGGCCGTCCAGATCCGTACCGACCTGTGGCCAGCCCTCGTACGGACCCTTACGGCACCGCTCAGCTCCATAACTACAACCATCCCATCAATATGAACATGGGGATGAACGTACCCACACACCACGGTCCGGGGGCCTTCTTCAGATACATGCGGCAGCCTATTAAGCAAGAATTGTCTTGTAAGTGGATAGACGAGAATCAGATGAACAGACCTAAAAAGACTTGTGACAGAACTTTCAGCACAATGCATGAAATGGTGACACATGTTTCAATGGAACACGTTGGCGGCCCTGAACAGAGTAATCATGTTTGCTTCTGGGAGGATTGCCCGAGAGAGGGGAAATCCTTTAAGGCCAAATACAAACTCGTGAACCACATCCGAGTGCACACTGGAGAGAAACCGTTCCCTTGTCCGTTCCCTGGTTGTGGGAAAATCTTTGCAAGATCAGAAAATCTTAAAATTCACAAAAGAACTCACACAGGTAAGGCATTCGTATTTCCCCCTTCTTTGATAACCTACTGGTTTTGGAAAATAACTATGAATTTAATAATATTCCAGCGGTGTGAATTATACGCAAAATTTCAGTTCCTTCAAAAATTAAATTAAAACAAGTGCACTTTCTGTTAAATAAATTTAAAAGTAAATGTAATAAAGAGTTTAACATGGAGGAAAATTGTCACAACTACTTTAACTACATTTTAGGTCTGGGGAAATTAAATACATGGGTCAAATGTTTAGGGAGATTAACTTATTTTGATCACATGACTGTTATTAAGAAATGTAGTTTCTTATGCTTTTTTGTTGTTGTTGTTGAAATGTATATAGATTGCATTTCTTTGAGAAGAATAACACAGAAAAATTAAAATACAAAGCTGCATGCGTTGTTGTGGAGCGAATTTGTGAATGGACTGTCCTCTTGCATTTGTGAAGCTGTTCCTGATGCTTGTGGCTATAAAGTTAGAAATAGCATGGGATTTGTGTATTGTGGATGCATTAATAAAATGCTACACATCTGTCTGGGAAAGTATGAAGTGGTCAAAGTGCATTTAGCCTGATGGCTGTATTTGTGCCTAAATAACTGACCCCTTTCGAGATCCACATGAAATGTAAAGCAAGCTGTTGAACAGTCTATATGGTTACACTTGGCAGACAAGAAACGTGTGCAAAAATTGTTTAGCAATTGGCACACAGTTTACACAACGGTGCATGGCGTGTTGGTTTGCTAAAACGAATATAAAGATTTTTGGGAAGTAAAATGAAGGATAACAGCCAGGACTCTCAAGGAGCATGGGATGTGGATAACCAAACCATCTAGCTTGAGCGCAACACGGCCTGTTAATTTCGAAAGTCTTATTACATAACTGAGAGTTCCACTGAACATCCGCTCTATTAAAAAAAAGTTACATTACTAAAACTTAAATGTTTGCTCTCACTTGCAGGTGAGAAGCCATTTAAATGCGAGTTCGACGGCTGCGACAGGCGCTTTGCGAACAGCAGCGACAGGAAAAAGCACATGCACGTGCACACATCTGACAAGCCATATATCTGCAAAGTGTGTGACAAGTCCTATACACACCCCAGCTCTCTCAGGAAACACATGAAGGTAAGGGACATTTTCTGATTTTGCAAACATTTGCCAGATAGCCTAAATCACGCAAATAAATATTCAAAAAAAAAAAAAAAAAAAAAAAAAAAAAAAAATGTTGTAACCCCTTTAGATAAAGATAATATGCATTATACGGACAATCCGTTTACATTCATTTTAAGCAGGCCTGATAATGTTCTGTATTTTGGTTCATAAATGTGTAACAGAGATTAGAAATTCTAGACGTAGCATAAATAATACAAGCGTGTTATTTTCTCGTCCTGCCTGTGTGTCATACATCTATGAACGTTATAATTTAAGGTACACGAATCACAAGGCTCAGAGTCGTCTCCAGCTGCTAGCTCTGGATACGAGTCGTCTACGCCGCCAGTGCTGGTTTCTGCGAACACTGAAGACCCGACAAAAACACCCACGTCTGCAGTGCAAAATACATCTGCACACAGCGATGGACTACCGCCTAATTTTAACGAATGGTACGTTTGAAGCTCCAAGCAGACTCTCAAATGGTGGACCAAAAGGTTGAAGCAACCTTTAAAAAACTATTTACGCTATGGCGTACAAAATGGCATTGAAACAACAGGAAAAGATGAGAGTTCGCCAGCAGGCCTCGTCCATTCTCAGGATTCGAAATTTGACTTTATTCCGAGTTCGAAGAAAACTAGCAAGGCATAAAATAACAAAATAACACTTTCTAAGAATAAATGGTTTTCCTTTAGTTTTCAGATTTCAGATGATTATTTTATTTTTCATTTTATGTATTTTCTGAAAAAAATATTTAAAAATAATGGCAAAGAAAGAATATTTCACGGTGTTTTATATTAAGGTGACACTCACATCGCCTTTTGATTGATTGTTAAAACTTCAGACAGTCTTAAGAAACGTGCCAAAGTCTTTGTCTTGAACTTGAACAAAAAATAATAAATCATAAATAAGTATATAGCCTACTCGTGAATGTATTTCCTTGTTTGATGGAGTCAAATCTGTTGTCCAAGTCCGTTTTCAGGTGGAGAAATGTGGTATTAGCTTACGATTGTTACCTTTGAATATAACGTTGCCTTTGTTAATAATGATGTAAATACATATCCATGATGCCATATTTATCAATTTGTAATTTAATTATCGGCGAAAGAGCCGACTCTTAAATGATATTTATGGAAATGTTTTCTAACAAGACTGTACAGTTTTGAGTCAATAACCAGTTTTAACGATGAAAAGGGGAGTCAGTTCTAAAGTTCCCACGATACGATTGTATCTTTTTTTAACCGATATATGTGTCTTATCTGGGTCGTAAAGTATTAATTATATTAATAATATGACATGACATGATCTATAGTTTCAAGTATGCATTTTCCAACGTAAGTTCATGCGAGGACCGGTATAAAAAGAAATGAAAACATTGTTTTGTTTTGTTTTGTTTTTTTCTCCTCCTTAAAATCACTGATGAATCAGCCATGTGAGGAAGTAATATCGAGACTTTCTGGTTCTTATCAAAATAACTTCTTTTGTATTTTTTTTTTCTTTACTCTTAGCATCAGAGTATAGGCTACATCTCTATAAGGAACACTTACAAATTCGAGAGGCCCACTGACCAGTGTTTTCATCGACACGCCAATTTTTGACCAGATACACCATGCAATAGCATAGCTTTCATTCATGCATCACCTTTGAACTCGTGTGACAGTGTTTAAGACATTATATTCTTGGGTTTTGAGGTACAGCCATTTAAATCAGTATGGTATTCCATTTTTGATGGTTCCAGAACTGTCTTTGTGGATGCAAGTCTGTGTTTAATGTGTCAAAGAGGAGCAATGATCTGTCACAACAGTAATCTCAAAATAAAACTTTTTGTCTGTCAGTTTGCATTGTTTTAAATGTAGTTCTTCTGTGAATATAGCGTGTTGTTTGTTATGAGTACTGTGGTATAACATATAGAAAACTTTGATTACACATTTGCTTGTTTTATGTGAATAACTTCTCCAGATGTGGAACTGTATGTGTGAATGAAATTTAGTATTAAGAGTACTAGAACTTTTTAAGGTGGAAAAGTGAGGGAAAATATGTGTTCAGTGACACCAAGAGTTACAGCGTTGCATTGTTACATATTTTTTAAGAGACTAAAATTATGCATATAAATATATTGTGCTTATGAACATGATTTCAAACCACCAGCACTACTTTTGAAAACAAACGTAAAAAATACAGTACCTCGTAAGTAACGTGATATATAAATACGTTTATTTAAATAATTTAATGAATATATGTTTTATATACTATTTTCTATACGTTAAGTTAAAAGAAAGATTTATTTCAGCCACCTTCGATGTATCTTTAGCCCTGATCTCATACAGATCTGATGTACAAATGGAGCTTGAATGTGATTCTGTGACATTTTCTCGTGGAAATGGGTCACGCATCAAGTTATTCCTGAAAAGCACATGTTTAACTGATGAACTGTGTCACTGTGCCATTTTCGAGGCAAACGATGTTACTTCAACATACCTATTCAAAATTCAGCAAAATCTTGTACTTTCTTTCGAAGTAGGGTTATTGTTTGTTGGTTTGTTTAACAAACTATTTATGACAAAATGTGAACAAGTTTTTTGACTGGAATTAAAACCAATTCTGAAATGTCACAAATCAAGACCTCAGTTTTTCTTTTTCATTTCTTTCTTTTGCTGTTTTCCTCTGGTTCTAACCATGAACTTAAAGCATACGACCTACTCAAACCGTACGAAGCAGCAACACACTTGAACTTGACAGCAAGATGCCGCCATCTTAGCATCCTGTTTCTCTGAAAGACGAAAAAGTTCAGAATTGTGTAGCGTTAACGCAGCCTAACAGCCGTCTTTAGCGCATGATTATTTAAGGACCTATCTTAGGACCTGGGGGAGTACACATGCAAGAACTCTGCTAAGTTTAAGTTTAAAAACTTTCTGCCGAGATACGCTAAGCAATTCTCTCGATTTCAATTATGTAGGCTGGGCTTGGCAGACATTCACTCAAAACGTGTGGTAAAAACAAGAGATTGCACCGATGGAAGAATGTACATTTTATTATTCCACAACATTACAGAGAAACTTATTGTATTTTTAATGAAAATATTAAAATATATAGCCTAACAGTGCAGCCCCAATTTAGACATTGCTGCAGAATTTAAAACAAATTGTAGAAAACGCATGCAAAAATTATATATTTAATAGCCTTACATTTATTAAAAATAATACAAAATTAACCCGCTATTTAGAAACACGAAACATAAAAGTAAAAGTGGTGAACACGCATTTTTTTCATTGAGTCAAGTTTACGATTTAAAGGCTACATAGGCAACCATTATTTTTTGGAGGACCTGCCGGGCTCTTTTCTCCTTTCTCGCTTGGTATGCAGTATTTTAGCCCAACCTCCATAGACTCCACCCTCATATCAAACCCACCCCCATCTTCAAATATAAACAGTTTTACAAATTCATTTAAACTGAATCTTTTCTGATATCTGCGCAAGCGCAGTTTTTACCATTTCACACAACATTTTTCTCCTCACGCCATCGGCTAGAGTCTATCTGACATACGCGGTGACGTCACAACATGGCGCTGGCTGTTTTGCTGAGGCACCCCGAAACACCAGCTGAGCTTGACTAAATGGGCACACTCGACTTTTTTCATCCTGTCTCATTTTTAAACCTTTCCCGAACAACTAAACTACAGCAGCGTTAATATACGAGAATGTTTGGTCCTCGAACAATACCTGTCTGAAGAATGACAGGCTGTTTATAAAGAAGACTGAAAACGATTAGAAAACACGTCGGCGGCGCTGCAGTCACGTGGAAGGAGTTTGAAAAGTAGCGGTTGTTTGCTGGATGAAATAAAACGGTGAATTTAAAATCTGTTGTAAATAAAATGCTGGACAAGCAGATATGAGAAATGTGAGGTAGGGTTTTGGTTTAATTAATCTGTAGTCTAACAGAAATTGTTATCAAATAGGCTTACATACATTTTACTTAACTTCTAACTTAAAACACTGAGATAAGTATTAGATAGAAGTATTCAAGTGTTTATGGGTGGATGAGTGTTCTGGCTAATACTAATTTAGGGACCTTTCCCTACTCCTCCCTGAAGCCACACTCAATCTCATAGCTTTGCTGGCTAAGCGGGGTGGCACTGTCTAAGAGGATAAACCGACACGAATAGGTTCCAAACACTTTTTGTCACGCAACTGCGTGTGCGATTATAATAAACTCAGGAGTTACCTTGAACGTGGCGGGATGCAGTTAGCACTACATTTTACCGCCAGCAATTATTTTTCCCGCGTTATTCTTTACTTTTTAAACATTAGAAACACCTAAATACGTCATCGCCACACACAAATCAACACTAATACCAGCCCTGTGATGCAGACATGAATTCAATGCCGTCAAAACAAGTGGATATATTTTACAGGGGAACCTGTAGTAATCAAGGCAAACGGTTTCCACTGTAATAAAACAAATACCGAAGTAGCTATTTATTCGTTTAATCCCCTTATATTGTAAAAGAAAGATTGTAGACTTTACGTTATAAAAATACAGATAAAATAATATATAAAAAAATGGACTATTTCTACAAAAAAAAAAAAAAGTGTAAATGTTGGATGTGATAGTCTCCAACTCCAAAGCGTATGTAGCTACAATACGCTATAAGATAAATGAAATCGGCTGTATTTGTCTTTAATTCGCTATTTACCAAACAATACAGGAGTGTTGTGGAAGGTTGAGACAATTTGCACGTCAATTAACCCTTTTCAGTGCGCTCTACCGATGCTTATTCACCTGCAGGAAAAGCGATGAATATGCAAAGGTGCTCAATATGACTGTTAATCCAGGATGTGTCCTTTCAAAATCTGCTTTGGATGTGCTGCAAGCCCATTGTAATGTAAAAGGGAAGGCAAATGGAGCCGTCATTTACCTTGATGATTCGTAAAGTTTGCGTTTAAACTGATTTACCCTTTACATGCCTACTGGAATGAACTAAGGGCTTTTTTTCAGGTACTTTAAGAAAAGACAAGATCATTTTACTGCTAGATGTCCAACAAGTGTCACCTGCTTTTTTTATTTATAAGCAAGTCTGTAACTTGTTCCTTCCTCCTCGTTTTTGTTATGCGAGTGGACATTTAATCTCCTGTATCGCCTTATTTTCAGTGGGCTGTTAGCACACAGATTCAGATAGATAGATAGACAGACAGATAGATAGATAGATAGATAGATAGATAGATAGATAGATAGATAGATAGATAGATAGATTTTCCTGTTTTGATTGGTTTATACATTTCATTAGCCTGTACTGGAAACTACTTGTTTGCGAAATAAACAGGCAGATTAAAACACAAAGATGGATAATTATTATTTTTAATTTCAGTGAACACAGCCCATTTCAACAAGGAACCATAAAAAAACCAAATAACCTAATAAAAAACGTCATCAAAGTCGGCGCCTATGAAAACTGCTTATGTTTGAAACGCCTTCACTAAAAATGCATACCCATGCGACTATGTTTTAGACTATGAGAGTAGACGGCGATGCACAGGGGAAATTTAGGTGTAACACTTTATTACATACAAAAAGAGTTATGGGGGCTTTTAGGACAAAATTCTTACTATGATGACGATACGAAGTTATTATACCAAGACGTCATAAGCTATATTCTCATAACATACAGAATTCCTAAACCCAAATACTTTCCACACTCCAGAAATAGTTTAAAGCACTCTTTGCGGGTCTACGCAGATGTTTAAATAAGAATGCGGCGAATCAATTTGCACCTTAAAAGAGAGCGAGTACCCAATAGTCTTTCTGAAACACCACACGTTCTTTCACAATGAAGGCACAGCTCCTCCAACGTTTGAAACTTTGCAAGAAGTATATATAAATTAAAAATTATGTAGGCGACCAGGGACACCATGGCAGTACAATTATTTCCATATTAAACACCGTACGCTTTTTTTCCCAATCCAAAGAGGTGCATTAATGTCCAGCTTTGGACAAAAAAACCCCTGATCCCTACAGGGTGTAGTTTTCGGTTTCATTGCATTCACTTGAGTTTTAATATTTGTACATTTAATTTGTGTAGACATGTTCATCATTAAAAAAAAAAAAATCAAGATTGTGAATACATTTGGAATCAAATTAAATGAATCATATCATATATTAGGCATTTTACCTAAACTTTAAAGGAATTATGTTTATTTATTTTAAGGAGGAAAGACATAAAATCATGGTGGAGCTATATGGGAAATGTTCTGTATTTACATAATGTTGTTCACATCCCCAATGGCCATATTGAAAATATTAGATATTAATAATAATAGAATTTTTAATCACTAGAAGCTGGTGTCCACTGGTTTGCCATGATGATGAGTAACTTACCAAATTAACAGAGGATTCACAGAGTTAAGGTGGCTATCATTGCATCAGTAACACCTGCAAACAAGGGTCAGGGGCTGCAGGGGGCAAGAGAGCAGGTGCTAGTGGTTGATGGTTTGAAATCTAAATAAATACAAAGACTTAAATAACAATATACAAAATGCATAATCATTGGGACAGAAAATATTACTTCTGCTTTAGCCGACAAAACATGACTATTGACTCCTCAAAAAAATCCAGTCCTTTCAAATGACAGATGCCAACATACATGTTAATTAACCGGTCAAGTTTTATGCATTTTTTGTGTTTTATAATTTACTGTTTATATATTACTTGGTGAACATACAAGATACAAGCAGTTCACACTGTAGTTTTGCAGGCAATGATTTATTTCCTGAGGCTACTTCACTTTTTTTTGGTTTCAGGAAAAGGCATTATGCACACTTTAAAGTGTGTGTGTGTGTGTGTGTGGATACGCACAGGTATAGAGGCTATCAGGGGGTGGGCAGCCAGGTGCTGTTGGAAATTGCTTGGCTATTGCCAAAGAGACCTCATGCCAGGATAATGCAAGGTCCAAAGGTGCACCAGAGTCAATCCAACCCCTCATGCTGGTTACCTCTCAATACCCCAGGGCCAATCTCCTGTGTAATTGTTTTTCCGGTTTCATCTGTACATTCTGATGGCCATTAGAGAAAACGGATCACATACTTTGTCATTGCACTTTTTTTTTGTTGTTGTTGTTGCTTTTTTTTTTTTTCTAAAAGCAAAGGAACAGAGCACAAGTTCCTGTAAATTCATGTGCTTCTTAACCATGCTGCCTTTGTTTTACATAACCACTAATTGCAATCACAATACCTAGCCTAATATTGACCATCAATATCACTTGGTAATATTTTTTCTTGAGGGTACATGACACTACAATGATGTTTCATATAAATCTATATAAATGTATAGATAAACTGCAATTCAAATAGAAATTTTCTCATTTTGTAAAAAAAAAAAAAAAAAAAATATGACGATCACCTCTAAGGTAAGTTAATTGGCTGTCAAATTCAAATCAAGTTAGCTTATTTGAAAGACAAATAATGCACCAGTGAAAAGCAGTTAATTAAGTTCCAAGTTTAAAGAGAGAACAAAACTTTGCCTTATATAGAAGGCTGGTGAATACTCCAGCGGCAATTTTACAACGCAATACTTAAAAACACTTTTTTTTTTTTTTTCAAGATTATTATCCTGGATGTTTATTAATAAACATATGCAAAACAACGATGGTTTTATTGCACTGAAAAACAGGCAGCAAGCGACCGCTATTAAGCTGAAAGACTTAAACACATGCACCTAAAATGCGAAAAAAGTTGAATTAATAGATAATGCGATTTAACGTTTTAAACAAAACAAATAATTAAACAGCCGTGCGAAGTCAACGCTAACTACAACAATAATAATCATACACATATTTCTGTGCAGTAGAAATGTAAATTTAATGTAGGAGCATGCATTAGATGCACTTTTTTCCGTATAACTAAATAGTTTTTAAGTCACGCCATACTTCGTCAATGTTTGTCATAAATGTCACAGGCAGCCGGCTTAACCCTGCAATTCTCACAAAAAAGAAAATTCAGAGCATAGAGTTATTAACAATTCACTTGGCAAGTCCTTGAGCAACTCACTCGAAATGAATGTCAAAGAAACTTCAATCATGCACTATAGGTCAGATTGCTGCAATTTCCCTGTCTCAGAAAACTCGAAAGTGTTCTGCTTTTTTGGTAGGCTAAGTGAAAACGTGAGGAAGGAGTAAAATTCATTCGTTTAAAGCTTTCAGATTAAAAGTTTATAGTCGTGATAGAGTTTAATCCTGGGCAAAAGTAACGTTCATTTACCTGCGGCCGTTTTGATTTTTGTCTTTCATACATTAGGTGATATATTGAGGACACTTAGACAGATACAATGTGAGATTCAATTCTTAAAAAC
Source organism: Cirrhinus mrigala (assembly GCA_036247105.1). NCBI lineage: Eukaryota > Metazoa > Chordata > Actinopteri > Cypriniformes > Cyprinidae > Cirrhinus > Cirrhinus mrigala. The sequence continues at coordinate 9,205,161 of CM070020.1, read as the reverse complement.
GGGAAATTCTGGAGCATGATATTTAACCACTAAGTTACCAGAAGAGTTTTCCCTCAGGTTATTAATAATACATTATGTCGCCAGTCTGGTTGTTTCATTTAATTCTGCCGCCATTCCTGCATTCTACGCCCGATTGCATCATAAATTAACAGGAACGTGAAGTAAACCGCTCATCATGCAAAACGCCATTAACTTTTAGATATGTTAAAGTGGGGAAACGAAGCAATATTGTATGTTTTCCGACTAATATATTCTGAATATTTATATATTCATATAAAGCTCGCTTTTAAAATATATAAACTGAACATCTATTTCACACTAGGTCAGCTTTACGTTTGAGAAGAAAATTCGAACACTAACAATATAGACTAAACAAAATATACAAGTTGTCCGCAAAATTCGTAATAGGCCTACATTTTGTTTTCAGGTATCATTGTGTTTTGCCATAAAATTTTATTCCTTCTCAATAAACGATGTCTATGTGTCTGCCTGTTTTGTTTAATTTCGCCAAATGTGCCTGCGATCTGAATGATTTTGGTACATCACCTAAATAAGGTGAAATCTGGGGCATTTGGGCTCAAGTAGACTGGTTGTCGGAGTCGGTGAAGTGTAAAATTGCAACACCAGACAGCCAGCATAATAGCTCAGAAGGGGGCTAATGTTCATGCTACATTCACAGAACATTTTTATAATTGCTAAATTAAAATGGGCTATATATGTATACAGTGATTTATATTGTGCTTAGTGCTTTTTAAACTCGTTTGCACTTCATACTCCCGTTCGAAATTCAAATAATTCTATGCATTTGTTACACACTTACACTCACATGGATATAGCTTAATAGTCAAACAAGCAATGCAAGTATACCGACCGAGTACCATGTTCGTAATACTAGGGCGGATTTGCAACCTCTCAGACACGCGTTCATTTTTGAATACGTGATCAAGTCTCTACACGTTTTTGAAGTGACAACACTGCCCTCTGCTTTAACAGAAACTTAAAGCTTTCTTCTTCATCCTCCATTTCTCCGCTTAATTTCACAACCTGAACAATGTTTGAGAACATACGATTAACACAACATTTAAAGCAAACAGACCAAATGCCCAGAATTTAATAAAATCAAATCAAAAACGATAATTTAACTAATCATAATCAATACTGAGAGGCAAAGCCAGAAAGAGCTCTTGGAAGCAAAACTTTATCTCTAAAAATTAAAAGCTTCTACACTGTATAACCACCTAATACACTGTTCAGGATTTTTAATACTGAGTCATGGACAGTTCAGCAGACAGACTACTGTCTGAACATAGGACATAGACAGACAGACAGAACATGTAGATTAAGGTTTAATCCATGTCAATTATTAATCCATGTTTAATTCCAGCTTCCCCCTGAGAGTGGGAGAGTGGGACCCTATTTAAAAAAAAAAAAAAAAAAAAAAAATAAACTCAGACCATTCATTGTAAGATCCGGCTAAAGGAAAGCGGATGTACATCCTCTTGTCCACTACATATCCATCAGACCACTCATCAAAATAAATAAATCCAACATCAACAAATTAAACTTCGAGGGAGGAGTCAAAATAACTTTTGGAACAAAAGTGGCAGAACACGTACTGTTAACCAGAATAGTCGCACAGTTTTTATGGGTTACCTCACACTGACAAAGTCTATAAAATAAATAAACAAAATAATTAAATATCAACTGATCCAATTCTCACATCCACTGCATTCAAAAACAAGAAGATGCATTTTTCTGCTAAAGCCTAATTTCTTCCTGATGCACTTTAAAATTCGCATTTGGTTACGCAGAAACATTTTCTCTCTCTATGGTCTCTTAATAAGAAACATTAAGAGATCCATCACCCTCAACTGCAAGACTACAGAAAAAATTACTATACCCTTTAATAACATACATTAACAGCAGCTGCAGTCTGTGCAGCTTCAGTTCTTACTGATCTGCATGTCACATGCACTAGGCAACAACCAGACTTCTACAGGGGATCCAAATGTCGAAATAGTGACTGATTATACATCTTCATCTAAAATATAGAAGTAATGCTTCTATATTCATTCTTAGGTTATTTGAAATGTTTCTTGGGGCGGTGAGAGTAAGCAGATATGGCATGCACGTAAAAGATTCAGAGGTAAAAATGTTTAGTGCTTTACGATGTGATGGAAACTAGCATTAGGTTAAAGATGTTAAACACCGGATGGACAAGACTGAAGAGCTTCTACTCTGACAGGGTTGCCTCTTATTGTGCATATTTCAGTCATTCTGACGTGCATTCATATCTTTCTATTCCTGCCTGACACATTTTCTTTTCAATTAACCATTAGACCTGTCATCTCCTTTACTGCACACACATACTCATTTTTTTTTTTTTACACAGAAAATTGCTCTCCAATTAAAAGTAATCAAAGGCTGATGAGTAAAAAGCCTGGCTATTTTATGCTTTTATTTATTATATTTTTTTAAGTGATTTCTTCTATACTGAATGATTTTTGATGGCCAGCAGATTGGCAGAACAAAGAAATTGTTGTGTGGAGTCACTAATTTATATTAAATATTTATTTTAATGTCAACTAAACGGCAAGTTGTTGCATCCCAAAATGAAAGCTATCCACACAAACTCCAAAACCTAACGCCACGAATATTAAATGGCACCCTGCACAACACCCTTTCAATTTGGAAAGTTTGACAGCAAGCCACATAACGAGTGACTTGATATGCTTTTAATTAATATGGAATGACATGCTCTCCTTCGAGACTACCTTGGGACCTGAAGAAGAGGCAGGGACAGCTGTGTAATTACTACTCTCACATGTACAGAAAGTAAATAATTTATTGCCTATAGTAGCCATTAACTGAACAAACACAATCAGCTCTATAACTACCCAGCAATACCTCAAGTCTGTTGAAGACAGCTTTTTACATTCTGCTGAATCAGGAAGAATATTTGGTTGAGGCAACTTACTCTTTCAAGCTTTTCTTAAAGAAAAAATGCACAATATGCAATCAGTTTCTCAAAATTAAAAATGCATGTGTATAAAATTCACATATATTCTGGATCTGTTTCAGTGGATCTAGCCACCAAAAACATTGTAGTAGGAGGCAAATGGCCAAAAATGCACTAATGGCTGCCAAGATGCTTTAAAAGTGAAACATTTATGACCTCCAATAATAACATTAAATGTTCCTGTAATAACATTTTGAAAGCCATTTCTCTCTGGTGATTTACAATGGATTTCAGGCTTCAGCCTGTAAATCAAATATTGGCTATACCCACACATTTGTTAGCTTGTAGTCAAAGACTGTTTTCAGCAGCATAAACAGCTTAACGTCAATTATAATTTGTACTGGCTGAATTTAAAATCCCTACATCCACAATACACAGCAACTCAACAACAGCACACTGATACAACTACATGAGCGCAGCATCCAGACTTCCCACACACAATTATGTCTCATGGCATCCGTCTCTGGAGACATTATGGGGGACATCCTGGATCCAGGCGCTGGAGCGCAGGCCTACCTCATATGTCAGCACTCTGAGTGCATAGATCATGACACCTCCATTTATTTTTAAAGAGAGCGCACTGTGTGCATGTAAACTTTGAAAGCGCCTAATAGATTTGTTACAGTTTTAACTACAAGAGAAGACACGAGATTCACAAGAGCATGCAGAGCATAACTGTTCACACTTTTGCATCTGACCCGCTCTTGCACGGGTCCTGGGAACAGTAGAGAGGTGTGCTCAATCTGAAGTTTACATGATATCACAGGTTTTTTTTTTACCTTGCCCCGACCACATGTGGAGTTATGAGATCTCTAGCAAGTGTAAACTCAGCAAGGAGTCTGAAATACGACTGTATGAGCGCAGAGAGGTTCTCTAGAGTTACAGCCTCTCATTTCTTAATGTCTTGAAAAATGCTAAATCCTGAAGAGAAACTAAAGTTTCTATGAAAATTGTGAAATTAAAATACAAGATATTTTTTTAGTTATATAAATGGGTATAAATTAATGTATGCTTTAAAAAAAAACAGTAAAAACTGTAATAACACAGTCATGTACAGTATAAGTCAAAAGTTTACATACACCTTGCAGAATCTGCAAAATGTTAATTATTTTACCAAAATAAGAGGGATCTTACATGTTATTTTTCATTTAGTACTGACCTGAATAAGACATTTCACATAAAACACATTTACATATGGTCCACAAGAGAAAATAATAGTTGAATTTATAAAAATGTCCCTGTTCAAAAGTTTACATACACTTGATTCTTAATACTGTGTTGTTACCTAAATGATCCACAGCTGTTTTTGTTTTGTTTTGTTTTGTTTTAGTGATAGTTGTTCTTGAGTCCCTTGTTTGTCCTGAACAGTTAAACTGTGGTTAAATTTCCGTGGTTTTTCAGCATTTTTGTGTATTTGAACCCCCTTCCAGCAATGACTGCATGATTTTGAGATCCATCTTTTCACACTGAGGACAACTGAGGGACTCATATGCAACTATTACAGAAGGTTCAAACGCTCACTGATGCTCCAGAAGGAGAAACTATGCATTAAGAGCCGGGGGTGTAAACTTTTGAACATAATGATGATGTGTACATTTTTCTTATTTTGCCTAAATATCTTTTTTTTTTTCATTTAGTACTGCCCTTCAGAAGCTACAGAAGATACTTACATATTTCCCAGAAGACAAAATCAATTAAATTTACCCTGATCTACAAATTCAAAAAGTGTTCATCCCCGAATCTTAATGCATTGTTTCCTTCTGAAGCATCAGTGAGCATCTGAACCTTCTGTAATAGTTGCATATGAGTCACTCAGTTGTCCTCAATGAGAAAAGATGGATCTCAAAATCATACAGTCATTGTTGGAAAGGGTTCAAATACACAAAAATGCTTAAAAACTACAAAATTTGTGGGACCTGAAGTATTTTTCTGAAGAACAGTGGGGAGTTTAACTGTTCAGGACAAACAAGGGACTCATGAACAAGTATCACTAAACAAACAAACAAAAAACAGCTGTGGATCATTCAGGTAACAGCACAGTATTAAGAATCAAGCGCATGAAAACTTTTGAACGGGGTCATTTTTATAAATTCAACTATTATTTTCTCTTGTGGACTATATGTAAACATCTTTTATGTGAAATATCTTACTCAGGTCAGTACTACATAAAAAAATTACATGTATTTTGTATGATCCCACTTATTTTGGTAAAATAATTAACATTTTGCAGATTCTGCAAGGTGTATGTAAACTTTTGACTTCAACTGTATATTAAAATGTAAATTATTCCTGTGAAGCAAAGCTGAATTTTCAGCATCATTACACCAGTCTTCAGTGTCGCATGATCCTTCAGAAATCATTCTAATATGCTGATTTAGTGCTCAAGAAACAAGAAAATAGAATAATAATAATAAAAAAAACAGCATTTATTTGAAATATATATTTTCCTGTCACTTTCCTGTCACATTTACTATATATTTTATTTATGTCAATATTTGTTTGGTTGGTTTTCAAAAAAAAAAAAAAAAAAAAAAAATTCAGTTACTGACCCCAAAAGGTTGAACTGCAATTTTAATGTATTTTGTATGTCATTGGAAAAACTACCGTAAAGCTCAAATTGCAGGCTGTACACCAGATAGCCTAGCGCTTGCATCACTTCAAGCATGCAACAAGGTCTGTCCAATATTTGCAACATGTGTGCTTGTCTTCACTCAGCGAGAGCTCTATCTGTCCTGCCTTTCTTTGTTACAGCCCCCGTGCTTTGTGCCGTGTGTCCTGCATTTGGTCTCCCGCCTTTGCTGGGGCCACGAAGAACTCTCCAAGTTTCCATTCATGCTTCTCATTACTGGGGCATGTTGAGGTTTTATGGAGCCTTGTAAACCCTTGAATTACTGCACTTTAAAATAGATTTTGACACTATTATGTGACTGTGCTTATGGCGAAGCCTTTCATTGCTAGACGGAGGACTCATAATGGCGGACGACAAAAGAGCATGACTTGTTAATTATTTTTAACTGCCGGATAAAATGATTATGAACTAGGTAAAAATGCACAAAGGGCCTGTAAGGGGGTCAGACACGTAATGATGTTTTGTCAAATAACAAATGTATACATTATTCATATTCTTTTTAAAAAAGTAAAAAAAATTGTTTAGAATCTATTCATTACAAAAGTACATAAACTCAAAATGAAACTAAAAGAGAAAAACAGTTATTAAGATAACACTATGAAACGGTGACATTACCTAACTGAACTGTTTGCTGAGTAAGAGTCTTGTGACTATCTGTGCGTTTCTCCTCCCAGGCTTCTTTGAGACGGGAGCCGTCTGCTGGGCGGCAGAGCGGTCAGAATAGAAGGTGGCAGCCAGTCAAAACACTGCCTGTTATTCCAGCCAGGGCCCAAGTGCCAGTGAAGAGCTTCTTTTCATGCGCCCTTAATGTGGTAAAGTGATCTGCTGCACAATAGGGACACTCAAGGAGGCCATCCCCAGCAAACAGGCCAAAACAAACAGCTCCCCTAGGCCTGCCTGCCTCACCCCCGGCCCCCTGAACACATCCCAGGACCTCTCAGGTCTGCTTCAGTGGGCACGCAAACAGAAACACACAACATCCATTCCCGTGCACACACAGTTACTGGGTATGTACACAAATAACAACCACAAACAAATAAAACACAAACACATGCTGCGACAAATAACACGCGTACCACATGCAAACCACACATACTCCCAAAAAATATGCTGAGCTCACACCCTCATTTGGGGTTTCAAAACAAGCAACAGTTCTGAAATCACAATGAAGAAAAATGCCTCATTAAAAGAAAAAAAAAAAAAAACTTGAAAAGACGAAAAAGTATTTTGGCTTAATCTTTTCTGACGATTTCTAACAAAAATAACAAAACTGCCTCACTGCTAATTGAAACACTTATATCTGCAAAATCAAAGCCACGTGTGGGACCAACAAAATCATAACATGCAGAAAAAAAACTGGAAATTATATCATATACTGGACCCCTGCAGAACCTTTTATGATATGGTGAAGTAAGTTCAGGTTAAATCAATTAATTTATTAAATTAATCATTTATAATTTTGCCCTGAAAAATATGCATGCAAACTTTTTGAAAACAATGATTATATGTGACCCTGGACCACATTTGTAGCAATAGCCAAAAATACACTGTATGGGTCAGAATGATCCATTTTTCTTTTATGTCAAAAATCATTAGCATATTAAGTGAAGATCATGTTCCATGAAGATATTTTGTAAATTTCCTATCGTAAATACATCTAAAATTAATTTTTAACTTCATTTGAACAACTTTAAAGATTATTTTCTCAATATTTTGATGGGTTTTTTTTTTTTTTTGCACCCTCAGATTCCAGATTTTTAAACAGTTGTATATCAGCCAAATAATGTTTTTTATCATTCAGATTGTGTATATACCTCAATTTCAAAAAACTGAAGGGTCCAGGGTCACATATATTCGGAAAGTTAGGTGTTAGGAAAATGTTATTACTTTTTACTTGATGGTTACATCACATTTTGAGAGTCATTAAGTTTAAACCTTGCTTGAAAATAATTTTAAAAACTTGAAAGCAGAGCACATTTCTATAGAAACCTGGCAAAAAGAGCTCTTTATTTTATTGTGGACACTCTTACATGTAATTGACCCAAATTTCTCCATACGTCTAAAATGCCAATTTCATTCATATGGCTTTCTGCCATTCAGGAGCTACAATTGAAGAGGCATGTATGTTAGTATACCGAGAGCGCTGCGGCTGTGGCTTTGACTTCGTGTGGAAGCGCTTTCAATATTGACCACAGCGAGCATTTATGCGGAGGCCCAGCTGGCTCGGAGACAATTTGGCTGACAATGACAGAAGAATTAGCACTCACTTTTACAAGCTCAGCCTCAAATTACTTCTCTAGCACTCTGCGCTAGCTTCAGTAAATGAGACGAGGCGAATTCAAAAAGCAACTTTACATGCGGCCGCCCCACGTCTGTAATAAGCCTTCTCCTCCGATCCAAAGACATAATCGTGACAATAAAAGCCCAGGCGTTTACCACACAGCAAAGATCATGAGAATTATACAAGCACTACAACCGCTCCTGGAATGGGCCCTTTTTCTAGTGTGCAGTGTGCGAGGGAGAATGAAAGGCAAATGCTTTTCCCTCTTCTCCTCTTTCTTCACCCTTTTCTTCTCCCCTCTCCTCCTTCTTGTCTGTTGAAACATGTGGTCAGCTGTTGTGCTTCCATGTGGTCAGATGATCAAAGGCAGAGCGGGATAGTAATTGTCCCCTGCTGAAGCGCAGCTCGGCCTGGGATCAGGGTCCCAGCAGGTGGGGGGACAGCCATGAGAACGGCCGGAGAAGCCGGAGGAACGCGAGAGGCCCTGCCTGGCAGAAATAAAGACTTCCTAAGGGTTCCTCTCTGACAACAGAGCCGCTTGGGGAGAGTGAAAAATGAAGCCTCCACACATTTAGGGTTTTTTTTTTTTTTGGGAAGGGGGAAAAAAGGGGGCCACAATGGGGGGATGGTGAAAATGAATGCGTAAGAACAAGAGATTATAATATTTGGGAGAAAGGGAAGACTTTGATTGTGGGACTCTCGCCGCAGATGCTGAATTTTAGCATTCCTGATTTGCGTTTTCTAGAGGAAACAATCATGTCACCTTGTTTCAGTTGTACCGATTATGCAAAACGCTCATGCAATTGTTCGAAAGCCAGCGTACGGGTGTGTGCAGTAAGAAGGTGCGTACGACAGAAAGAGATACACCGTGACTAAGTCAGTGTTTACCTGAAGACCAAAGGGAGCTGTGAAAGCTCACAAGTCAGCCTACTTCACATATATGTGGGAGCCCACAAAACACTTTTCACTGCTGTCTGTCATTTTGATTGCCCAGCATGACTCCCTCCACCCTCAGCAAACCCCCCCCCCCACCTCTTCCTCTGGCCAGATGGCTTTTTTTTAACAGTCTGTGTCTTGCACCTCCACTCTCAATCCTTGGAAGAAGCGGGAGGAAAGGGCCAGCGGGGGACATCGGGCTGTGTGGACAAATGGTTTTGAGGTAGCAGAGCAAATAAAATGGATTAAGGGGAACCTTTTCACAGATATACCCCCAAAAGTAGTTTGGCACTTCATAGCCGAGGCCCTCATAAGTGCCGAGATGGACCAATCCAGTTGCAGAAATAAGAAAAAGAACCTTCGGTGAATAGAACGAAACAACGCACCTGAAACAACGGACACTTCAAAGACAGGGTTTCAGGTTGCACATATATGTATTTTGATGGGTATGTTGCGAGAACATGAACAAATGAGCTTTTCCTGAAGCTCATAGGTGTTCATTTAACATATAGAGTAGCACCTCCAATCATCAGAGCAGAACACAGGGTGGTTTGACATCTACAGAAGACTATCATTGCAACAAAACATATTCATCAAATCCATTCGAACGCAGCAGGTCTCTTTCTACAACACCACAAAGGCCCTTTGCTCCTTCAAAGTGGAAAACGGACAGGAAACTCTGTGATTTCATCATCACAAAAGATTTCTGTTGCAACCCGAACCTGAAGCCAACAGGCCTGCAGACATTAAGGAGGCTGCCTGATTGACTGGAAAGGGGTAAATAGACCTGTCAGTCTTCTCAAAGTCCCGACAGAAATGCCTGCGGTTTGAGTGATGGAAGATGTCCCTCTTGCACAATCCCATACATTATAAACTCATTCATAGATATGAGCAGAGCCTCTTGTAATATCTGACAATGCTTCGGGGATTAGAGGTTCAGGATTCAAGGCTGAGCCTTTTGTCTTTGAAAACCATTTTGGATTCGTCTCCAGTATCTCATGATGGCTGAAGCACTTCAATGGTCATTTCAAAACAGCACAAAATAACCCATCTGATGCTGTTCCAGCATCAGCCAAATCAAATGCAAAACAATGACTCCATACGTACCCGAAACTAAATGTCAGAGCAAGAAAGGACTGACATTTGACTTCCTGATGGATGTCATTATGTCACTAGGCAACATAGCATGAACGTCCTGCCTGAATAGAAAGAGCTATTGTCAGACTGCAATCAATAAAAGAGAGCTAGTTTTTTTTGCAAATAATGCACATGAAAAACAAATGGCACATACTAATCAGTCTTTTTGTTTGTTGTGGAATTGCCGGGAAAAATCCCTTTTGAGCTGACTGTTTGCGGTTTGTCTTTTCAAAAGCCCTTTTGGCAGTGTATCAGGTAGCTATTTGTAACAGCCAAAATGAATAATTATTTTATAAAGGTTTAAACAGACACACATGCCAATTTTACAATGCATTTAGAATCATATCAAGGTGAAATTTTCTTTTTTTGCAAAAAAAAAAAAAATAAAAATCACAAAGATCAGAGCTGAATCTTGTCACCGGATTAGATCTGTGACATCGGCCCTTCGCTTCACATCAGGTCACAGGCTCCATGTCACATGACACCAGGGCTCTGACCCCTCTGTGGTGACATGCTACTCTAGGGTCACTCGGGTCGCTCAATTAGCAAAGGAGACAAAGACCTGGGCGTAGAGGAGGCGAGAGATCAGCCGTCCCATCCAAAGAAATCCAGCCACGGCGCTGCTCTCTGCCGCCCGTGTGCGTCTGCTCGTCTGGCCAAGCCCTCATTTAGCAATTCGCTGACTGGAGACGTGCCCGTTGCTCTTCACAGAGCGTGCGGCGACAGCCAAGAGTCACTAAAGAGCTGAATAGTCACTCCTGTGCCACATGGCGGGACCGTCAGTGAGATTTTGATCTTACGTCGTCGAGTCAAAAGTCTGGTCTTAGATTGACTGGCACGAGCGTTAGTGTCAGAGCCTGATGTCAGACAGACTGGCATTGACGGCGCACATGCTGGGAGGGGAACTAAAGCTGCTCTTTGGTGTACATGCAGGGAAATGTATGCAAGCATATGTGTTTATGCAGTATAGCTTACGCTGTTACACAAACATCAAGCATTCATTCATATGTCTTCCCGTGCACACACCCCCTGACACCAGACGCCCACTTATATACAGCCTCTTTTCCATCTTGCCATCCCTCTTATAGACACTCATCCAGAGGGAATGAAACTGAGGAAGATTTCAGCTGAGAGCATGATTGTAGTCAAAGGTATTTTAGGTGAACCTCATTCTCAGTCTAGAGGACTCAATCAGAGTTTAAACCCTCCTCTTTTCGCTAGAGCAATCGGGTATGTACTTAGTACCGTTTTCATCCCGCAGCAGCAACCACACATATTGCCTGTGTACTTTGATGATGAAGACAACTCACTGTCAGAGCGGATTGTTCCCTGTGCTTCATCTACAGCTCTCATATATCTAGAATGTGCTTGGAAAAGTTGAGCAAACTTTTAACAAACAAAATCCTTGTCCATTAGTCCTTTGCCACTCGAGTCCCATTACGAAAGATTAATTCAACTTGCGAACTTGCAAGCGCTAAACTACAGTAAGTACAAGCCAACAGCTGGCCCTGTCATTTCCATAAGAATACAAACCACCGCAGCTGCTCTCGCCAGCATCTGCTGAGCTGTTTATGAAAATAAACAGCGCCGATCCCCATAAACATCCTCATAAAGTCATCAAGTATCTCTGAAAATTTACAGCACTAAAAAATGCATTAGGCCCTGCCTTGATTTGATAGCACGAAATTTCTCGGCTCATAAATATATTTATATAGTCTATTCACAGAGCGCACCAATTACAAGGCGAGCAGGGAAATTGTCAAACAATGTTTCGACATGTTTAATAACATTGGGGTATGATTTGTCAAGGCAGTGCACCAAACATAGCCGCTAATGAGTAGCAATGGAACTCGGAGGCTGCCTGGCCAAATCACGGGGCCTTGGAGGACTATTCAACCATTGTCAACAATTTCACTCTCGGTCCTCACGCAAAGCGACAGAGACCACCGTTAGTGGATAGCACTTAGCTAATGGCTCCCTTTTGGCAGCCGTAATTACACAATGATTAGCTTCGCCCACTTCAAACTTTCACACTTCACCTTGTGTTCCTATAGTCTGCAGCGAGCAGGTCTGGGAACAGCTACGCAGACCAGCCAGAGCCAGACTTGTTCAAAACGGCACCTTCACGTTGTGGATTCTACGTGTGGAGATATATTTAGTTAGTGCTAATCCAATTGAATCCAATGCTTCCTGTCAGGCAAGGTGCTGGCAGACCACATAAACATATTAGTGGACAATGAAACCTCCACTACTGTAATCTAGAGTTTATTGAGGTCCAGACAAAGTGAAAGGTTAGCATGCTTCTGTTGAATAAACTATACTTTGAGTCAACCTGCATAAAGACCATGTATGTGTTTATTGGTGCGATATCGAGGTTCGTCATACACACAAATGCTTGGTGGTAAGCAGTATTCTTAGAGTACTGAAGAACTGAAAAATAAATTTGTAAATTCACAAAACAAGTCTATGAAACATGTTTGAAAAAGGTTACATTCACAAAACATTTGCATGTATTCAACATGTCTTAAAGTTCTACAGCAATGAATGAATAAATAAAATAAATAAGTTAATGCATTATTATTTATCTAAATAAATGTTAAAAAATAGAGATGTAACGATTCACTCAACTCACAATGCGATACAATTCACAATACTGATTTCATGATACGATTTTCTCAACAAAAAAATAAAAAATAAATAAATGAAAAGATGTTCTTTTATTACTGCTTGGACAAAATGCTGAACATTTCTCTGTAAAATTTAAATCTAAAATTTTAAAACAAACCCCAAATCAAATAAATAAATAACACAAGTAAAATAAATCTCTTCTTGTAAACAAACAAAGGCTTTGCCTGTGCTCTTTCTATTCATTCAGAGGCAACCACTGTATTTTAATCATGATTCAAACAAAGATATGGCAAACATGCTGCATGGGCAGTTTTTAATCTAAAATAGATTGTATAATTTTGAAATCTGAAGCAAAAACAGAATGGCCTGACTTTAACTTTATAAAAATATGCTACATAAAACATATGAATGGAACAAAAACAGCTGACACGCTGAATGAGAACGCAAATTCACTCTCTGACAGCAGGTGGCGCTTATGGAACAACGGCAATTTGTTTAATATCTCGATTTCAACAAATACATATACTAAAATGTATTTAAAATACATTTATTTCATGCTAAGTATACTACAAATACATTTACATATTATGCACTTAATAAAAATACCCTTCAACTGTACTTTTAGTATACTAAACTGGTATACTTAAAGTTGGCTAAATTGGAACAACTAATTTTGTATTAATGGACTTTAACTGTACGGAAGTAACGCTGAAGTCTAACTAAAGATATACTGACGTATATTTGATTGTGCTAAAGTGCAACGATTGCAAGTAAACTTTAAGTACACTTTAAATATCTTGCATTTAAAGACCGATGTTATTTAAAAAGCATACAATCCTCCTCAATAGTGACATTAAAACATATTTTAGGCTCAATATTAAGAAATATGTATTGTGCACAAGTAGTACTTCAAATTAAGTTTATATAAAATTATGCTACATAAAACATATGAATGGAACAAAAACAGCTGACACGCTGAATGAGAACGCAAATTCACTCTCTGACAGCAGGTGGCGCTTACGGAACAACGGCAATACAGCGTTTTCTTGGTTACCTCTGTAAACAAAGCAGCGCTGTGCTTATGAACACTGCTTTAATATGCATTATACAAAGTCATTATACAAACTTTTCTAAAGACAGTTTGTTCCCCTAAGAGATACATTTGTATAAACTCCTACCCCCAACTGTATTGCAATTTGTTTAATATCTCGATTTTCAACAAATACATATACTAAAATGTATTTAAAATACATTTATTTCATGCTAAGTATACTACAAATACATTTACATATTATGCACTTAATAAAAATACCCTTCAATTGTACTTTTAGTATACTAAACTGCTATACTTAAAGTCGGCTAAAACACAGTTTAGGCTCAATAGTAAGAAATGTGCATTGTGCACAAGTAGTACTCCAAATTAAGTTTATATCAGTATTTTGATATCAGTAAATCTTGAGCATTATATCAGTAAATACGTTATATACGTTAACTATACTTACGGCCCTATCTTAAATCACTGCTCTCCTACTCTGTCACATCAATGGAGGGAAATTGTTGTCGATTTGAATGTCTGATGAGATGCCGCTGGTGGTCTGCCACTGGAAGTTGAAGAACATATGGGAGGGGAGGGCTTACCGGGTGAAGAGGCTCAGCCATCTTGCTACTTTACAGATAGCCATGCATATGTTGGCAATAACCACAGGGAACGGGTTGTAAACCATCCTTCCAGTTACAGTCGAAATATGATACTCCACTGATGGATACAACAAGCCAAAATATCTGATAATTGATTAACTAATTGAAAATAATTTTAAATGCATGTACATTTCTTTCTTTTCAAATAGAAAATAGGATGCCTGAACTGAAATTAGTATGAAAAATTCTGAACATTTTGAACAACTGAAGCACAGTGAGCAATGCAATGCTTTTGTTCCTGGTACAGAGACAAAAATGTAAATGCGAAACATGCTAACAAATGGGAACCCTGATGCCACAGCAAATGAACAGTTTTAGTAACAGCTGATAAAAAAAATAATAAAATCAATAATGGCAAAACAAACATAAGAATTAAACGAAGCCTCCCTATGACTGCATTTGGGCGCAGTTGTCAGGTTATTGTGCCCATAACTTCCCAAGCCAAATCAATAAATATCCTCTTGTGCTGGTTTTCACCATCAATCCTCAGCAGAGCTAAAAAAAAATGGAAGCACACCTTCCTCTGATCAATATTACAACAGCGAGGCCAAGGGCAGGCACCTGAGACTCCTGCTTTGTAGCCAGATAGGCCTTTATACGTTCTCTAGAGAACTTATTTACCCCAGCCTTCAGCCGTGATGCTCAAGCCACTACGTTTCTGGCCTATCCACCTTGACGCCCCCCTCTTCGTGCATGAAGCGGCATAAGAAGTCTGATTCAAGTGATTTCTCTTTTTTCCAGTCAAGTTAAATGGTGCACCGTGTGTTCTACTGGATGGCAGGAATTGAAACATTTAAAAAGCCAACAGCGATAAGCCAAGCACAGACACCCCGCAGACAGACCACCTCGCCTTGGAGACACTTAAGCGTCTGTGGCTTTGACAGCATTTTCATCACACCCCCTACCCCCCTTCACCATCTGTGAATGTGCCCGGCAACATCAAACCGAGTCTGAGAATCGAAAGCCAGGAGACAAACCCGTCCAGGGTACTATCCTCTGTGAAAAAAAAAAAAAAAAAAAGCGACTGTCACTCGTAGCAGACAGAGTCGCTTGGTGTCTGTTAACGTGCAGGTAATGTTTTCTTCTTTTCTCTCATGAGGAGAGGCCAGCGTTGCTGCCATGTGTGCAGTTAGAGGCCGCCCTGGCAGCAAGCACTGCTTGCACTTGCATCAATTACAGCGGATGGGCCTGACAGCTGTAATTACATACCTCAACACTGATTATGTGCGGTCTGTCATGGAGACCAGCAAGGCACCTATTTTCATGCACTCGTTTAAGCAGTCAGTTGTCAGGGCAAAGTGGCAAAGCAAGAACGGCCCTCTACAAGAAGGAGGAAGGGAGGGAAAGTGGCGGGGATGTAGCTCGCGCGGAGTCGAGTAAACCCCCTCCGCATGCTCTCATCCCCGCCGCCTCGGTCTTGGCAAGATCTCCTGCTGCTCAGGGCAGTAATAGCTACTGCATAAAGAGCCCATGTTATTATTGTCACAATAGTGAAGGACTCATAGGAAATTGGGGTAGACCTGCTCATTGATGCTGTTGTCTTCTCTTCGGCACAAAGCAAAGACCTGTGCACAACCAATTTAACAGGAAGTTGTCAATAGGACTCAACCTAGTATTTTAGACAATATCGAGTGTTAAGTGGCACAATGATACCGATATGGCTATGTTAGAGGAGGAAATGAAGAAAAGCAAACCTGGCAGTAGGGGAACAAAAAAATAACATCGAGCTCAAGTGCACAGCTGATGCATTGAGCTCGCTGAATCGATTCCAAGGAAAATCAAATACGCTATTAATATTTAATTCACCGTCTACGCAAGTTAAATGCATTTGGCGATCACATGGCAAAATAGTGACCGCTTTTGTTCAATAGCTCAACGTGAAATTAAGACTTCAAAATAATGGCAGCGGCAGCGCTCCAACTTATATCACGGTTGTGTTTCAGGCAAACCGAGTTGGAGTCTTGGCTTGTGGTACTTCGTGATCCCATCCCCCTATCTCTCTCTCCTACTTCCTGTCTGCCTTTTCCTGTATAAATAAAGGGAAATGCTAAAAATAAATATAAAAATCACATATTGGATGCAATTCAATCACCAAGCTCTTAAAAAAAAAAAAAAAAAAATCTCCCTGTGCCCTAGCCATGCCACCCTCGCCCTTTTCAAACCCCCCATCCCAGACATCCATATTCCAACCCCCAACGCTCGCATTAAAAGCCTGGCCAATCCAGCTGTGAGTTTGGGCAAACTGCCAAACTGTCTGGCAAACGAAATGGAAATCTCTGAAACAAATACAGTAGCTATGATTTCACCAAGCATTTGGACTATATAGAGAAATGGTTTCATCTACAGCTGTGATGTATGACTCAGTTTTGAAAAATGACATCATTTACACAGTCATTGAGTGCGTTTACATCCCTGACACATTATGTTACATGTAAACATCTTAAAGTGTTCTTTTACAGGCTGAAAGTCATAAACCCAATCCGCACACTTCGATTTTTGCCCACAAGCCCAATTTCATTATGTACGTAAACACCTTTACCAGCTTATTCAACATGCATGTTCATTAGCGCTTTAACATCATAACTGAAGAAAGACTCTTTGAAATCTCTCTTAAAGGGACAGTTCATCCAAAAATGAAAATTACCCCATGATTTACTCACTCTCAAGCCATCCTAGGTGTATATAACTCTTTCAGATGAAGCAATCAAGAGTTATATTAAAAAATGTCCTGGCTTTTCCAAGCTTTATAATGGCAGTGAATGGGTGTTGAGATTTTGAAGTCCAACAAAGTGCATCCATCCATCCATCATAAAAAGTGCTCCACACGGCTTTAAGGGTTAATAAAGGCCTTCTGAAGCGAATCGATGTGTTTGTGTAAGAAAAATATTCATATTTAAAACTTTATAAACTGTAAGCTTATAGCGTAAGCTCAGGTGAGAAGTGACAAATGTGGAAATGCAGTGAAGAGAGCATGAGGAATTTGATATAAGCCAAGAGAAGACTGGTTTTCCTTTGCTGTAAACAAAACTTGGTTCTCGCAAGAGTAGCATATTCTCTCTACATGTCATGTTTTAAATATGGATATTTTTCTTACACAAATGCATCAATTTGCTTCAGAATGCCCCTGGAGCTCTGTGGAACACTTTTTGTGATGGTTGGATGCACTTTATTGGAATCTCAACACCCATTCTTTGCCATTATAAAGCTTAGATTTATTTACTTATTTTTTAATATAACTCTGACTGTGTTTGTCCGAAAGACGCAAGTCATATGCATCTAGGATGGCTTGATGGTGAGTAAGTCAAGGGGTAATTTTCATTTTTGGCTGAGCTATGCCTTTAAATGCAATTTTCTTGTGCTATAACTAGATGATTTTTGATTGTAAATGGATTTAATAATTTTTAATAATGTTTTACACTTTGTCTATCACAAAGAAATTTAAATACAATTATTTTAAAAAAAAATTTAAAAGTTCACCTCTACTGAGTAACTCTTGTTGGGGACATCACTATGAAAGACACATTGACAATCACAAGCACAAAAACACACACTAACAATACTTTGCTGCAGAAAAACATTAAGACTGGTTAGGCCTACCTGTCCTCCAATATTAACTTCTTAACTCCCTGGGGATTTCAAAGAGACAACTGGCCCACTGAAAGACAAATAAGAAAACATGTTAAAACAGTGAAGCTGAAGCTGAAGCCAAATGCATAAGTTTGTCATGTCTAGACATTAATACTGAATCATTTCTGAGTGTCTTGATTTCAGTGAGGAGATTTTTAGCTAACATTTTGCTCACTAAAGCATAATCATTTTTGAGTGCTGGTATTTCCTCATGACTGGTTAAGATGCATTTTCAATATACTGCATTATGCCATTGCTGAATTTCTGCAAACCATAATAAGCAAACGCCTGTGCTTATAAAGCTCTCAGTCTTTAGTCAATTCAACAGTGTGAGGTGTGAGTGCTCCCTTTTCAGTGACCTTCAATAGCTTATTGATTTCTGCGAATACAAAAGTGGCCACTCATAGCCTAAACTCTCATGTTTGCAAGTTTCATTGAACTGCAGCCGCTTTCTCCCATAAAGCCTCCAAAGCCGCAATCACTAAAGTAAAAAAAAAAAAAAAAGCCCACTGTTTTGCGGCAACAAACAACAAACATAAAAACACCTAAGTGAGAGTGTGCATCGCTATTTGTCCGAATGCATTGTGAGGATAATGGCATTTAATCCTCACGTCAACCCCCACTCAGACTCGCTCCGCACACCCGGCCTTACAAAGACCGTCCTCCAATAATAAGCTGTCTAGTCCTTGGCTTCCAGGCCTTTGTCATATTGCCTATCGACATGTTAGATTAAACAAAATTTCACATGTCAATTAAATGAGTGTTGCCCGGGTGATTAGCAGATCCCACTAATTGTCTCCCTCCTCCTCCGCCATAATTTTCCACATGGACGAACAGGAAAGAGGGCTTTGTCCAACAGGGCCCCCATCAAACATGTCGAAGATGGGTCTTTACGTCCTCCTCCATTTCTTCCCATTCTCCTGGGGAGAAGCCGACCAAGAGAGGGATGAGGTGGGGAGGAGTGGAGATGAGATTGGAAAAGGGAGGGATTGGATTCACTTTTCAGGGCGCCCCGCTCAGTTCGGGGCATCCCGCTGATGGGGTGCAGTGAGAACGCAAACAGTGGGTCCCGGACGCCTGACGCACGGCCCCATTCACACACTCCCACACGTGCACCATCACTGATAATTACCCGACCGGCCCCCAGAGACAAGACGCCCACAAAGACTGGGCCACTAACAGTTTTAGACAGGGGCCAAGGCACTCCCAAGGTCTTCCTCTTCCACATACTCTCATTTCTTTCTTCTCTGCCATATGTTTGTTTTCCTTGCCTTAATGAACATGTTCTCTGGATCTACTTCACATTTGGTCCAGCACATCAAAGGGCTGATGTTAGAGTGTCTGGTTGGCTTCGGTGGATCGGAGATGATGGAAAGCAGTTCGTTCTTGCTCTAAAATAGTATATATTAGCAAATTTATAGGTTAAACTATGCGCATCTGCTGCACAGATTTACTCCAGCATAAGGTTGTTAATCACAAACAACAAACAACAAACACAAATGATGTTGATGTTAAAATTCTTTCTGCTATCCCATTTTGAAGGGATAATTTAGACAAAAAGGAAATTGTCATCCAGACTTACTCACTTAACTCACTGGATGAAATTGTCATCCAGACTTACTCATGTTGTTCAAAACTTGTACGCATCTGCAAAACACAAAAGAAGATCATCTGAAGACTGCTGTGGTCCGAGCAACACTGGATCCCACTGACATTCACAGTATAAAAAAAAAAAAAAGAAAAGAAAGTCATACAGTTTTGGAACAAAATGAGGGTAAACTACTGCTTTTAATGTGCCTTGCAACACTGACCCAAAACCAATGGCATCAGTTTGTGGCAGACAATGGGAGTGCTGTCTTGTAAAGTGAAACCTGTTTGAAAACAGTAATTGTTTTTTGCAATTACATGTGGAACTACAAATAGTGCATACACTGCACCTTTAAACATATTTTTAGGCAGCGGCTATTTGATTCAATTAAATGCTATTTACACTAAGTGAAAATAGCATATTTTTTAGTGATATATACTATTTACACTAAGTGCAAATAGCAATAGATTCTATTCTAATAGCAGTATTTTCTTTGCAATAATATTAGTTAAATGCTATTTATACTTGGTGCAAGTGGCAGATATTTGCACTTCAGTATTGTAGTACATAAAAACAGTATGAAATAACGTATTGTTATAGTATAAATGATAATTTTCTTTAAAGAGCAGGTCATATGGGTTTTCAAAGAACATCGATTTTGCAGTTTGTAACATAGCTATCCTTCAATGTAAACAGTTTGCAAAGTTGTTATTCAAAAAAGTGCATTATGCATAGATACTGTCTCTCAAAAGAGTCGACTCAGAATCGCCTTAACGAGTCGTCACATTTTCGAATCGTCTGCCTGTTACCGATCTACGTCACTGGGTCAAACATTTGCATAATCCCCGCCTGCCCGCGAAATACAAACAGTCTGACCTGCGCACAAACACTTTCGCTAGTTAGTGTGTTTACATCATGTCGAGAAGATGCTGAGTTCTGCACTGTTTGTTTTCACTGCTGAAAGATGATGTGAAGAATCAGTGGTTAAAATGTAATTTTTCCACGATACCACAGCAATACAATTTAAACCTTTTGTTGTGTGCTTGTCATTTTACCAAGCTAATCTTCTTTATTTGGGCTAACAAGCATCTCCGAACCACAACCTGCAAGTACGATTGATACGTTTTGTGTACATTTTCAAGTGAGTGCTCAAAATATATATTTTTTTATGCTAATATGTGATGTATACCTAACGCAGCTTTAGGTTTCCTGGTAAACCACAACATTACTGTCTTAATGAAATAGTTCTGCCAATTTGCTGTGAACCCACTATTTCCTAAGAATGTGTCGATTAATGTAGACTGTTGTTGTTCTAATTACTTTGTTTAATAATAAAGAATGTATCTTGGACATCTTTTGGTTTACAAACTGTGTTGTTTCATCAGTTAGTCACGTTAGCACTCGGCTAATGTATACACCATTATTGTTTTGTGAAGTGTTTACAGTTTAGCAGTTTACCTAAACTGCTAAACAGTTTAGTTAACTTTACAGTTTACCTAAACTTTAGCTGTGGGCATGAATCGTTTGCAGTGTTAAAAGTGTTAAACAAAATGTTGTTATGTCATTATTTTAAGAACAGATTGGAGCATTTTAATATTGTTTCATTGATTGTTTTCAAGGTGCAATTCAGGGTTACCAGGTTTTAACAACAAAACCCGCCTGTATGCTACTCAAAACTAGCCCAATCGAGTTTTGAGGGGGGTTCCGGGCTGTAAAATACACACTTTTTGTTTGGGTTACCCTAGTAAATTCGCATTCCAGGGGCTAAATATGATGTTATTGGGGTCGCTTCAACCCACGACATCAAAAACAACCACGGACTTGCTAACTTGCTCAAGTACTCCTCTCTGTGCCAATCACAACATGCTTGGCCAGTTGACCAACTAGAGCAGCGTAGACTTATGCAAGGGAGGGGTTTACAGACGCTACACTCAAAGCTGCTTCAAACAAACCAAATAAACTACCCTTAACCCTAACCGATAAACACTTTTTGATTATTTTATACATTTTATTGAAAATAAATGCCTTTCTAAACTGATTTGTGATGTGAAAAAGGAAAAGAATGAGTTCGACAAAAGGCGGGTCGATTGCGTCAAAAAAAGTTCACTACTACGTGTTACCATCTATGCCACTGGAGCTGTTGTTTAGCAGGCGTCTTTTGTAATGTTGTCTATTACACTTAGTGTAAATAGACACTCTGATTTTTTTATTATTAAAGCTGCACTGCAGAAATTTGCTCTTTCTAGCAATTTCAGTTGATTAAACATTTAGTTTCCATATCACTTGCACTTGGTACTACAAGGCTTATATCATGTTGTCTGAACAAGGGAGCAGTATAGTAAACAGCATAAACATGCAAGGAAAACCAGTCTTAAGTAGCACGGGTATATTTGTAGCAATATCCAAAATTCATTGTATGGGAAAAAAAATATATAAGATTTTTCTTTTATGCCAAAAATCATTAGGATATTAAGTAAAGATCATGTTCCATGAAGACATTTTGTAAATTCCCTACCATAAATATATCAAAACTTAATTTTTGATTAGTAATATGCATTGCTAAGAACTTCATTCGGACTACTTTAAAGGTGATTTTCTCAATATTTTGATTTTTTTGCACCCTCAGATTCCAGATTTTCAAATATCTCGGCTAAATATCCTATCCTAACAAACCATACATCAACAGAAAGCTTATTTATTCAGCGTTCAGATGATGTATAAATCACAATTTCAAAAAAATTAACCCTTGTGACTGGTCTTGTATTCCTGGGTCACAAATGAGGTTAACCTGAAATATCCTGTCAAATCCATCAGTGTTTGTTTATGAACAAATATTCTGTATTTTCACCTCAAAACTCTTCTGTAGTGCAGCCTTATCCTAGACGTGCTTAGCATGAACACAAAATACATCTCTAATAATAAATTATTTTGAGGAATTCAAAAACCCAACCTGACTCAAGTTTTCTAACTTCACTCAAGTGATCACGTTCTTTTTGCCTCATTCTCTCCTCTAAGTGATTAAGGAGTCTGGTCAAAGAGGACACAGCCCTGTTTGCACTGCACTTTCTCAAGAGTACACAATGGAAATTGTGTCCCATTGAGTCCAAATTTGCTGGAAGTTTCATTTAAAAGGAGTACAAAGAATTGGCTGTATGGTCTGCTTTTTGTGCTGAGGCAGCAGACCATAGGACTAATAATAGATGAAGGGAATCTCACGTCTGAGTCTACCTCACACACTGAACGTCGGCAGGAGAAACATGACGGGCATGAGTGTGACACTCATCCGTACTCTAAATTCATTCACTCAGAAATCACGCTCACTCTCCCTCTTTTACACACTGCATTTTCCCAGAGGCCTGTATTATGCATGTGTGTGTGTGTCTGTAAAAGACTGTAAGAGTGTGTGTGTGTGTAGGCAGTAAGTGCCAGGTTGTGTCACATCTAAGTGCTCACGCATGAATGTGTGTGTGAGTACAAGAGAAGCAGCCGACTCAGACAGTATCTTGAACAAATCTCAGTGGAGAGTTAAAAGACTGTCTCTGAATCGGATTATACCAATGAATTCTCTTCTCCACACATTACTTTGCACATGAACACACACTACTACATTTGTCCTAAAATGCTATAGTATTAGTGTGAGTGCTAGGGCTGCACAATAAATCGAATTTCTAATTGTGATTACAGTTACAGACACCACAATTATGTAACCGTTCAAAGGCACAATTACAAAATAAATAAATAAATAAATCCACTTACATTATTCTGCTTGCTTAAGATGTGTGTGTGTGTTTCCTACAGGTTATCTTAAGTTTTTTTTTCATTGTTTTAATTTGTCATTTTTTTTACTTTTTATAACTAAAGAAGAAACTATATATAAAAATGTGGTTTCAAACAATGAAAAAAAAATAGCTTTGCTTCAAAGCTATTCAAAACGTCATTCAATGTAAATTGGGATAATCGCAATTAATAATCACAATTACAATTTCAAGGCAATAATCGACAATTATGATTTTTGTCATAAGCCCTAGTGAGTGCCTTCAAATTATTTATAACACTGCTTAATCTTCAAGTGAATTAAATTTTTTCTATTATATGTTGTTAGTCTACGCTTTTTAATTTCAAACATGTAAAATTGAAAGCATTTTAGTTATTAATCTTTAGTGACGAGTCATTTGATTTTTAGTTGATGCGATCGTCTTGCAATACAATCAGATAAAATAAAGTAAAAAAGTAAAAAAAAGATTTTTTTTTGATAAAGTTAGTTAATTAGTCAAGACATCTGGTAGAGCTTTTAGAGAATTTAGGGCTGTCAAATGATTAATTGCGATTAATCGCATACAAAATAAAAGTTTGAGTTTGCTTAATATATGTGTGTGCACTCTGTGTAATTATTATGTATATATAAATACACACAAACTAATGTATATATTTAGGAGAAATATGTTATTTATGTACAAAAAAAAAATACTATTTATATATAATATCCGTTATAAAAAAATGATAATAAATGCATATACTTGTAAATATTTTTTAAATATATACATGAATGTGTTTGTATTAATATATACATAATAATTACACACAGTACACACACATATATTAGGCAAACTCAAACTTTTATTTTGTATGCAATTGATCGTGATTAATCATTTGACAGCCCTAATTAAATTATATTCTTATATTCTGTAATTTCTCGACAAACTGCTTAAAGAGAAATAAAAAAGAAAAAAATATTTTAAATGGTTATAAATGACTTACAAATTGCTAAAAATAAATAATAAAATAAAAACTGCCCATCTCACTTGATAAACTGATAAAATACACAAGCCAAACATTCATTTATCAGTTTGAAAGACTTTTTAACTTACCTATTTAAACAGTTTGTAAAGAAATAAGATTAAATAGGTCTACTAAATGTTTAGATTATTAAAATAAAAATAATTAAACATTAAATTTAAGGCAAGACACTGCAGGTGAATAGGGTAAAAAAAAAAAAAATTAACTAATCGTTATCACCTTACCCAGTTGATTGATTACATTGATAATTGCATTTTTTGTATTGCAAGTTTTCTAAAATGTTAGGTTTGAATATGCAAATGAGCCATTATTTACTGAATATGCACTACTTTGCATAAATTTCTAGTACAAAAATCTAAACACTGGATGAAGTCAATTTCAAAATTCTTGTTTATTTTATTTTTTTATTTTTTATTTTTTTGACATATTGGAGTCAAATGTTTTTACAGAGGGAATTTTGTCATTTTTGTCACTCCATAATTCAGAAAATGCTTAGAACAGACAGAAAACAATATATTTTCACAATTTTGGAGGGTTTAAAATGTTGCATATAACCAAGCTGAATATATATGAACAAATCCCTTTGTAAAAACCTGCAGGATATAGGCAGGAATAAAAATGTAAAGTTTGGTGTGTGTGAGTGCTACTAAAGTGGGGATTTATGGCCCAGTGTAGGAGAAAAAACTCATTTTGAGAAAACGGCCTTTAAAAATATGTATTGTAATTGAAATCTATTGACACAAATAGATAAAGTGCTATAAAAGATGGATGTTTTCTTTCCATTAGTCTGAAAAAACACTTTATGAAAAACCAAAAAGCCCAAAATCTCAAATTTGACAGGTGCATCAAAAAAAAGTGTTTTTGAATAAATTTAAATCAAATAACTAAATAAATAAATTCCAGCTTATTTCTTAAACTGCCGACTTAAAGTTTCATTTTTTGTAAAGTGACATGGGCTGACCTTAGTTTTAATGCTTCTCAAAGCAGTAAAAACTGCAGCTACAGTCATTAAAGTCTGCAAAGGGCTGTGAACAAGAGGGGGAAGGTGGTGGGCGGGGATTCGGGAGGGGGGATTAGGTTTCTATGGCAACACTGAAGTTCAAGTCCCACCGTGTGCTGAAGAAAGTAGCAGAGCTCTGGAGGGATCCATCCATACAGCACAGATAGGCCCTTTGTTGGGGGCTAGATGGGGTAAACTGCATGAGACATTTTTGCTGGCTCAGGACTGGCCCCGTAATATTAAATAAATCATGGACACGGGCTCCTGAGGGACAGGGCTGTGGAGTGCTCAGGACAGGACCCCTAATGTCTAAAAGGGGTTGGCCTTAGACTGGCACTAATTTGACACAGCGAGGTAATCTGACAAAACCGTGGGGCTTCTCTGCTTTGTCACAAAGTGTAAGGGCCCTTGTATTTAAGGATGGCTGCTTTCACAGTGGAGTTAATTATGGTACAGTTGAACACAAATTGCTGAGGACAGGACCTAATTGATGGCCTTGAGGGTCAGAGAGCCACCTCAGTGAGTCTATAAGCTGGGCTGATGTGGGAAAGCTAACTTAACAGAGAAGCCATTCTGTGTTCTGCAGCAATATAAATCAGAGCAAACTCAGAAAATAGAAAGAAATATCTGTTATGACTAAGAGACTTGAGAATAGATTCCATCAATACGGCAGATCAATACCGTCTCTTACCTCTCTCACAACTCTGACACACTTGATATGTCTTGTGCGGGCAAGTGCAGTGAGTCACACTCAAAAGGTAACATAAAAAGAAAAGTCAGCTTTCAACATCTGACAATGATTGCAAATGATGCGCCTCTTCAACAATAGGAAAAGGCTACTCCCCTTAGAATAGCACTCATGAGTGGTACAGAATCTAAATTCCATCAAAGACAAACACCCCATGCCACCTGTGACAAAGACTATAACAAGGTCAATATTTAAATATTTTTTTAAAATTCTGTTTATCCTTCCAAAGGCAAATATTCTTAAGGCAGACATCAGAGCACTTCATGAATCAATGGATTCTCGCCTATATTCAAAGACTAAGGAATGTGTCCAGGGGCTAAATTAAGATTTTGGAGTTACCCATACACGTAAAGTATACACACACTATAACAAAACTTATTGGGTGGATTTAGGTAATATTTGTATACAGTTTTACAATGATCAAATCTAATCTCATCTAATATATAATATAATATAATATAATATAATATAATATAATATAATATAATATAATATAATATAATATAATATAACATATCACTACAGCAAGATATATTGAGTGAATTTACATAATATTTTTTTTTTTCCCAATTTTTACAACTATACATATTATTTTGCTTTTGATTGATGATTTATATTACTTTTCTTTTTTAAAATAAAGCAATATAATATATCACTATAGCAAGACATATCGAGTGAACTAGCATAATATTTGTATACAGTTTTAACAGTTTTACATTTTATTGTATTTTGATTGATAATTTATATATAATTTATATAATTGTTTCCATTTTAAAATAAAGTTATAATATAATATAATATAATATAAAAACTATATTTGCATAGTTTTAACAATTTTACATTTTATTTTATTTTTGATTTATATCATTTCCTTTTCAAAATAAAGCAATAATATAATATAAAATAATATAATATAATATAATATAATATAATATAATATAATATAATATAATATAATATAATATAATATAGTAAGACTTACTGAGTGGACTTACATAATATTTTTATACAGTTTTAACAATTTTACATTTTATTTTACTTTATAATAATTATTTTAATTTTAATATTATAATTATTTTGATAATTCATATAATTTGTTTCCTTTTTAAAACAAAAAAAATAATATAATATAATATAATATAATATAATATAATATAATATAATATAATATAATATAATATAATATACCAATAAACATTTGGGCTTGTGTACTATTTTAAACAGTTTACAACTGCAATTTATTTATTTATTTTTATTTTTTTTTTACATTAGATTTTTTTTTATATAAAATAAATTAATACATAGGGATAGTTCACAATTTTGTCACCATTCACTTACCCTCAAGTGGTTTCAAACCTGTATGAATTTCTTTCTTCTGTTAAGCACAACAGAGAATATTTGGAAGAATTCTGGGAAACAAACAGTTACTAATCGCCATTGACTTCCACAGTATTTGGAAATCAATGGCTACCGACAACTGTTTGGTTACCAGCATTCTTTAGAATATTCTCTTATGTGTCCAACAGTTTGAAATGATGACATTATTTTAACTTTTGGGTGAAGTATCCTTAATCTCTGAATGCATCATGGGATAAATAGCTATGCCAAAAGAACCATAAAGACTACAAAATGCATTCACTTCAGAAAACAACATGTGTTGCTACAATAGGAATTATCAACTCATTAACATTCATGTAAGAAAGGGCTCTGGGAAGAGGAAGGTCTTGTAAGTGACTGGGCCCCTGTCTAAAATGGTTAGGGGCCCAGTCTTTGCCCTTGTCTTGTCTCTGGGGGCCGTTTAGGTAATCACCACTGAGAGATGTCTTATTAGGAGCTCTCATCACTATTAAACAATCACTCCTTTGTTTGTTTCAACATGAACACAGGACAAGAGATTCATCAGGTGTGAATTATGAGAGGCTAAAAGGACAGATTGAAATGAAAACTGTACTGCAGCTGTCAACGGTCTGCAGCTGGCCTTGTCACTACAGCTCTAAACGACCATACATAATCAGTTTTGGGTCACATGACTAGAAGTACACACAAATAACACTCAAAGCCCATCCAGACAGAGTCAGCATCCAATGCTGTTAGTCTTCATGATGTGGTGTGCCTTACTTGTTAAGCTGTGATTTATAAATGAAATCACAACACTGCATGACGCGTGACACAAACAGACATCATAGGCTCCGTTTACACCTGATATTAACATCCATCTCAGCTGATCTGGTCACAGCAGACAACCGAGACTGTTTATATTACTGTTTATACCAGATTTTCACACACCCAAGAAAAAGGTACAAAAGCTGTCACAGTGGCAGTACTGTTTAGGTACTAATATGTGACCCTGGATGACAAAACCAGTCTGAAGTAGCACGGGTATATTTGTAGCAATAACCAAAAATACATTGTGTGGGTCAAAATTATTGATTTTTTATTTATTCCAAAAATCATTAGGATATTAAGTAAAGATCAAGTTCCATTAAGATATTTAGCATTAAAAGATAAGATTATAAGATATTTAAGCTGATTTATTCAGCTTTCAGATGATGTATAAATCTCAATTTAACAAAATTTTCCCTAATGACTAGTTTTATGGTCTAGGGTCACATATGTATAATTTAGAGGGACAGTTCAACTAAAAATTAAAATTCTGTCATCATTTACTCACCCTTAAGTTGCTCCAAACCTGTATGAATTTCTAATTTCTTTATGTTGAACACAAAAGAAAATATACTGAAGTATGTTGGTAACCAAACAAACAGTTTCTAGTAACCACTGACTTCCATATGGGAAAAAAATGCTATGGACGTCAATGGCAGCAACTGTTTGGTTACCAACATTACCTAATAAAAACAGAACAAAACAAATTCATACAGATTTGGAACGACATAAGGGTGAGTAAATGATGCCCGAATTAGCATTTTTGGCTAAACTATCTCTTTAAGTGACAGCTTATGTAGCTTTTTGTCCAGGAATGTACTTGCATCTCAAATGTGACCTCTTGTGGGATCATATTTCAAGCGGAGGGTTTCAGAATTCAAAACTAGTGTTAATTTTGTCAGCCCTTTTTAATTTAGTCTTAGTCTTAGTGTGCATAGTTGGCAGAATAGTTAAGTTAAGCAAAACACCAGACAGAAAATTTGAACAGAAGCTTTGATTTGGGAATTTGAACTCTTGTGATTTGGCATTCGCACACAAGAAAGGTTTTTCTCAATGAAAATAAAAAGAGATTTTGGTAAAATTTTTAATTTTTAAATACATGATATAGTTACAGTTAGTGTTTATTGATCTTATTGCTGTCTCATCATCATCTCGTTTCAGTCATAGGAAAAAAGCTAATCAACAAACATTTTTTTGTTATAGTTTGAAAGTGCTCCTACTATGGATTTTTGAAAATTACCTTTCATGCAGTGTGTAACACAGCTTTAAGTGAATGAAAACATCCTGCAAAGTTTTGAATCTGAAAGTGCCCCGTGTACAAAGTTATTGCCCCTCAGAAGAAAGAGTTGACTCAAAATCATTTAAATGAGTCGTTTTTAAAACGAATCCCAAGCTGTTTCATGTTGATGTCAACATGAAACATCAGCATATTGCCCACCCACTTGCTGTGCATGCAGTCCTGGGAAAACCTGAAAAGTAAACTGAGGGTAAATCCATTAGGGTACACTCTTAAAAATAAAGGTGCTTTAAAAGGTTCTTCAAGCGATACCATAGAAGAACCATTTTTGGTTCCACAAAGAACCATTCAGTCAAAGGTTCTTTAAAGAACCATCTCTTTCTTACCTTTTTGTAATCTGAAGAACCAACTTTTGCCACAAAGAACCTTTTCTAAAACAGAAAGGTTCTTCAGATGTTAAAGGTTCTTCATGGAACCATTTAGACAAAAAAGGTTCTTCTATGGCATTGTGAAGCACCGTTATTTTTAAGAGTGTATGTCGAAAAACTCCCATCTCATTTTCTCCTCCAACTTCAAAATCATCCTACTGTACATCGCTTCAGAAGTACCGACCCAGTGTTTACAAAGTGAATGTGCGAGGAGGGTCAAACACCCTTTACAAAAAAGGTAAAACAGCGATGTAGGACAATTTTGAAGTTGGAGGAGAAAATGAGACATACCCTAACTGTCTTGAACCAGAGTGCACAGAGTACGCATGTGAATCACAGAGCTAGACAAGATGAGCATTTGTGGTTAAAGTGTATAAATATGAATTTTTTTAAGAAAATGACCCATGTTTTCACTAGATAAGACTGTTTTTCCTCGGCTGGGATTGTTTGGAGCCCTTTGAAGCTACACTGAAACTGCATTTTTAACCTTTAATCCGTTGAGCACCATTAAAGTCCACTATATGAAGAAAAATCCTGGAATGTTTTCCTCAAAAACCTCAATTTCTTTGTGACTGATGAAAGACAGACATGAACATCTAGGATGACATGGGGGTGAGTAAATTATCAGGAAATTTTTATTCTGAAAGTGCTAAAATCCTTTTCTAAATCCTTTGGAAATTGTTGCTCTCATGTACTCTGTATCATGCAAAATACCTATTTAGTTGTGCATGTTGTGCTTGCTCCGCGCAGCTTGTAGGTCTCTGGCTAACCAGCTAACAGCAATATCTGTTCGCTCGTAATTGTCTAGAAATATGTCGATGAATAGTCAATGTTTGCCCCTGTTATTACTTGGAGTTATGATAAAGAATAGAGCAATTCGTTGGTTTACAAACTGCAGTGCTTTATCAATACGTCTCTGCATTGGGCTATCGCATACACCATGGCTGTTTGGGTGTTTAATGTAATGGTGATGGGCGTTTTGTTTCTGACATCCGCTGCACGCAGTAGACCAATCACAACTGACAGGGTCATCGACCAATCACCGCAGATCAGCGTCACGCAAAGGAGGGGGTTTGGAAAAACGAATCATTGAGAATCATTTGGGAGTCGTTGAACAAATAAGGTAAAAATAAATGCATATTATAAGACAATGAAAATGTTTTTTGACCTTGCATGCATGTCAACCTTTCATAATCCAAAATAGATGCACTGTAATTAATGAAAATAACACTATTAAAAACTACATTAAATACTTACTACAGTGTATCAATACATGTTAAATTGTATAAAAAAAAAAAAAAGTTCATTCCGAAATGAAAATTATATCAATATTTACTCACAGTCTTGCTGTTCCAACTTCCAACATGTTGTATGACTTGTTTTTTTCAGAAAAAGAAGAATATTTTTAAAAATTATCATTGTTTTTTTTTTAGAGATTTGGACTTTCATTCTATGGAAAAACTGATAGAACATTCATTAAAATATTTTTGGTTTGGTTTGGAATGACATGAAGGTGAAAAATGATGACAGAATTTTCATTTTTGGCTGAATTATTCCTATTAACTATAGGAATCCTAAGGAGTATTCCTATTATTCATTCATTTTCAGTAATGAGTAGAAAGCGAGAAGTCTGACTGCTATGATTTAAAGAGCTTTACAGAAGAGCCTTGATTCAGGTGTTCTGAGTGTGTGAAGAACACAAGCTTCCAAATTCATCCTGATGGATGTGCTAACCTGACTGCCTGTCCTCAAAGTATGAACCCAGTCCTGATGCAATCAAACTAAGACAGCAAAGCAGCCGTTTGCATTGCAAATGCACCATAAAAATCCTATTTGAGGATTGGAGAACGAGAACAAGACTTTGTCGGCCTGCAGTTGTAAAGCAATGTCAGACTCAAGTTTCCCTGACCATGAGAAACAGCCCCAAACGCACCCATCCATGGCATCCCCCCCCCAGCCCTCACTGCCTGCTGCTCCCTGGGGGGATCACCACCTCCTGACCTCCTCTACTAAAGGGTCAAAGGGAATTTAACACAAGGCTCCCACATTCCTCCAAGGTGATAATTGCTGTTGCTCTCTACAGGGGGCCATCAGGCAGTGGGTAAACAGGAGGAGCTTAAAAAACTCACCTACTCCCCTCCCCTCACACAGCATCCCGCGGATGACACACATGAATTATGGCATCAGCCGACAGTGTGTCGACAGCGACACCAGCGCAGCGTATGTTTTTTACAGCCCTCGCAAGTGTGCAGCTGTTAGCCTCAGTGTAAACAGCAGACCCACTTCACACCTTCAGTCAGACGTCTCCGAGCACCTCCTATGCTAATAAGATTTATTGAAAATTTCAAACTGAGCCCATAATAAAACAAAACATCATGGCGGCTTAATTAGCCCTCTTCATCATCTATACCCCCCACTCTGTTGTCCCTTAAGGAGAAGGCCTTGGAGGGAACTGATGGATGGACCGTGTCAGGGATGAGACCTCCCTCATTAATCCAGGACTGAAGCACTGCTCCTCTCCTGCGGACGTGAGCCGTAATAATGTGCAGCTAAGATCCAAAATTAACTTTTTGCCACACCTGCCAATAGCAGGTGAATTAGAAAACTTTATCCACTGCAGATATTTTTGACCGGCCATGAAAGTATATATGTACGTATTATTATTACTCTAAAATGTATTGTCATCCATAGAAAAATGGACCAATGTAAAAAACTGCAAGTAGGGGTGCAGTGATATTTAAATTCTGGCTGCCCAAAAAGCAGAATTTTTTTTTTTATGTTACTGTCTGTTATATATATACATATATATATATATATATATATATATACAAATATATACACACACACATACACACATACACATATACATATATATATATATATATATATATATATATATATATATATATATATATATATATTTATATATATTATATATATATATATATTTATATGTATTTATTTATATTTATATTCATTTTATTTTTGTGTAAATAGATAAACTAAAAATAAATCACCAAAATAAAAAAATAAAAAACTTTTTAAATGCTACAAGTGAAATCTTAAAAACACTATGTTGTACAGTATGAATTTATAAAGCACATTATGGAAACTGGATGTTTTATTTTTTTTGCTGAAGATTACTGATTGTGTTGCTGAAGATTACTGATCAGTGTTTTTAAACTTTAAGTGAATTTTAAATGAGAGGGACAGTAATCGAAATGTATGAATAGGCAAAATGGGATTTTTTTATTTTATCATTTCATTCATCAGTCAACGTCAATCAATGGAAGCCCGTTTCCGCCAGTGAATAAAATTAAAAAAGCTAATTGCGACTTTTTATTTCGCAATTGCAAGTTTGCATTTCACAATTCTGACCTTTTTTCTCAGAATTGCATGATACAAACTCACATCTTAGACTTTTTTCTCAGAATTGCAAGTTTATATTTCACAGTTCTGAGAAATAAAGTCAGAACTGCGAAATAAAAGCTCAAAATTCTGACTTTTTTCTCAGAATTACGAGTTGATATCTCACGATCCTGGCTATATAACATGCAATTGCAAGTTATTAAGTCAGAATTGTGAAATATAAATTCTAGGGCTGCACCCTAATAGTCGACAAGAAGTTTTATTAGTTGCAAAAAAAAAAAAAAATTCCACAGGAAGTGGCAAAGTCACGCAGTCCGTGACTTCGGACAGATTGTTAATGGCTGGTCTATGTGGTAATATAGTACATCGGGCAGGACATCCAAACACTCACCTATCATTCATTGACTTCAAATATGGCTTTTCATCTGAAAGATGAAATCTAATCATTAGAGCTCAATCTAATGTTAACCTAGAAAAATGTGTGCTATTAAAGTGTCTGTGCGGATTGTGGAAGTTGAATAGAAGTGCGCTTATTGCATGACAGATGGAGGCACCGGTGCGGTCACTTGCTCTTAAAATACTCAGTCATTTTTTGGTCATACAGATAAAAGTAATACGTCTTTTTCAAATCTGTAAAGACTCTACATTTATTTGTGTGCACTCACAATAACAACGAAATGTTGTGCTTCTGTAAAATAATGAAAGCAAACAGGATGCGCTTTCTGTCGTCTCAGTCTCTGCGAACTTGAGCATGAAACTTCAACAGAGAGTGAAATATCTACTTTTAAATTAACCAATTCAAACAGAAAATAAAAAATTCTCACGTTATGTAATCTGTAAGAAACATGCATACAGGCGCTTCACTACTGGGGAGATGACAAGTCAGTGTCGCCAAATTCATCTCTTAAGCCGAAAACAAAGAAAGCAATAGTTTAACAATAGATTATTAAAACGTTAATGCAGTGTACTTGCTGTTTTTCCCGGACACATTCATAATTATTACATCTGCCTGTGCAATGTGGCAAGCTTTTTTTGTGCGCTTAAGTGCTTATTAGGCTATGTAGGCAATTAAAGGCTAATTATTATGATTTATATGGTTTATTAATAAACGTGCGACTAATAGTTGTCTAATGCTTAAAATGAACGACTACTATGAGGGCAGCCCTAATAAACTTGCAATTCTGAGAACATATCAGTCCTTTTTTTCTACTTAGAATTGGACCTTGTAAGTCACAGTTGCGAGTTTGTATCTCACAATTCTGAGAAAAAAAGCAAGAATTACGATATATACACTCTGAATCACACAGAAAATTTTGAATTTCATGATACAAGCTCTCAGTTGCAAAAAAGGTCAGAATTGCGAGTTTTTAATCTTGCAATTACGAGTGTATATATCGCAATTCTGACTTCATAACTTGTAATTGCAAGTTTATATCATGCAATTCTGAGAAAAAAAGTCAGAATTGCGAGTATATATCTCACAAAATCAGAACTGTGAGATGTAAACTTGCAATTACGAGAAAAAAAGAAGTCATAATTGTGAGATAAAAGTCTACCTTTTTTATTTTTTATTCAGTGGCTGCAATGTGCTTCCATATCAACCATTATAAAATATCTAGTGAACTTTACTCTGCATGTATCATAATATTCCTAGCAATGCAACATGATTCCCCAATCTGAAGGCATAATTGTAGCTACCTGCTGTGACTGCAATCATTTAAATGATTATGATCAACAGCCATAGTCAAATACTTCTCAAGCCTTCATTAAAAGTCGATTATTTAGACAAAATTCTTTACATGTGAATTTGAATCCAATTAATTTTTACTAATTACAACACCTGATTCAACTCATCTGTTAGATACTGAATAAATAGGAAGACAACTAAAGCATTCTGGGAAGTGGGTTCCAAGGACTGGAGTCAGGAAGCACTGACTTAGGATGACATTTAAGATCAGCTTTCTCAACACAATCTCAAGTGACACATGAAAACTATAAGAATTCCTGGAATCAGTACTGCATAACTATTATAAAACATCCTGAGAACCAGTATCCAACAATCCCTCCAGTACAGCATCCAACATCCCATAAATGGTTATAGACAGCAAAATCTGGTTAAGAACAGCCTGCCTTTGGTGTTTGGTTAAGGCTATTACTTTTAAGGGGAAAGGAAGACATTTTCTTGTCTGCTCGACATTTCCTGGCCTGTGCCCACATGTGGTTTCCCCGAGCCACACAGTGAGGCTTTGGGGGTAATAAAAGCAGAGGTGGTGATTAAGGAGCAGGAATAATGGCCTCCACAAAACCTGGAATGCGTTTAACTGCCACGCCAACCCGGGAATCATTCAGGGCCCAGCTCCATTAATATCTGGCATTATTCAGCTTTTCCAGGGCAGATGCATTTTTGACTTATTAAGCTCTGCAAAATACGGTCATTAGCTTAGCGGTTGTACAAAACCCTAACAGGGCATAAAAACAAAGAGAAGTGCATCATTTCTGGAATCTTATAGGACAGTATCAATGTGCTAATTTACTCAAAGAAAACTTAACTTTTAATTGGTTGTGAATTCATATGATCTGAATGTACACATGAAAGTCCACCTTCCACCTAACCGTCAATAAGGCATAAGCAGAGCATACAAAAATGAAATGAATTCATACAAATTCTTCATCAGTTCACTAAAACGTGAAATATTGTCCATTAAAGCAGGACAAGCAATTCACAGGTTGTCTAGGGCCTACTAATTTTTGTCAAGCCGTGCTTCCGTTATGCTTTGCTAACCTGCCTACTGATTTAACCTTGTTAAATTTTGTGAGTCCTCTATAAATCCTGGATTAGGGAGGACAAATGTCACAGAGACTCTCACTCAAAGACATCCTACATACGACTGTGTGCTCAGCACACCCAAACCCCATCACTTTCCTCATTACATGCACTTCATGGCTCCTTAAGGCTCTGGGTTTTATCTGGGATTTCACATTTCTGCTCTAGCACTTGATATCCCCGGCCCAGTAACTTGCAATCAGGACCTGGCGCAGGGCTCTAGAGCTGCAGAGCGGCACCTTGATTTCTGCAAAGTACCAACGGTACAGTTAAGCCCTGATAATTACAGGTCAAAAATACACTCCTGGCCTCCACCCACAGAACACACTGACCTGAGCTAATGGTTAGAGTGTGGGAGCAACGACAGGGGTTTGCATTTTATCTGCTTGTTCAGTTGTTCTACAATGTGCCAGGGTAAGAGGGTCCGTGTGTGTGCAACGGCCTGTGCTTTTGTATGTCTGTTGAGTATGTGTCTAATTGAGAGGTAAGCAAAAAAAAAAGTTTTGTGCCTTCAGAAAGTTTCCAATAAATATCCTGTTCTTAATTTTAAACACCTGCCCATAAACCTCTGAGGAATGCTAAATAAAACCAAAGCTTTCAGAGAAAGCCTTCTGTCTGGCTCTCACACCAAGACAGCAGGATTTGTAATGGCGGTAACTAAGATTAAGCAGTTCAGGCTGGACCGGCTGTGTAAAAAAACTATGTAAATGCACTGGTACATGCTTCACAGTAGGGATGTGCACAAGTAACTAAGATTATTAGAGTACTTGTCTGCACTAACGAGTCACCTGGTAAGGCCCTGTCACAAATGACTCCCTATGACATTGCGTTTACACTTTGGTTATGCACAAAAATGATGTCTTGCGGGTGTATAGCGAACACATAAAGGCAGGTGCTCATGAAGGGACACTATGGTCTAGTGGACTTGTACATAAGTGTGCAATTTTGGCCTAAAAACACTCTTCAAAATCTTTTTTTTTTTTGTGTGTGTGACTTTGCCTACCTGGCTTCCTGTCATCTCTATACTGTTCTGTCTAAGAAAGGGAAAAGGCCAAAAATATTAAATGTACAAATAAATAAATGAATAAATAAATAATATGTGATGAGGATCGCTTTTATGGTGGAAAGAAAATTGCAAAGCTCTAACATAAGTATAAAGCATTATATATTGTATGAGCATATGACATATTAATATAAAAAAAACATCAATAATTTAATAATTAAAAAATAATTTAATTACAATACACTGATGTATTTAATGCATGTTGTTGTTTTTTAATAAAAATAAAAAATATAAATAAATTAAATTATAAGCACAAATTGCAAGTACATATTCACACACGAGACATCATATATATGCACATTATATATTGCATAAGCATATGGCATAAAAAAAACCCAATAAGAATCGCGATTAATCACATCCAAAAAGTTTTTGTTTATATAATATGTTTGTGTGTAATGTAATATATATATATATATATATATATATATATATATATATATATATATATATATACAGTATATATTTTGAAAATATTTACACCTCTTTACATGTATATATATAAAATTTATATTATATATAAATAAATTTAATATATAAACATATTTTTCTTATATATACACATATATATATATGTGTGCACATATATTCATTAAAAAAGGAATGACCAATTTAATAATTAAAAACTTTTTTAATAATAATTAGTGATGTGCAACGATTAAACATGATTAATTGCATCCAAAATAAAAGTTGTTGTTTTCGTAGAATTTGTATACTGTGTATATTTATTATGGAAATATAAATACACACACATACAGTACATATTTTGTATACATGTATACAT
Source organism: Cirrhinus mrigala (assembly GCA_036247105.1). NCBI lineage: Eukaryota > Metazoa > Chordata > Actinopteri > Cypriniformes > Cyprinidae > Cirrhinus > Cirrhinus mrigala. The sequence goes on along the minus strand of CM070020.1, from coordinate 9,167,205 downwards.
GTTTATTAATATAATTTATATTGTATAAAATATATTTAATATATAAACATAATATATTTTTCTTACATATATCAATGCTTGTGTGTGTATTTATATAATAAATATACACAGTACACACACATATATTATGTAAACAAAAACTTATTTTGGATGTGATTAATCGTGATTAATTGATGCACAGCACTAAAATAATATATTTATGCACTTAATATATGCATGTCATTGTTTTTCATAAGAATAAAAAAAGAAAATTGCAAGTATATATACAGACACAATATATATATATATATATATATATATAACACTTGAAGTGGATCAAAAAAGTGGAATGGGTATCGGGACATTGGAATGGGTATTGTTTTGGTTTTAGGACAGCTTTGATGAAAGGTGTAAAAGTGTGTAAATACATAAACACATGCATACATACACTTATATATATATATATATATATATATATATATATATATATATATATATATATATATATGCACACATACACGAAGAATAAAGAAAAGAATTTCATGTACACATGTTGTCAGCACCTAAACAAGAGCAAAAAATAAGATAACAGCGTCAATCATGCTTTCTTTGTGTCCACCCTCCACATTCAATCACAAAACACACAGCAGACCTTGTGCACAGCAAAATAGGGCAGGAAAAGGGTCTTGAACTTGCTTTCAATTTTGACCCCCAGGAGGGGGGCGAGGGGTAACCTAGGGGCCGGAGACGGTTCTACTAGACTGCAGCTCTGGTTTCGATTGCCCAAACTCCTGACGCCTTCCGCTGCTGCACCTGTCAGCCGTCAATAGACCCCCTGCCCGCACCCTTTCAGCATGGTGAATATATGGCCATGCTGAATGCCCCCACCCAGCTAATTACTGAGACCTCAAAGGCCTGGATTTGCTGCACACACCACTATGACACCAAACCAGCCTGCTCTGACCTATGCATCTTATATACACCCTCGCACACACGTGCACGCGAACGCACTTACACATGTGGGTCGCCCGTGAGGAGCGCGGCTGATGGAAGCACTATTGCGTGGCAGGAGATTAACAGGGCTGTCTACACGCAAGCATGAATAATACAGTTATCACTCCAGACAGACAGGCAACACAGACGGCAGGTTTAAACTGCGGCTCAGCACTGAAGCCCTGGCAGGACACTGCATAAATACACACTCTCTGCAAGAGATGATATGCATGAAGCATCTGTAAAAAATAAATCAAGATTATGGTAGAGCGGGGCTAGTTGTCACAGTTATCAAATATACTGTACTGAGTCAAACTGAGTTTCATTACACAAATGTGTTTTCTTTGGCAGTACTTTTAAATGTTGGATTCAGTTACTCAATACAATTTTTGTGTGCATTTCTGAATTGGATTCTCCAAACAAAAATATTAAAAATATTAATATCCTATTTTTGAGGCAAGGGTCAACTTTTTAATAATAGTTAAAGTCATGATGAAACGGAACAAATTCTTCATATATGCACAGATTAATTGATCACAAGACCTATAACATGCAGGAAAATAAAATTATTGCGTGAATATTTTTGAACGTTTAAATAAATAACTAGGTCAAGTTGTCACATGTTTGTATAATACCTATAAATTACAATTTATGTTCGTCAAAAACAATAGTTTGATATTTTTAGTATGTTAACTGTAAATATACACTACCAGTCAAAAGTTTTAGATTTGTAAGATTTTTTTAAAGAAGTCTCTTTTGCACACCAAGCCTGCATTTATTTGATCCAAAGTACAGCAAAAACAGTAATATTTTGAAATATTTTTACCATTCAAAATAACTGTTTTCTATTTAAAATGTAATTTATTTCTCTGATTAAAGCTCATTTTTCAGCATCATTACTCCAGTCTTTAGTGTCACATGATCCTTCAGAAATGATTCTAATATGCTGATTTGCTGTTCAAGAAACATTTTCTATCATCAATAATTATTATCACTATTTAAAACCACTGACTAATTTTTTTCAGGATTCTTCGATGAACAGAAATATGCAAAAATCTGCATTTATCTGAAATAAAAAGCTATTATAAACACTATACCACTATACCATAGCATATACTGTATATTTTCAGTATATATATATTTTCGGGGTGGGGGGAGGGGGGGTTACAGAAATTAAAACTTTTATTTAGCAAGAATGCTTTAAAATTTAAAAAGTTTCAAATTTCAAAATTTTACTGTTTTTGCTGTATTTTGGGTTAAATAAATGCAGGCTCCGTGAGCATAAGAGACTTCTTTAAAAAACATTAAAAATCTTACTGTTAAAAAACTTTTGACTGGTAGAATATAATGTCTTTTTTTAATTATTAGGTGTAAAAAATAAAAAAAAATAACACTAAAATCAAGTCACAGTCTCTTCCATATGGATTCTAATATGTGACACAACGATCTTAACCTTATATTAACTCTATATTCATATCTAATAGAAACTAAGTTTGCATGAAGAAACTTGGTGCCCAATAAACTGAACGCGTTCGTAATGCACAATACGTGGCACAAAGCATCGCCTATTATCCTCATGTATGCAATCATGCATGCAGCATGATGTAAAAATGTGTACAGCAGCGGGACAAAATTATCAAAGGGACGGTCCAGATCGACGTGTAATCCCAACAACAACAAAAAACACATGATCACATACGCCTTGGCACCTGATTCGCTCTCGTCACAGTGATGCAGGAGCTCAAACATGGATGCGCCTCATTAACACTTCATAGCGCGAATCGTTGCAGGTGCACCTTCGCATTATCTCGCTACATAAAGTGGGTTCACAATAAAATGTGCCGTACACAATCATACCAATATATAACGACGATTCCATCAACTGTCAACACTCCAGCATTCACTGTCTGTGATGTTTGTCTCCTCTCTCTGCCCCAGACAGCTGCACCTGCGACAGCCTACCGGCTTCTGAACTAATTCCACTACACGATTCCCCAACATGAACGCATATATTTAGTTGAAGACAATGGTAAAGGACTACATATGCCCAGACTAGAGAGTGCGACATTTAATCTGTGCCCCGTGTGCAAACTGACATTGCTGCGTACCGGCGTCACAGAGAAAGTGTGTCGTCTGCGCTGAACTTGCAGAGGATGAAAGTGATGGTTGAGAAGCGCTCACTTAGCTCAGGTCCTCAGCATCCACCTCCCAAAACTATAGAAACCTGTTTCGAAGCATCCAAAACAGAGCAGGTTCAGGGCGTCCCACACTCACCGTCCGCCCTGCGACATATTTTTAGTTTTGACCCGTTGATGTCATTTCCTGTATGAGTACCACATACCTTGAGTCGCTTCAAAACCACTAATTGGGAGCAATTTTTCCGCTCGCTTGACCGCACTGGTCTATAGGGTCAAGCGAGCGGTTGTTACAAAGAAATTCGTAAAGAAATCTGTCGGGTTTAGTGTTTTGGGAAATTTAAAGTGATATTCAACATCCTGCTTCGCACGTCCGCCGACTGCGGCGCATTTTTACCTTTATATAATCACAGAATGATTCAGCCGCACACCTTTAAGTAGTCAAATGCGTTTGCAGGAAATGTTTTATGTAAGTGGTCTTTATCAAACTTTTCAAAAGGCCTTTCTTAAATGTTCTTCTAAAAAGCCTGTTGACAAAAACATGGTGGACTGTTGATCTGTAGCCCACAAAATCCAATAAATAGGCTACGTAAGCGAGACCGTATTACAGATTTTATTTAAACGCCTGAAAAGTGACTTTTGTTGTTTTTGGTATTTCGATTTATTCATTTCTTCTTTTTTATGTACTGTTTTAAACTGACGTCGCATTGGCATAAAAATTAGAGTAGTTGTGTAAATTAATGTCAATTACACAGGACTGTTAAACAATGCTTGTTAAAAAAAAAAAAAAAAAAAAAAATTATGAGATTGAGAACTGGATCTCAACTGACTCACCTTAAAAATGATAGACTGATAGACATATGAGAAATATATTAATGAAAATAAAATAATTCTCTTAATTTAATGAAAACACCACATTAATTAACTTTTTAATTTATTTTTTTTTATTTCAGTATTGCTTTTTGTCCTTTAAATATTTATTAATTTTTTTTTATATGTGACCACAAAACCAGTCATAAGGGTCCATTTTTTTTAAACTGAGATTTACACAACATCTGAAAGCTGAATAAATAAACTTTCTGTTGATGTATGGTTTGTTAGGATAGGACAGTATTTGGCAGAGATACAACTATTTGAAAATAATTTGACAAGTGCACAAAAAATCAAAATATTAAGAAAATCACCTTTAAAGTTGTCCAAATGAAGTTCTTAGCAATGCATCTTACTAATCAAAAATTAAGTTTTGATATATTTACGGTAGGAAATTTACAAAATATCTTCATAGAATATGACCTAATATTCTGATTTTTGGCGGAAAAGAAAAATTTTGACCCTTACAATGTATTGTTGGCACATACGTACAAAGACTTATACTGTCAACTTACACTTTACTGTTTGGCAGCAGGTTGTATGATAGTGTTTTGGTTAAAATGATGGAAAGAGTTGCAATTTCCCGATCTCCTCTACATTTAGTGTTGATCAGTAACTATTTGCAAAGATCAGGCATTTTGATTTTGCATGAGTGTCTTTAGTTGACGTTGACCTTGCTTAACTTCTTGCCGATACCTCTCCTTTCCTTACAAAAAGAAATACTAAAGATTTGCTATCCCTGACTAATGCCCCTTCCACTGCTGGATGAGTGAAAGAGGGGCCCACTTTTTTTTTTTTTTTTCTTTAAGGTGAAAGGATTCAGAGTTTAAAACTGGACCCCTGCAAGGCGCTCTCTTCCTTGTCTTTTTACCTCTTAACCTGTAGACTCGGCAGCCTATCTCTGATCTATGGAGCTGCTCTCCCAGAGCCAACATGCCATGATAGATGGTCATTGGCCTGCACATACAGCCCAATATTTCAATTTCCTGCCTAGGCTGAGGCATTTCAGAGTTTGAATGGAGTTCATAGGCACAGTGTGGTTCCTGCCGCTGCCCTCGACACCCGCAGCGAAGACCCCTAGACCCAAACATAGCACCGAGCACATTCCAAAGGCTCAGCAAAAGCAACCTGGCTCTCAATGGTAATGGAGTGGGCTACTGCTAACACCTAATGCGGTTCAAAGAAACCTACACTACCAGTCAAAAGTGTTAGACTTTCACTTGTGTATTGTTAGCTATTTTTCATGATTTATAATAGTAGCAAAGTTATTAAAAATATGGAGCAGCAAATTATTTTATATCTTATTTTTATTTTAATTCAAAGTCACTTTTTTACATGGTCTCAGATAATTCTTAAATAAATACATTATTTATTCATTTATTTATTTTAATTTATTAACTTATATAGTTCACATGCTTAAACTTGTGGGCTCCTTTTCCTTCTGGTTAAACTCTACCTTTTTAAAATAAATAAATAAATGAATAAATACATGATTGATTTATTTGTGACCCTAGAGCAGAAAACCAGTCGTAAGGGTCAATTTTTTGAAATAGTGACTTATACATCATCTGAAAGCTAATAAATAAGCTTTCCATTGATGTATGGTTTGTTAGTGTAGGACAATAATTTTGCTGAGATAAAACTATTTGAAAATCTGGAATCTGAGGGTGCAAAAAAATCTAAATATTGAGAAATCACCTTTAAATTTGTCCAAATTAAGTTCTCAGCAATGCATTTCACTAATCAAAAATTAAGTTTTGATATATTTACGGTAGGAAATTTACAAAATATCTTCATGGAACATGATCTTTACTTAATATCTTAATGATTTTTGGCATAAAAGAAAAAATACAATGTATTGTTGGCTATTGCTACAAATATACCCGTGTTACTTATGAATGGTGGTGTGGTACAGGGTCACATTTTAGTTTTATAACGAAATGTATGCACAATTTATATTTGTCTACCAAATTTATTTTAAACATTTAAGCCTAAGCCTTTAGATTATTTTTTTAACATCATAGGAAGAAATCCTGTCATATTTTACTGAATTAAAAAAAAAAAAAAAGAAAGAAAGCACAGACACCTGCCATTTTATCCTATTTGTGATGTTACTATTTCGCATACAAGATTTTGCCTCAGAATATGGCATTTAATATTATCTAAATCTGTTTATTTTCTCTTTTTAGCTGAATTTGCTCTGTATGAAGATGGGTTAGAAATTTTAAAAGTTGTTTATAATTTAAAATCAGTCACTCAGTATATTCAATAATATATCAAATCCATGGCATGCTTATAAAACAATTTTATGCTCATCTATACCTATTTAGCATAACATCTATATTTGATATTTTAAGACGCCGTTTATGATGATGCACCTTTCTTAATCTATAGGATTAAGTATTTGATCACACAATTTACATTGAAGTGATAATGCAGTAAGCAGTCTGGCAGTAGTGCAACCGTGCTAACTCAACGAAAACTGCAAAAGATCAAAGGGACACTCTTACGTGTGAGTGAGAGAGTGACACATTAGGCAACAAAGTTGAAAGAGAATCCCCTGTACAAAAGAACGATACGCAGCGTTGCTTTTCAAGGAAGCAATGCTTCACTCTGGAATCTTTTCCCTTCAGTATAGCGCTCTCTCCCAAAGCACATATGGCAAACATTCAGAGAGAGAGAGAGAGAAGAGAAAGACAAAAATACATGCAAGAATGAAGGCATAGCTCACACTGTGATATGTGTCTCATTCTGACATTGTTATCTGGGTCAGTTATATTTATGAGTATCATGGTGTTTTAGGGAAACGTGATTATGTATGTTCATTTTAGGTGACAAAGGAAAGCTGATATCCGATTTCTGCGTGCATGGTGGGGGGAGTGTGCGTGTTGCATGAAGAGAAATTCTGTACATGCTACAAAGTGACTGGATGTGTGTAGTCTATCCCTCCAACTATGGATTTTACATGGAGCGCTGTGATTGGACGTGGCTCATAGCAAGCAGTGCACTCTAGTGGCATGAGAGGACACAAACACATAGTCACAAAGCTTATCCTCTATACATTATCACTGTAAAACATCAATAAATGTTGTGAAATAAAAATTGTAGACCTAAGACTGTACATGTGCAATTGAGGTACAATGTCTTAATCCCGTCTACGATTACAATCGCTCGACACATTCACACAATGGCTTGCTGCAGGCTACTGCACATTCATTTCATTATTCCAGTACTGATATGGTGCATAATTGTGCTGTAATCTCATGTCTAAAAATAGCACGTATCCTCATGCGCCCCCTATATATGGGACATCGTGCCTCTGTGATCAAAACAGAGGGTTTGTGAGCCCTCTAACCTTCAGATAACCCCGCCCCCTTCCTCTCATCCAAACCAAATGGCACTAACAGCAACTTCAAAGTCAATAGGCTTCCGGCTATCAGTTCAACAACAACCAAAAAAATGGGTAGAAAGCTGTATGGGTTGATGCCGTATCTTGGTAGTATCTTAAAAATAAAGGTTTTTTATTGCCATTATTGGTTCCATGAAGAACCTTTAAGATCCAGAGAACCTTTCCATTGCACCAAAGATTCTACACTCTTAAAAAAAAAAAAAAAAAGATTTTTTTGTTGGTATTGATGTTTGCTTGAAAAACCTTTAAAATCTACAGAAACTTTTCATTGCACCCAAGATTCTACACTATTAAAAATAAATGTTTTTTTTTTTTATTGCCATTGATGCTTTCACGAAAAACCTTTAACATCTTCAGTAATTTTCCATCGCACCAAAATTCCTACACTCTTAAAAATAAAGATTCTTTGTTGTCATTGATGGCTCCTTGAAAAACCTTTAACATACACAGAAACTTTCTATTGCACCAAAAATTCTGCACTTTTAAAAATAAAGGTTCTTGGTTGGTATTAATGGTTCCATGAAGAACCTTTAAGATCCACAGAATCTTTCCATTGCACCAAAGATTCTACACTATTAAAAAAAAAGATTTTTTGTTGGTATTGATGTTTGCTTGAAAAACTTTTAACATCTACAGAAACTTTTCATTCCACCCAAGATTCTACACTATTAAAAATAAAGGTTTTTTGTTGCCACTGATGGTTTCATAAAGAACCTTTAACATCTACATTAACTTTCCATTGCACCAAAGTTTCTACACTCCTAAAAACAAAGATTATTTGTTGTCATTGATGGCTCCTTGAAAAACCTTTAACATACACAGAAACTTTCCATTGTACCACAGAGTCTGCACTCCTAAAAATAAAGGTTCTTAGTTGGCATTAATGGTTCCATGAAGAACCTTAAGGATCCACAGAACCTTTCCATTGCAACAAAGATTCTAAACTTAAAAAAAAAAAAAAAAAAAAAAAAAAAAAATAGATTTTTTGTTGGTATTGATGTTTGCTTGAAAAACCTTTAACATCTACAGAAACTTTTCATTCCACCCAAGATTCTACACTATTAAAAATAAAGGTTTTTTTGTCGCCATTGATGGTTTCATGAAGAACCTTTAACATTTACAGTAATTTTCCATTGCACCAAAGTTTCTACACTCCTAAAAATAAAGATTCTTTGTTGTCATTGATGGCTCCTTGAAAAACCTTTAACATGCACAGAAACTTTCCATTGCACTAAAGATTCTGCACTTTTAAAAATAAAGGTTCTTAGTTGGTATTAATGGTTCCATGAAGAACCTTTAACATCCATGAACCTATCCATTCCACAGAAGTTTTTTTTTGTTTTTTGTTTCTTTTTCATGGAAAATAATGTTCTTCTTAGAAAACAAATGGTTCTTTTAAGAACTGCTCACTGAAATGTTCTTTGGGGAACCAAAAATGTTTTTTTTTTTTTTTTTTTTTTTTCAATGGCATCACTGCAAAATCCTTTTTTGGAACCTTTATTTGTAAGAGGTTCTTCATTAAAATGTTCTTCACACACTCTTAAAAATAAAGGAGGTTCAAAGAGTACACTAAGAAAAAGTGGTTCTTTTAAGAACTGTTCACTGAAAGGTTCTTGGAGGAACCAAAAATGGTTAATGGCATGACTGCAAAAATACTTTTTTGAAACCTAAAGAGTGTAGTGAAAAAGGTTTCTTCACATCATTAAAATATTCTTCACACACTCTTAAGAATAAAGGAAATTTTTATGTGATTCCACAGAAGAGCCATTCTGGGTTCCTCAAAGAACTTTTCATTGAATAGTTGCTAAAAGAATCATTTTTTATAAGTGTGAAGAACATTTAATATTTTGAAGAAACCTTTTTCCACTATAAAGAACCTTTTATGCATAGAAAAGTTTCTATGGATGTTAAAGATTTTTTATGTAACCACAGATGGCAATAAAGAACCTTTATTTTAAAGAGCGCACTAAGAAAAAAGTGGTTCTTTTAAGAACTGTTCACTGAAAGGTTCTTTGGGGAACCAAAATTGGTTTTCAATGGCATGACTGCAAAAAAAAAACTTTTTTGGAGCCTTTATTTTTAGGATTGAAGTGGTACACAGGTTCTTCAGATCATTAAAATGTTCTTCACACACTGTTAAAAACAAAGGAGGTTTTTATGTGATTCCACAGAAGAGCCATTCTCGGTTCCCAAAGAACTTTTTATCGAAGAGTTCCTAAAAGAACTATTTTTTATAAGTGTGAGAAACATTTAATATTTCGAAGAACCTTTTTTCCACTATAAAGAACCTTTTATGCATTAAATGTTTTCATAGATGTTAAAGTCTCTTTATGAAACTAGATGCCAGTAAAGAACCTTTATTTTAAAGAGTGCGCTAAGAAAAAAAATGGTTATTTTAAGAACTATTCACTAAAAGGTTCTTTGGGGAACCAAAAATGGTTCTTCAATAGCATGACTGCAAAAAATAACTCTTTTGAAACTATTATTTTAAAGAGTGTAGTGTAAAAAGTTTCTTTAGATCAGTAAAATGTTCTTCACACACTCTTAAAAATAAAAGAGGTTTCTATGCGATTCCATGGAAGAACTATTTTAGGCTCCCCAAAGAACTTTAGGGTGAACAGTTCCTAAAAGAACCATTTTTTATAAGTATGAAGAACATTTAATAGTCTAAAGAACCTTTTTTCCACTATAAAAAAATCTTTTATGCATTGACAAGTTTCCATAGATGTTAAAGGTTCTTTATGGAACCACAGATGCCAATAAAGAACCTATATTTTAAAGAGTGCGCTAAGAAAAAACTTGGTTCTTTTAAGAACGATTCACTGAAAGGTTCTTCAATAGCATGACTGCAAAAAAAAAAAAAACTCTTCTGAAAGCTTTATTTAAAGAGCGTAGTGGAGAAAGTTTCTTTAGATCATTAAAATGTTCTTCACATCCTCTTAAAAATAATGGAGGTTTCTATATGATTCCATAAAAGAACCATTTTGGGTTCCCCAAAGAACTTTTCAGTGAACAGTTCCTAAAATAACAATTTTTTCTTAGTGTGAAGAGCATTTAATAATTTAAAAGAACCTTTTTCCCACTATAAAGAACCTTTTATGCATTGAAAATTTTTTATGGATGTGAAAAGATTTTTATGGAGCTATAAATGCCAATAAACAACCTTCATTTTAAAGAGTGAAGAAAAAAAAAAATGGTTATTTTAAGAACTATTCAGTGAAAGGTTCTTTGGGGAACCCAAAATTGTTCTTTAATGGCATGACTGCAAAAAAACAAAATAAATAAATAAATAAAAATAAAAATAAACAATTCCTTTTGAAACCTCAATTTTAAAGAGTGCAGTGGAAAGAGGTTCTTTAGATCATCAAAATTTTCTTCACACTCTTAAAAATAAAGGGGGCTTCTATATGATTCCACACAAAAACCATTCTGGGTTCCCCAAAGCACTTTTCAGTGAACAGTTCATAAAAAAAACAAAACATTTTTATTAGTGTGAGAAACATCTGATAATCTAAAGAACCTTTATTCCGCTATAAAGAACCTTTTATGCATTGAAAAGTTTCCATGGATGTTAAAGATTCTTTATGCAACCATAGATCCTTTATTTTAAAGAGTGCACTAAGAAAATAGTGGTTCTTTTAAAAACTGTTCACTGGAAGGTTTTTTGGGAAACCAAAATTGTTTTTTTAATGGCATAACTGCAAAAACCCTTATTTGGACCTTTATTTTTAAAACTGTAGTGGCAAAAAATCTTCAGATCATTAAAGAGGTTTCTGTGCAGTGCCAGGGAAGAACCATTTCGGGTTCCCCAAAGAAACTCTCAGTAAACTGTTCCTAAAAAAAACTTTTTTTATTAGTGTGAAGAAAATTTCTGAAGAACCTTTTTTCCACTATAAAGAACTTTTTATGCATTGAAAAAGGTTCTTTATAGAACCATAGATGCCAATAAAGAATTTTCTTTATTTTAAAGAGTGCACAAAGACAAAAGTGGCTCTTTTAAGAACTGTTCAATCCAAAATTGTTCTTCTACACCATTGCAGCAAAAGCCCTCATTTGAAATCTGTATTTTTAAGAGCGTAACCCCCCCCCCCAAATCAGCCAGCTGTCTCCCAAACCAGTCTACCTGCGCCCATTAAAAGCTACTTAAATACTACTAGATGAGCGCCAGATTGAAGAACAAGAAGAAGATGGGTGGAATGAGCACGATGGGATGAGGATTGGTTTTAGCTGGACGATGAGGATCGTGAAAAGAAGGGGGGTTGTTTAGGCTGCAGCGAGCCAGACCCCCTAAAGCAGGGTTTAGCAGAGGCCTACAGGCCCAGGCAGACTCCTTTTAGCTCGTGAAGTAGATTAATAATGAATTAAGGCATAAACCCTCCCCCCACCCCAACATACACATCCCCAAAAAGACATTCACGCATGCTAATGCATTCATTATTTATAATGTGTGTGCACGACTGGGGCAGGATGGCCACATCTGAGCCTGTGAGTGACAGAGAGCACGAGAGAGAGATGAAGGGAGCACGATCACCCCCGGATGAGACTCCGAGGCTGGCAACAAGACATCCGCCCATTGTGTAGCATCTTTGGGCTTCCCTGGGTTGGGTTTTGGGGGCAGGGTGGGGGGGATGAAGTGGGCAGCCGAGTTGTCGGGGGGAGGGGTGGATTAAACAAATAAATACATGATAAGAAATGATCATGCTGGGGTAGAAGAGCTAAATGGAGACAAAGAGGCTAAAGGAACAAGCAGGGGGTCAAAGAGGGTTAGACTGACCCAGATTTACTGTCTGGACTACTACAGAACTGGTCATTGCATGTTAGTTTTTTTATATAGTTGAGGATCATGTTTGCAAATTGTTATTTATTTTATTCGAGTATACATGTTAAAAATCCCTTAAATGTGATATATAATGTTTGTTGATGTCTTTAGAGGAGACTAGGAGCACTTATAGCAGCTATGCTCCCATGCAGAGTATGATAAGGTGATAAGATAAAAGCAGTGGCCAGACATCCACGCAGCCTTTTGCCATCGATATTCGCATAGATATGTAGATGCCATCATCTACATAGATACCTGTCTTCAAATAACCGGAGACAGCCGGTTTAATCTGACAAAATGTCTTGAGAAATCAGGAGAATCTCCTGGAAGATAAGCATTAAAAGATCTAGATGGGTGGGTGTTTGGAAAAGTAATGACTGGTGACTTGTCTCCCTGACACCATTTAATTACTTTTTGCAATTTATAATTTGTCTTTATAAAAGTCTTATTGGATTTGTAATGCACATAATATTTTGTTTCATGATACATATGCTTATGTTAATAATGAACTGATTCAGCTGTGCTTGTTCATTAACTCATTATTTCAGAATGATTAAACAGCAAAGTGACAGGGAAAGAACACGTTTATGACAGGTACCGGAAAAACCACAGTCAGCTTTTAATTTACAGTAGCTTAATAATGCAGTTCTCCGAAGTTACCACCTGAGGCCAGACCTCACAAGAGGACACCGGCGTTGTGCAAACATTGCAACATTTGCTTCGCACAAGGTGTGCCACTAAAATCTTTTACACCCAATTTTACCACACAGGAAAATCCATAAACTTTGGAAGTGTGTCAAAATAACACAAGAGATTGGATTTTCCACTGCTGAAACACAAAATTGGCCCTCACGTTTTTTAACAAATACAACAACAACCTTATTATGTGTGCGACTACCACAGTCCGCACCATCTTGTTAGCTTATAAACGCTGAGCCTATCTGAAAGTGTGAGAGAGGTGTTTCGTAATCTTCCCTTTCTGCTTAGACTGCTGGACCTGTAATCAAGACCAGAACACGCTGCTCCTCTTTCACACATGTAGCGACAGTGTTTACAAAATTGCTAGAAACTCTGTGAAAAATGATACCCTGTGTTTTTTTTCTTGCTTGCTTTTTTCTTTCTTGTACTTTTTTATTTTTCAATGGATTTATAAACTGTAGAAGCCATTTTCCACCTTAAATTTAAAAAAAAAAATTGTCTGATGAATATTTATAGTTGCATTTTAAGAAAGAAGTCACATTGTGAGTCTCATCTGCAAAAAACAAAGCCACATTTGCAGGATATAGTCACACTGTGAGATATATAACGTCATAATTGAATATATAATGAAACTTGAAGTTGCAATTATGTTAAATAAAGTCAGACTTGTGAGATATGAAAAAATGACAAAGTAAAAAGACAAATAAAGTCATAATTGTCAGATATAAAATACCAGTTCTAACAGTTATAAAGCTGCATTAAGGAGAAATAGTCACATTTGTAGGTTATAAAGTCATAATTGTAAGATATAAAATTGCAATTGTAAGAATTAAAGTCAGAATTGTCAGTTATAAAATTTATGAGAAACAAAGCAACATTTCCAGGTTTTAAAGTCAATTATGAAATTAAAAAACAATTAGCTGAGTTATAAAGTCGCATTCAGCAGAAACAAAGCCACATTTGCAGTATATAGTTACACTTTGAGATATGAAGTCAAAATTTTGATACAAAATTAAAATTTTGAGAAGTCAGAATTGTCGGTTATAAAGTTGAGAAACACAGCAACATTTTCAGGTTATAAAGTCAAATATGAGATTATAAAAACACAATTATAAGAAATAAAGTTAAAATTGTGACTTATAAAGTCACATTTAAGAGAAATAAAGTCACATTTGCTGGATATGAAGTCATATAAAGTTGCAGTTGTAAGAAATAAATTCAAAATTGTGATATAAAATTGCAATTGTGATAATTAAAGTCAGAATTGTCATTTCTAAAGTCGCATTTGCGAGAAATAAAGCAATGTTTGCATATTATAAAGTCAATTATGAGATTAAAAAACACAATTGTGAGAAATAAAGAAAACTGTGAGTTTAGAAAGTCACGTTTAGAAGAAACAAAGTCACATTTACTGGATATAAAGTCATAATTGAATATATAATGAAACATAAAGTTGGATTTATGTGAAATAAAGGACTTTTGAGACCCACTGTGACAAATAAAGTCATAATTGTGAGACATAAAATCACAAAAAAGCTAGAATTGTGAGTTATTGGGAAAAATGTCTTTCTAAAAAAATAAAGTAAGAATTGTGCGTTATAAAGTCACACTTATGAGAAACAAAGACACATTTGCAGGACATCAAGTCATAATTGAGATATAAAGTAGCAGTTGTGAGAAATAAAGTCAAAATTGTGCAAAAAAAATTGCAATTGTGAGAATTAAAGTCAGATTTGTCGGTTATAAGGTCGCATTTATGAGAAACAAAGCGACATTTACAGATTATAAAGTCAATTATGAGATTAAAAAAACAGTTGCGAGAAATAAAGTTAGAACTGTGAGTTATAAAATCAGATTTAGGAGAACCGAAGTTACATTTACAGCATATATCCCCAGTTTTCACAAGCAAGGCTTAAGCCTAGTCCTAAACTAAAATGTAAGTCTGAGCTGTTTCAAGTGAAAGAAAGGTGCACTGACTGATCTTAAAATATATCAGTGCCTTTGTTTTGTCTCAAGAAGCACACCAGTAATGTTTATAATTGCACGTTTATAAAAATTACTTAAATGTCCTAATTGAACTATGGTCTAATCCTGGCTTAGTCTAAGCCCTGTCTGTGAAACCGAGCCATAAAGTCATAATTGAGATATAAAGTTGCAGTTGTGAGAAATTAATTGTGATATAGATTCCAATATAAAATTGCAAATGTCAGAATTAAAGTGCCATTTATGGTTATTAAGTCAAAAAAACTATTATAAGAAATATAGTTAGAATTGTGACTTATAAAGTCACATTTAAGAGAAACAAAGTCACATTTGCTAGATATAAAGTCATAATTGTAAGGGAAAAAATGGCTTTTATAAGACATACAGTCGGAACTGTAAGTTATACAGTCACATTTCTGAGAAACAAAGCAATGTTTGCAGATTATAAAGTCAATTATTAAAAACTATTATAAGAAATAGAGTTAGAATTGTGAGTTATAAAGTCACATTTAGGGGAAACAAAGTCACATTTGATGGATATAAAGTCAAAATTGTGAGGAAAGTCACATTTGCTGGATATAAAGTCATACTTGTGAGGGAAAAATGGCTTTTACAAGAAATGAAGTCAGAATTGTAAGTTATAAAGTCGCATTTATGAGAAACAAAGTCACATTTGCAGGATATAAAGTCATAATTGTGATATAAAATTGCAAATGTGAGAAACAGAGTTCGAATTGTGAGTTATAAAGTCACATTTAGGAGAAACAACAAAGTCACATTTGCAGGATATCAAGTCACAACTGAGATATAAAGCAGTTGTGAGAAATAAAGTCAGAGTTGTGATATAAAATTGCAAATGTGAGAATTAAAGTCAGAATTGTCAGTTAAAAAGTGGCATTTATGAGAAAAAAGCGACATTTGCATGTTATAAAGTCAATTATGAGATTAAAAAACAGTTAGAAAACTGATATAAGAGAGTTAGAAATGTGAGTTACAAAGTCACATTTATGAGAAACAAAGTCACATTTGCTGGATATAAAGTCAAAATTGTGAAAAAAAGTCACATTTGCTGGATATAAAGTCATAATTGTGAGGGGAAAAATGGCTTTTATAAGAAATGAAGTCAGAATTGTAAGTTATACGATGGCATTTATATGAAACAAAGTCACATTTGCAGGATATAAAGTCATAATTGTGATATAAAATTGCAAATGTGAGAATTAAAGTCAGAATTGTCAATTATAAAGTCACATTTAGGAGAAACAAAGCAATGTTTGCAGGTTTTGAAGTCAATTATGCGATTAAAAACCATAATATGAGAAACAGAGTTAGAATTGTGAGTTATAAAGTCACATTTAGGAGAAACAACAAAGTCACATTTGCAGGACATCAAGTCACAACTGAGATATAAAGCAGTTGTGAGAAATAAAGTCAGAGTTGTGATATAAAATTGCAAATGTGAGAATTAAAGTCAGAGTTGTCAGTTAAAAAGTGGCATTTGCAGGTTATAAAGTCAATTATGAGATTAAAAAACAGTTAGAAAACTGATAAGAAATAGAGTTAGAAATGTGAGTTATAAAGTCACATTTATGAGAAACAAAGTCACATTTGCTGGATATAAAGTCAAAATTGTGAGAAAAGTCACATTTGCTGGATATAAAGTCATAATTGTGAGGAAAACATGGCCTTTGTAAGAAATAAAGTCAGAATTGTAAGTTATACAGTCACTTTTACAAGAAATAAAGTCAGAATTGTAGTTATAAAGTCAAAATTGTAAGTTATGAAGTCACAATTGCCTTTATTTTACTCTGAGGTGAAAAGAAACTTCCATAATAAAACAACACAACAGTGATCATTTATGATATGTACACACATAATTCAGTGGTTGTATTTAATTACGGATCAGTTAGTCCTGCAGCTTTGCTCAGGTTGAGCATTAAGTGTTGGTCTCGTGGGCTGCTCACATAAAGGCCAGTACGGACCTCGCAGCTGCAGAAGGTCCAAGCGTCCATGTCTGTGACCTACCACAGGGAGTCTGAACAAAACACTCTGAGTGTCCTAGTGACGCAGGACCGCCAACCTCCTTCTCCAGAGGCTTTCATTAAATTTCAAAGGCTTCCTGGTTTTAGATTACTGCGAAAACACGCGACCGCACTGACCACGCTCTACAGGGCACCGTGAAGCCGGGCCGGCTGAAGACACAAGCGCACAACCCCGCTGTGAGTCAGGAGGATCCCATTTACGGCGCTATTTGAACAGAAACACCACACAAAGACAGGTGTGATTTTCATTACGTAACCTCTGGTTGGAGCGAAACCTTCGTGTTCAGAAGACCAAAGAGGAAGCTATCGAATGCTACGGTGCCACACAATGTCAGTCGCCAACTTGTCCAACACGTCCACCTTTTCAGTGGCACCCTGTCAATCTCTGGATTGCATCGACTAGTTGATGAGTTGAGTAGGCCCAAAATTGACCCTTCTATCCAATTACACCAACACAGCATTGTCCCAACAGAAGTCCCTTCTTAGACATGTTAAGAGAAAAAGGCCCGCCACTTCTCTCTGAAATGAGACGTCCATTCTCAGCGGCCTTTAGCATGAGAAAGGCGCCTCACTGCATGCATAATTCTGCTGAGTCATTGTGATTGCCTTTCTACTGGCCGCTGACAAAAAGCACCAGCACGGGGGCTATTGTCATGGACGCATCCATCTGCATCCAGGCCATTAGAGGATATTTGCACTTCCTCAGTGCTGCAGGCCCAGTGGGGTTTTGACATGCGACAGAAGGCACCGGGCTTTGCCCACCAGCTCTTCAGGTGCAGATTGGGGCAGAGCGAGGGGCAGCGCTCCTGTCAACCTCTGTGATGGACGCACGAGGAGAGGCAGGAGTGCGGGGGTGATTGATGTACGTGGGATCCCGACTGCTCTGTGTGGGATCTGCTCTCCTGTCTTTGTGTTTCTGCATGTTGGAGGGAGTTTCTACTTGTTGAGTTCTGTGTATGTGGTGAAATGAATTGGCGAGTCCAAAGAGCACAGGAAAGGCAAAGCATCCCACACACAACAGACATACATGCAGCCAGACTGACAGATGGGAGAAGTGTGTCCTCACTAGAGACCGACCACATGAGTCTCCAATTCATACAGTACTTGCATATGAATATAGAGTATTGATGAAAATAAGATGGAAGACGGGTGTCGGACTACTCAACATGCTACGACTGGGTAAAAACCTAGAGTAAGTGTGAATGGGTCAATTAGGAAAAAAAAAAAATGGAAAATCTAGTTTAAAACATAATTCAAGTTCTTAGAAACATACTTTGTATTCATGTTGGTTTTATATGGTTTATAAAATATTTAGGCAAAAAAAAAGAAATTATATATATATATATATATTATTTATTTATTATTTAAATTTAACAGTCTTTTACAGTTAAAATTTAGTGCTGTCAAATCGATTAATCGTGATTAATCCAAAATAAAAATTTGTGTTCACATAACAAATGTGCGTGTGCTATTTCTTAAATATATACATTTATACATATAAATATACATACATACATACATGTATATATTTAAGAAATAAATGTAATATATATTTATATTTATATTTATATATAATATAAATCTAGTGCTGGGCAACAATTAATCACGATTAATTGCATCCAAAATGAACATTTGTATTTACATAATATATGTGTGTGCTATTTCTTAAATATATACATATAAATATACATACATATATACATGTATATATTTAAGAAATAAATGTAATATATATTTATATTTATATATCTAGTGCTGGTCAATGATTAATCGTAATTAATCAGATCCAGAATAAAAGTTTTTGTGTACATAATGTGTGTGTGCTGTGTATATTAGGTTTATATAAATACACACATGCATATATATTTAAGAAAAATATGTTATGTTTATATATTTAATATATTTATATATAATATAAATTATATGAATATAAATATATACAGGTAAATATTTTCAAAATATATACTGTGTGTGTCTTTATACAGTATACACATAATACATACTATACACAGTACACACACATATATTATATAAACAAAAACATTTATTTTGGATGCGATTAATTACGATTAATCATTGCCCAGCAAAATATAAATCATATATAAATACATATATACATGTAAATATTCCTTAAATATATGCATGTACATTTGTGTATTTATATATACATATAAATATACACAGCATATGGACATATATTATGTAAAAACTAATTTTTATTTTGGATGTGATTAATTGCGATTAATCGATTTGACAGCACTATTAAAATTACAATAATTTTGTCATATAGTGTTGTCATAAAAAGGTCAAAACATCAGATATTTTTAGAGATTAATAATACAAAAATTATACCAAACTTCTTAAATTTAAATTCCAAAATTCTAAAAATAAAGAATTTTATTTTTTAAATAAAAAAAGGAAAGTTTTATCACCCTTACAATTATACTTTATGCTCCGGAAAAGTTTTACTGTAGCATTTGTACAGTTTTTGCAGTTAAAATGTAGTGCTGTCAAGTCATTTAATCACGATTAATCGCATCCAAAATAAAAGTTTGTGTTTGCATAATATATGTGTGTGTGCTATTTCTTAAATATATAAATGTAGGTATGAATATTTATATATACATATAAATATGCACACATACTTTTATATATTTAAAAAATAAATGTAATATATATTCATTTTTATATATAATATAAATCACATATAAAATATAAATACATATACATATATACATGTTAATATTCCTTAAATATTTACATGTACATTTGTCTATTTATATATACTTATAAATATACACAGCACACACACATATTTTATGTAAACACAGATTTTTATTTTAGATGCGATTAATCACAATTAATCGATCTGACAGCACTATTAAAATTACAATAATTTTGTCATATAGTGTTTTCATAAAAAGGTCAAAACATCAAATATTTTTAGAGGCTTATTGACTTCGACACAAAACTACAACGGCCTACAAGGGTCCTCTCAATTTTTTAAAGAAATAATGACGATGAATGAATAAAAAATGAATACATATGACCAAAAATTGAATTATACGTCATTGACTCAAATGCAGCTTTGAGCCTCAAAGCACATGTGAAAATGTGATAGTCCCGCTCATGAGTCCCATGAAATTTTTCGCTTGCACACTCGTTAAATTGTGATCCCATGTACAAATACGGTCTGTCAATCCACAACTCGCTGCATGTAACTTATATCCCTATTGTTGTTTTTTCCACTTTTGGAATGCTGGCAGCTGGAGATAAGAATCTTGATTGAATTAAGTGCTGCTCGAGAAGCTCGGTGCTGCGTTGTGCCAGTATGTGTGAGCGTGTGTGTGTGTGTGTGTGTGTGTGTGTGTGTGTGTGTGTGGTGATGCCAGCGGGCAGGGGGTACCTGTGGGCCGGCTCCTACTGGGACTCATTTGGAGCAGACAGCTCTCAATGTGTTCATTAGGACTGTGATTGGGCCTCACTCCTGTGGGGAGGACCAGCCTACCCAACGCTGAATAGTCCTGATTGTGCTCAGCATAAATTGCCATCTGTTTCAGTAGAGAAGAGGGAGAGAGAGAGAAAAAGACAGGCAAAAAGAAGGAAAGGGGGGAATAGAAGTAGAGGGAGTGGAGGAAAAGGGTAAATTTCTTATCTGACTAAATTTTTTGCAGTTAGTTCAACTGAAAAATACCATTTAATTAAAGGGAATTTAAAAAATTAAAATTAAAGTTCCAAACCTGTATGCTGTTTCTGAAAAATACAGTGGCAGTTCAGGTTTTAAGAAAGCAAATACATTCTAAAGTTATACAAAAGCTTTGAAATATTCTTCAAAATCTCTCCCTTTGTGCTCCATGAAAAATGCAGTAATGTCAAGGCCAAAAAAATAATATGCAACACAATATAACTCTTCCTTTAATATGTAAACCCTGAGTTCATCTTGTTTTCCTGAGTCTGAAATGTTTAGATAATCTACTGTTCGAACATATGCTTATAAAATACTCATAATAATAAACTGTATGTCTCTGTGTCTAACAAAAGCAGTCCCCTCCCCTAAGCATGTATCCGTATCTGTGCACAAGCACATTCACAAAAAAAAAAAAAACGTGCTTTCCATTGTAGACTATAATTAATCACATGGTGCCTGTGATAGCACGCAATGTCACTCTGTCTTTGGATGAGACCCCCTGAGAGAGGGTGTGACAGGCCAGGGCAGATTGATCGGGTACAAAGTTACTGTAAAATAGAGGTTTGCTCTCTGTCCCACCAATCGATGCCGCTGGAGCAGTGTAGTGTAAGGTTCACTGACTCTATGAGCCCAGACTACAGGTTAGCCAAAGGGCAGCCCATTAACCATTCACCCTGCTTTAGAGGCTTTCCCATTTCCAACTTTTCAATTAAAAACACACATTTGTTTTTTTTTTTTTTGTTTTTTTTTTTTATCATGGTGGTGACTTTCCATTGACTTACTGCCAGTCCTTTAACCCTAAACCTGACCCTCAAAGGAAACGTTGTGCATTTTTACATTTCAGGACACTAGGGTACACTGGGGTTAAAGGCACACCCTAAGAAAAAAAAATGTGCTTTTTACTGCACCTAAAGTGTATGATTGCAGAAAAATATATACGTTTGTATTGAACATTTATGGAGCAACAGATTTTGTGTGAAAGTCGTTTGTTTAAAAATCTTATAAATGTATGAGGTGGCAAATACTTACATTATTGATACAGTATTGAGACAAATACTTTAGCTAAAAGAATGTTTTTTTAATAATGTCCAAGTCAATACTTGAATACTTAATCACTTTAACAAAGTTTGTACTATCTACTGCTTATTTTGATAAATAAAATAATTAATTTTTGTTCAATAAATATACTGTCATTAAAATGTTAATATAAAACATATATTTTAAAATACAGAAACAAAATCATTTTAAAATGTAAAATTTGCATGTGTATCTTGAAAAACGGATGTTTTGGAAAATGCTACGCCACGTTTTTCTGCCATCTAGTGGTTTAGAGGAAAATAATATCAAAGGCACCTGTTGTACCCTACTTAACATGTTTATTAAAGGAATATCAAATAAATATGAAGTTTATTAGATACACTTTAATATTTATTAAAAAAATAACTTTGACTCATCTGTAATTTCCTTATAACAAAAAATAAATAAAATAAAACAAAAATCACGTTAGAGTAAGCCACTTACAAAATCAGATTTAAAAAAAGCAGAAATGTTAAGTTTATGATTTTATGATAGTTCTTTTATTAATTCTTCATTCGTCACCTGTGTAGAATTTGAGCTTAAGTTTTTACTGTTGTTTTAGGGTTTTCAATCATTTTAGGGCATTATGTTGTTATGGCAGCAAAGTTAATGTTGCAGTATAACATAAGTAGCGACAGTTCTTTTCATATTGTGATGTATATCCAAGTTTAACGGATTATCATATAAGAAAAGCAGGCCTTTGGTTCTACCATCAGTAGTTGATTGGATTTTGAGATGTGGGCATTGCAGTCAAAAATAGTTGATTGGGGGTGGGGTTTAAGCAGACTAAATGATTAAAGAAGTCCAGTGTACATCATGAGAGAGAAGTCTGTTATTTCACCGGAAGACTGAATAAAAATTAAGAGCTAAAAAAACAAAAGTTAAGAATTTAAACATATGCACAAATGAATTGTTCACAATAGAATCAATAAGATGCATTAATAAACACGGTGAGTTTTCACATCACTGTGAATTTAAACTTAAAGTCAAATTTAAATGTTTTTAAATGTTTATTTCCCGTTTACTTCCACTGTAATGCCTCACTGCTTTTATTTAAAGAATAGGAAGGATGAAATCAATTTTATTCTAATCAATATTATACCATAAGTTAAGCTTAAGTTTTATTGAGGCTAAAAATATTCCTGAGGACCACTGACTGGTCAGTATAGTTGATTTCAGGTTTTACGGTGCCTGTAAGGAAATTTCATCTCTGTAAACACATCTGCTCTCATGAATACACACATGTGCATCAGATTTCCCATGCTATCCCATTTCACCACAATTTAGTTCCATTTGCATTCAGATACATGCCCAATATATGAAGGCCAAAATTTTAATCCATCTTTCTTTCTTTTTCTTTCTTTCTTTCTTTCCCTTTTCTCTGTGGCACTGCAGGGTCTTGGGAAGAAAGAAAGAGAGGGAGAAGAAGAGGGCCGTGGCTCCTCACGGCTCGACTTTTTGAAGCGTCTTTATCGGGCCTAGCAGCGGCGTCCTGCGTGTCCAAGCCTTGCCTCGCTTTTTATCCTTTGTGCCGGCCAAGGTGTGTCAAATGCACTGAGCTTTTGTGCGGCGGGCAAAGACGACACATCGCATTCTGTCTTCTGTCTCCAATGGGTGGGAAGGGGGGAGGTTGAAAGGGGTATACGAGGGAGACAAAAAGCCAACTTACAGAGGGCCCGGACGCTTCAAAGCGTGGTCGCACAAAGGCTTATGAAGCGTTACTTCATGCAGAGTTGTGCCAGATGTAATTGCGGGGTTCCCGAAGATAGGGAATCACACCCAACGCCGTGCCCCACCCTGCAATATCTTGAAAGAGCCGCTGCTAAAAGGCACCGATGCCAGAGAGAGCGAAAGTTTGCTGCACTTTGATTAACCATAAACAACTGAGTAAATAAGCTATCCTTCGGGGCTCCGTTACAAATTTCCCCACTTGCTGACTCCAAAAGGTGATTTCACGCATCGAGCTTGATAGACGCAGAGTGAATGGAGGCCTCCGCCGGAATTCATAAAGGGGCGAAGCTCCGCAAAGTGTCAAACTATTTCATAACTGCTTCACACGTTTCTAGTATCAGCAGGATCGGAGTCTCTGGCAGCCGCTTTCAAGTTTAAATTGAACTTTTGACAGGCAATGATGTTGATTCATCGTTGATAAGCAGGCTCTTTGCTCGCTGACTGTGTGTGTCGTGCGGGGACATGTAGGCTCCACTGTTCGAGATAAGCCTTACTCGTCTTGATGTGTCTCACGGTGGCCTCCCGCTGGGACGTAAGCGCATGTAGCGTGCATGTCTAAATATGTTTCTGGGCACAAACAACCAAGAGGGGGCAGGTAACTCCGAGGCACTGCACCTTGTTGCGCCTGAATGCCGCGTAATTGGAGATGACCTAATGATTGGCTGAGGAGACGGGGAGGCTCTGAAAGCTTCCAGATGAAGCTCTCCGGGGAACGAGGTGTTCCTGTGCTAGTGCCGGCAGAACTTCCAGGTCCTAGAATATGGTGATTTCTCTGAATGCCTCCATCCGGCTCGCTGTAGGGGGGCTCACAGACACTTAGGGCATGTCAGGTTGTTGGCACCAGGTGTGCTGTGGCTCCATTATGCCAAAAGAATAGATATGAATGAGAAGTGAAGAAAGGTAAAATGAAGAACTTTTCAAGTGCTGACTTCGCCAAGTGGACCGGATTGTGAACTGAAGAATCAAATCCCATTTTGCGTCAAGAATGCGTTGCGTAGTCTTTTGGGACATCAACCAGTCTGCATATTTCTAATGAAGTCCTGTTGTTTTTTTAAAAGTGGTTCATTAAATTTGTTAATGTACAATGCAATTCCCCCGCAATCACTGAAGCTATTTGGTGAAACGTGCCCTAAATGTGTTGCAAGCGAGTGGCTTAATTACTTTTTGTCTGTGCCAGAGTGAAATCTTCCCCTGATTTAAGTGGATATGAAGAAGTCCTTGTACATCCAAGCGATGTTAAATGGCACCTGGCAGAGTGGGGAAGGCCTAGCTCTCCTTTGCATATTAATGACGAGGCTGCTATGAAAGAGAATAATTCATTCTCCTCTATAGCAGCACATATGTAATAGAGCGAGAGCACAATAAGTGTACCGCCGAATCTCGAGTCTGCGCTCACAAAATGGCAGACGTGCCAAAACTCAACACTGATTGAAGAGGATGAAACCAACTTTTTTGAAATTAAAGTCAAAGTGTGCAATGCATTCACAAAAGTGTAGAGTAGACAAAGCACACATGACTGATTAATTGTTTTGTTGGCATTCTTCGGCTGCCGGTAACAGCTGGACATAGTGTGCCATGATCAGTGGGGGGGTTTGCTTACAAAGCTAAAAGTGAATTTATTGATGAGCACCTCAACTGGTTTTGCAGAGTGAGCATATTGAAAATGCATTTTCCTCTTTTGGGAAAGGACAGAAAGGTCTGATGACCAGAACATTTTGAAGGGCATTTTATCCAGAGAAAGTGAGCTCTGAAAGAAGTCCATGCCTATTAGGGTTGTGCAAAATTCAACTGAAGAATTGGCTCGCTTACATTTAATAAGTTGGAAATGGAAGTTGAATTGGAATTGACTGAACTGCAAATCAAAGAAATTTCACATATGCATGTCTGTCTATCTATCTATCAATGGTTCACCATTGTTTTATCTATTAATCTATTGTTCTCCATCATTCAATCTTTAATTTTTAAAATTTGAATTCTAAATCTGTATTCAATTACTTAATTCAAATTCAGTAAATTGGAATTTAAAAGCCATTCTCAATTCAGCACTGAATAGTACATTGTATTAGTAATGAATAACCAATAACTACACCAAGCTCTATTGTACATGAATGACCTGTCTGTTCTAGGACAAGCTTGATACTTCAAACCCCCGTTACCCCAGAAGGTCAGGTCTTTCTGAGACAACCCCTAACATCCAGCCTGCTTATGAGATGCTATAAATAATAGAAACATATTGGGAATAATAAGACCCAACTGCCTATCTTCATAGACACTGAATGAGTTCTCAGCGTTCTCCACCAGAATTCATAAAAAGAGAAGCTCCAAAAACTGTCAAACTATTCTGAACTACTTCACACACTTCAAGTTTCAGCGAGATTGGAGTCTCTGGCAGCCTCTTTCAAGTTTAAATTGAACTTTTGACGGGTAATGATGCCACAACTCAGCAAAGTCTGAAAACACAACCTCACAGAGCCAAACACTCTCATGGTTCAGGCCTTGATATGACAACAAAAAGCAGTTTAGTCTAGTAAACCATCTTCTGTCTGATATGTTCAGTTGTACCCTGCATTTTACTGATGCTTTGAGCTTCATCATCTTATCAGACCTTCATAAATGGTACTTTTTCACAGATTTATGACATAACCACGAATGGGTAAATGTTGACGTTCTCACACCCTGCAGTTTCTAAGGTTGAAAAAAACGCACAGTTGATATTACATGGCTTATTTAGGCTGGCAATCGAGAACTCGAGTCCAATCCGAACACATCAACAGTAGAAAATTAAAATGTCTTCAGTGTGGAACACGGCAGTTAAACATATGCATACATAACATGTTGGGGCTGCAGCCTCCTGCTGGGAGCAGGCACGACAAAGCCTCTCTAAAAGGAATACCTCTGGGATCGCTAATGATTAATTAGCTTGTGTCATTAAGTGAAGCAAATGTCACCCAAACTTCCTAGGGAAGCTGTCACACCACGTGCGCTTGCTAAAACTCCCCAAGGGGCTGCGAGGAGACGCGTCTCTGCAGCGAGCGAACCCTGACATCCAGTGGTCACATGAAGAACTGCATGTTTATTGACAGGCATCAAATACCTTGACGTTTAATTGATATGTCGCTTAGTAGCTCACTTAAAGAGTTGCTTTTATCCTCTTATTCTGACTGCTAAAATTGTAATTTTGTCAGCCAACGCCTCAAACATTGATTTAATCATAGAGTATCATTGGATCAATCTTTGATAAACCACACAAGGAGCTTTGGTATCACTCAGAAAGCTACATACTTCATCTGTACATGAAAGACATTGAAACAGCGAAGCAAACAGACACTTACCCGCTCTTACCGACATTCAGCTTGCATCCAGTAAGGCCGAAGCCTGAGGCCTAAACTCCTTACTATAGTGTGGTCACTATTCACCCCTTCCTGCTTTCTGTCACGTTAGGCTCTCGTACTAGTTCTCACACCATTTTTTCCTCCTTCCCTGCTCATTCTCTGACCTGTCTGTGTGGCTGAATGGTGACTAGTGCTGCCTGTCTGACTCATTAGAAGAGGTCCAGCCAACTGTGCAAGAGAGGCTTTCTCTTTTCAACCAGATCCTGAGGGGATGGCGGAAGTAGACAGGAGGAGGAGAGGCAAAAAAAAAAAAAAAATCACTGGCGATAAACACGTTACCAGCAGACACAGGACTCCCCTGGAACGTTCTTAACGCTCACACACCCTTGCTCGTACAATGGCACACCTGTCAGAGCATTTCCACTCAGTAAGCACGAGCAAAGCGCCCAGGCCCTCCCTCTGGTGCGCTCTCTACGTGGTGCTGCGTGTCTTCAAGAAGACTCTATTCAGTCGCCTTGCTTTCTCGGCCACGACCGTGAGATAATGGCGTAATTTCACCTCAATGTGCACACACATGCGTTCTGAGGCGCTCCCTCCTTTCTCTCGCTCTCAAACAGACACTATGACTATTGTCCAAAATGGTGGTTTGTGGATTTATTGTGTGTGTGGGGTGTGCAGTGTTTTCTTTGAGGCCAGGGTGGTTGCCCACACCCTCCAGGAGGTAGAGATGGACACGGCGAATGGGGCTTTGATGGACTTCTGAGTGCCGGCACAAAGCTCTCCATAGTCTTTATGTGTAAAAGGGTGAAGGGTGACCTTCGCTAATCCTGCTGATCAACCCTCTTCTGGTGCTCTCAAATACAACATCATTATCACCGGCCTTTTTAAAGTGTGTTATGGAAATAGCTAAATAAACATGTGGCGAATTGGTTTTGATGTTATGTAGCCAGAAATTTCAGAATTTGAAGTTTTCATGTTGTAGGACTAGTCAGTGTAAATCTTCTGTAATGCCGCTCTTTGTGCTCAGTCTGTCGTATGTTTGGGGCCCAGACAGACAGCAAGTCAGACACCTCCTGCTAGACCAGCCATGTGATGTGTATGTTTCAGGGCCGCCTGTCAGATAGGGAGATTTAATTAAAGTCTACTTTGTTCCATTATGCCGTCTTTCCTTACAACACCACTCCTCTGAAATTAATTAGACCGGCGGTATTTGCTATCCTCAATGGCGGAATCACCTTCCACTGAAAGGAGGCTTACATCTAAGAAGACACTTTATTTTTACACACTTGAGGTTTGTTGTTTTTTGTGGTCATTACCCCATTCAGTCTTGGCTTTCATGCAGCTGTGGCCTTGGCTAAAAAATAAAGGCCTTTGTGCTGGCTTCATGAATACAAGCAATGGGTCCATGGCAGGTAGCCCTCATAGTAAGTTAATCTCCTGAAAGAGCCCCATACAAGCAGTTTTAATGTCTTCCTTTGGCCCACTGAGGACTGTCATCAATCGAGCACTTCGCTCCTTTGTGTCGGTGGTCCGGTTGCATGAATGGGAAGCACCAGACTGTGACAATGGCTGCCAAGAGTGGCAAAGTAATCACCTTCCAGGGAAAACATAAGTAATCACGTCTAAACTGTTTGAGCATCCATACAAACAGCATTTTGTGATCTGGGAATGTGAATGGGAGCTTTTCTAAAGTGCTAGTGCTTGTAGGGTGTCTGTTTGTTTATATGTGAGGACCAGAATCTTTCTGTCACCGCTCGCTCAGCGCTGAAGAAGAAAGTGGCCAGAAAGTGGCCATCACATTTAGTTCAAGATGGTTGCAAACATGCAGGGTACGACAGGGTGGTGAGTTTAAAGTCTGTGTAAAGGCAATTCAGATACTTGTTTCTAAACACACATTACAAAGACTGTGAACTATGTAGCACTGAATTGTGAAGTTAGACAGTTAAACAGTTTCTCACCATTTTTGTATTCAGGATTTTTTGGGCGGGGCTGAAATCATGCCTCCATGATGCACTGGAGCCACTGAGCATGGCTCCTCCCCTAACGCTTATAACTAGAGCGCATTAGCATCAGTTCCTCCACTCAGTCGCCAGTTACTATCATTACAGTTATTTAGTACAGCCTACAGTTTGCTAGCTAGCTATGCCTCCCTCATATAAATGCATATTATCTGGTTGCAATAATTTACAAATCAGCTTGGTCATCCATTCAGGTTGTAGCGTATTTGACGGTTGAGAGAGGCGGCATCTATCCCGCGAGTGGGCGTGGTTTCAGCGCCGCCAGCGGACACGCCCCCAGCGTTGGAGAGCAGAGAATACTGCATATTTATTCAAGATTTTGATAAGTTATTTTATTTACTTAGCGTTTTTTATCATTCAAATTTTTTTGTGGTGTGACAAACTTTTTAAAATTGCTTTACACAAACTTTTAAAAAAGAACTATCTTTTTCTTCAACGTGGATGTAAGAATATGGTGGAGACTTCCGGTTCATTATCCGCTATTGGGAAATAAGGAGAAGAATAATAACGTGAAGTAAACGGTAAAACAGTTTGCACTACAAACCAGTGTGTTCATAATTAAGATAATACAATGAAATAACATGGTAAGGCACACCAATTTGCAATATCAAGCAGCAAAACGAGCTAAAAATGAGACCGGAAGCCTGACCCATAGAATTTACAATTGACCGTGCCCCCCTGGTAGCACACATCTGGGAGACCTCTATTTGACGTCTGCATTTACATCTGGAAGAAGTTTATTTATTTATTTTTATTTATTTATTTATTTTTGTGCGTGTGTGTTGAGTGCTTGCTCATCTGTAATACGTCTATAGGACGTTTCCTATCAGATGTCAAATAGACGTCTATTAGATGTCTTTAAGATGTTTGTGATTTAGAAAGTATGTAAAACTGACATCTTACAGACATCTGTCAGATGTATGTACACAGCAGTTGCTTTCCAGATCAAGCAATCTTTAACAGACATCTTGCAGACGTACGTGTGGAAAAAGGTAGATATTCAGCCAAAACGTAATTAAATGTAATATCACACAAATCGAACTAAATCAATATTTATAATTACTCCTAATATATTCTTCTCTGTTAAAATAAATAATGTTTTCCCGTCTTAATTTACAGTTCCTGTCTGACTTAACATTTGAAACAGTTCTATTTCCTTAGTAAAATTACCATCATTACCAAACAGAGAGGATTCTGAGATGTTTCTGTAATCCAGCCTGATAACCAGAGCCGCTAGGTGGCCTCTTCTTGTACAATGCAGTATAACAAGCAGCCATCAATTATTATTCGCAATATGGATTCTTACACAACCCTGCAAAGTGTAATGAAATGCATTATTCAGCAAATAAATCTCTCTGAGAATAGAAAAGAGAAGGATTTAGAGGAAATGAGAAATGGGAATTAAATTTATTTCATTACCATATTATGACTATATGATTTAATTTTACATAAAAGGAATTATGGTAAATTGAAACTCATGGGAAGATGGTAATACCAATATTCCATGCTAGAAGATGGAAATAATAGGCGAGTTGATATTTTTACGAGAATTGCGTAAATAAGAAGGAACAGGCTGGGTTTAATGATAATGGCATGACACCTACATCTGCAAAAAAAAAAAAAAAAAGAAGAGTTGTTATTGCTCTCTTAGTGCACTAGATGGTGCTAAATACCAACAGCACATTGATATGAGTTCGCCATCAGTAGTGTTAATCGTCTTGATCTAAAATTAAATAATTACCAGTACCTCGGGAAAAAAACTAATAATAGGCAAGCTAACAGAGAGGGAATTAAAAAGTTGTGTATATCAGTAAAGCACACTAAAATGCAAAACAGTATTTGGGGCCCTTCAGAACAATGTGTAAACCGCAATAGGCCTATGTATCTATCTGTGATATTCGCAATCTGTTTGTTTGGGCTGCCTGACTAAGTGCGATACAACATTGGCTCAACCAATGGTGTGAGTTTGAACAAACAATGGAAGATGAATGCAGTTTGATACGTTATCACAGTCATTGTTTTTGCACATCTATAATGTTTTATAAATGTAATATTCATCCATCTAATGACTAAATACATGCGTCAGGTTGATTGTAGTACATACTGTTTACTAGTATATGGTTAAAGTGATCCAGTGTGCACTGTTTATTTTTGCTTTCAGCCACGCTTATTATTGATTATGTACCCACTGGATGTGATCAGCACGATTATTTATTGTGCAAGGTTTGTGCGTTTAAGTGCACTCAAGAGCACCAACGGCGTTACAGTGCTAATGAGCAGAACGGTGTGGTGCTGATGACATGTAACCGCTGTGACACTGCTGTATGTGCGCCACCGCTTGTTCACAAGCAGGTTACAGAAACCCACAGCGGTTTATTAAAACAATATCAGCTCTGACACCACCAGCGAGCGCTTGACTGATGCTTCTCCATCTCTGAATGAAGTCCTGCTCACGCAGAGCCCAGCAAAGGCGAGAGGACGCGACTGCCATTGATGACACTGAGGAGACTAAAATGGGAGAACATCACTGGAGCCCTGTCAGTGAAGAGACAGACACAAAGGCGACTGACAACCGACAGCCATTCGAAAAGAGCCGAACGGATGCTTCGTTTTCAATGATCGTCACACGGTAAATGTCTTCCATTCATTGGTAATTTTTGCGTGAGATTTGCACCAGCGCCACTTTTACAGCGCGGTTAACAATGGAATTATGACAGCGGTGATTTCCAGCTGTTCATTGTTCGCATAAAAGGTAGATGCATGCAATTTGGCCCGTGCTTACCAACAGTGACTGAAGACAAGGTAGGATACGATGCACACAGATTCTAAACCATTAAAATGCATTATTCTGTCTTAGGTATTTATTATGCACTGCATACTGATTTGTGCATACATGCAGTAAATATTATATTATGTAGTATGCACTGTAATATAGCATGCACCAGAACCTTGATGTATAGGTATATAGAAAATGCGTTTAAAGTATACATTGTAGCCTGTATTGAACACTGTGTATTAGAGGGTTCTTTATAGTATGTGCTTTGAATTACAATATGTAAATATTAAAGTATATGTACAGTGCAAACATTAAGTTTGGCATTGAGTGCTGCAAATATTGTAGTACTCTTTTGTTTTTATAAATTTTTATAAATTTGTGTAATAGCATTAGAGATGCAACAATATTCTATTATTTTATTTCTTTTAATATTAAAATAATATTTTTTATTATTTTTACAAACATTTATTTGCTATTGTTTTCAGCTGTATTAATATCTAAGTTATATATGACCCTGGACCACAAAACCAGTCATTAGGGTCAGTTTTTTAGAGAAAAAAAAAAAAAATGTTTATACATGTATTTTTTTGCTAGGAAAGAACAATATTTTACATACAACTATTTGAAAATGTGGAATCTGAGGGTGCAAAAAAATCAATTGAGAAAAGCACCTTTAAAGTTGTCCAAATAAAGTTCTTAGCATTGCATATTACTAATAAAAAAAAGTTATATATATTATAAATTATATAAATTATTATTATTATTAATATAATTAACTGTTAATGTGATTCATTTACTTATAAAATATATATTATTATTATTATCATTATTATTAAAACTATTAACTTTATATTTAATATTAAATTTATTTAATATTACCCATGTAAAAATTACTATTTAAAATAAATAAAAAATAACAGTAAAAATGACCATTTTTAAAATTAATTGCTTACTGAAGATTTACTAAAAAAAATTTAGATTCATTGTCAGTAAGTGTAGATAACAAATGTAAAATGTTCTATCTGTCTATCTATCTATCTATCTATCTATCCACCCACTCAGACACAAATATACACATCATGTATCCCTAAAAAGCCACTGCTAATGACTAAAAATAAATATGTAAAATGTATGTGTAGGCTGGACACAAAAGTTCTTTCAGTCTGTTTCACTGTGACTCAAATATCATTACAGAACTGACAAGTGTGAACATTTATCTAAGAGGGATCGGGATGTGCTGAACATTTCTTCTTGTGTTACATCCTCTTTCAAGGTGTGAAGAGTGACAAAACAGTCGTCAGACCTTCAGGCTGGTGTTGGTGATATCTGAAAGGCTCCTAATGCGTTATCTCCCACCTTGTCTCTCTCACCATGCCCACCTTTCCACCACTGGGCAGTAACTCCAGCACAGTGCCCTGGGACCCCGGCACGCCTTCTCTGGTGAACAGCATGGTGAAGATGGTGCTCATATCGGCGATCGTGTGCACGTCGCTTTTTGGAAATGTTGTGGTTCTGATGGTGTTCCAGCGCAAGCCGCAGCTTCTCCACGTCGCCAATCGTTTCGTGCTCAACCTGCTTCTGGCCGACCTACTGCAGACGGTGCTGGTCATGCCCTTCACCATCGCCGCCACCGTGCCTGAAGTCTGGCCGCTGGACGCCCGGCTCTGCCAGGCCCTCGTTGTGCTCATGCATTTGTTTGCATTCGCTGGTGTCAACACCATAATCGTAGTTTCTGTAGATCGCTACTTAGCCATCATCCACCCGCTGTCCTACCCTACCCGAATGACACCTCACCTGGGTACCAACCTGATCGCTCTCACATGGCTGATTAGTGTACTTCAAAGCACTCCGCCGCTATATGGATGGGGAACTATCGAATTTGACCGGCGCCACAATGCCTGCACGGTTGTGTGGTCTTCAAGCTACTCGTATTCAGCCCTGGTGTCCGCGCTATCGTTCTGGCTGCCTGTTGTGATCATGCTTTGCTGTTATTGGATGGTTTTCAGGGCGGCGAGGCGGCAGAACGCCCTCGTTCATCCCATTCAATCCAACCCCCCTCCAGATTCCCACGCATCCTGTTCCAGCCCACAAAGGCAACAGCAACTGGAAGGCCCGTTTTCAGCCTCTTATCCCATTAGGACCCGCCATAGACGCTTCCACTATCACTGTAAGGCGGCGCGGGTGGTGTTTGTGATCATGGCATCCTACGTGCTTAGCATGGGCCCGTACAGCGTCCTAAGCACGATATCAATTTACTCCAGTGCAGTGGTGCCGCCCTGGTTGGCTTCGATGGCGCTCATTCTCTTCTTTTTGCAGTGTTGCTTACACCCCTACATCTACGGCTACATGCACCGAAGTGTTCGCAAGGAGTTCCTGGCGCTGCTCTGCGGGCCGCTGTGCGGGCAGGGACGGATCAGTCAGGGCTCCGCCGTGGATAGTTGCTTCACGGTGACGGATGGACGCCTGGCACATACCCACCTCTCAAACCAGGCTGCTCGTGTGTGTCCTCTCCGAACCTGGGAGGAAGGTACCATGTCGTCTTCTCCTACAGAAAGGAGGTCTAAAGACAGCCGGAAGGAAACCACCTCCATCAGTCTGAGCTCAGAAAAGGAGCTCACTGTGCACAGCAACACCAACAAGCAACCTGAGGAAACACCTACAGGCAAATTCTAAACATATTTCTGTCAGTGTTGGGGTATATACATCTCTTTTGGTTTTCATAGGGCACAATTTGGTACTTCTGAATCAAATGCTGTGCCTTTAAACACAAGCTCACAGAATACACTGTAATCACACTCTCAGACAAAAAGGTACAAAAACTGTCAGTGGGGCAGTACCCTTTTAAAAGGTACTAATTTTGAACTTTAGGTGGTAATATGTACCTTTAAAATACTAATCTATACACCTTAGGGGTATAAAAATGGTCCTAAATATTCCTTTCTTAAAAGGTACCGTCCCAGTGATGGCTATTGTACCTTTTTTTCTGAGAGTGTGTATGTGTTCTGCTATGTGTAATCATGTGTGTTCATAGTTATGCTATAGACCTACTTCTAGTGCTGTGCAGTGATTAATCGTGATTATTTTGGATGTGATTAATCGTTGCACAGCACTAGTTAGTACATACAAAATAAGATTAATGACAACAGAATAGCCTAGCAAAAAACATAGTTTCTTGGCAGGATGAGACTGTTTAAACTATCTTTTAGTCAAGAGTTATGTTGATTCATTTTTAATAGTGCTGGGCAACGATTAATCACGGTTAATTGCATCTAAAAAAATGTTTTTGTTTACATGTGTGTGTACTGTGTTTTTTATTATGTATATATAATACACACCCATGCATGGATATATTTAAGAAAAAATATGTTATGTTTATATATTAAATATATTTATATAATAATATTAAGTATATCAATACAAATCTAAACGTAAATATTTTCAAAATATATACTGTATGTGTATTTATATATACACACATCATAAACTACACAGTACACACATTACGTAAACAAAAACGTTTATATTGGATGCGGTTAATCGTGATTAATCGTTGCACAGCACTAATTTTTAACATACGTTTTAAAGAAATTAATACTTGTATTCAGCAAAGATGCATTCACTTGCATTAAAGCATTAAACTGCATTAAAATCATGATGTTCACAAAAATATTAAGTTTTCAACAATTACACTAAGAATTGTTTCTTGAGCATCAAATCAGCATATTAGAATGATTTCTGAAGAATCATGTGACACTAAAGAAAATTCAGCTTTGCCATCACAGAATAAATATAAATTTTAAAATATATTAAAATAGAAAACAGGTATTTAAATAGTAATATTTCACAATATTACTGTTGCTGTAGTGTTGATCAAATAAATGCAGCCTTGGTGAACATAAGAGACTTAAAAAAACATTTTAAAAAATCGTAAACCTTAAACTTTTGAACAGTAGTATGTGTTTACTCTGTGTATGGGAAAGGGGTTGAAAATCTACTATCAGTTACAGTACTATTTAAACAGACTAGAAACAAGGTCTGAATAATCATTTAACACAGGCTTGACATTAATACCTTTTTATGTGTGGTTTAAAATATAAAATATTGGAGACATGGTATAAAGTGCTCCATCAAATACAGAGTATTGATTTTCTTTTAGTGTTTTAATATCATACTTAAAATATTAGGGAGTAAAATGTTGAAAAGATATATTTTGAGACAGCATATAGTAGTGTATAATATGTCTAAAAAAAATTAATGTTCTTTGTAAACATCCATGTCAAATGTATTGCTACTTTACACTTTGAAGACAAAGTATTCCTTACGTTGTTTTGAAATGAATTTAGAATACACGTGGAGAGATTTCTGTCTATTTTTCTAAGCATACATATCAACTTTGTTATATAACTGAATCATTGTCACTGGAAGCAAAGTTCTCTTACAGAAACACTGTAAATGTAAGAGTCATTTCAAGCTAAGAAATTAAAGAAACCGTTATTTATTGTTCACGCACCAATAATACTTAAGCGATGAATCACATCAGCATTAGGGTGTGGGTCACTGTATTTCTGTTTGTATTTAAAAGATGCGTAATGTGGAGGGGTTTCAGTGTTTTGAAGAGGGTGAGTCACATGAAATCTGTCAGGGTCATGTCTGTTTATATTTCACCCCAAAATGAGAAAGAAAAAAAATTAAGCATACTTTTCAGACCATGTGTGCATTGTTCCCACCCATCAAACTCATTACCTTAAAGGAACACTCCACTTTTTTTGAAAATAGGCTAATTTTCCAACTCCCCTAGAGTTAAACAGTTGAGTTTTACCGTTTTCGAATCCATTCAGCCGATCTCCCGGTCTGGCGGTAACGTAGCACTTTTAGCATAGCTTAGCATAGTGTTTTTTTTTAATCTGATTAGGCTGTTAGCATCCCGTTCAAAAATGACCAAAGAGTTTCAATATTTTTTCCTATTTAATACTTGACTCTTCTGTAGTTACATCGTGGCTAGGAACTATACTCTCATTCCGGCATAATAATCAAGGAACTTTGCTGCCGTACCATGGGTGCAGCAGGCGCAATGATATTACGCAGCGCCTGAAAGTGACCGGCACTTAGTTTGTGTAGATGCAGAGTTGCAGCCGGCAGAGTTGACGGCTGCGTAATATCATTGCGCCTGCTCAGTGTTGCCAACTTGGCGACTTTGTCGCTAGATTTAGGGTGCTTTCACACCTGCCTCATTTAGTTCGGTTGAATCGCACTAGAGTTCGTTTTCCTACTTGGTGCGGTTCGTTTGGGCAGGTGTGAATGTAACAATCGCACCCGAGTGCGCACCAAAAGCGGACCAAAAAAGCGTACCGAGACCTCCTTGAAGAGGTGGTCTCGGTACGCTTTCAAACGAACACTGGAGCGGTTCGTTTGTGGTGAGAACATGATCCGAACTCGAACAGACCCAACTGCAAAAAGTACTGCGCCTTTTTGGACTAATCCAGCTGCTGTAGTCAGCTGCGCTGTGCATTATTGGATGAGGAGACGTATTTGTTCACAGTTAGCACTTCATTCTCGAAATGTATAGTTTGTCTAAAGTGATGTATACAAACTATATAGTATACGATGACCAGGGATACAATCAGCCAGCGCAGTTGTCCCTCCATACTAAATAGCGGCATGTTGTCTACCGGCTTTTTGTCTCCTCGCTTTATTTACTTCCGGGAGTTCCATTGGAATTTTCCCGCACGTTAATTCTGACCAATCGAAAAGCAGTTTAGGAAATACGTTCAATGACACATCTGGCCAACGAGTGTTGTGGATGTTGTCACATGACTGCATTTTGGTTCGTTTCAACTGGTTCGGACCAGAGCAATCAGTGTGGTGTGAAAAGGACCCAAAACGGCAGAAAAATGCTACAGTGTATCATTTGTTGCCCTTGGTCCGGACCAAATGAACCGAACCACAGATGTGAAAGCACCCTTAGTGATTTTTCAGACCCCCCTGGCGACTTTTTTTGAAAAAGCGCCTAGCGACAAATATAGCGACTTCTTGGACACACCTTATTTAGTTTATGAGACTCTCTGGTACTGCCGCGCGAGCGCAAAGTCGTGCTTTCCCTGCGCGCGCGCTCTCCCTCTCTCTCTATCTGCGTCTGCTCTGTTCAGTGAGCGGCAGAGAAGCAGCACTTTCAGATAAAAAAAGATATTCTGATGCTTCTAACTCTATTTTACATGCAAGTATAGCCGAAATCACAGCACAGCCATTGTCTTAATCGTATGTGTATTTTATTTCATTAGACAATGTCGTGATTATGAATCACGATTTTAGTGTAGATAAATATCTTCGAGAGCTGGTTATGTAGTCTTAATGGGCCGCGTTTCAGTCACTATTTCATATTTACCCCGTTGTCTGACAAAAGAAACCGTAAAATATATCAATATATCTATGAAATATATAAATGAAAACAGTTTTATTGAATTTGGCTGCATTAAATAGCAGTATGTGAGCACAGAGACGCAAGACAACACGACGTACTGACGTACACTAATAAGCTAATATGCTAATGAGCGTATGACGTCATTTAGCGACATTTGACGACTTTTCAAGTGGGGTTTAGCTACTTTCCATTGAAAAAAGTTGGCAACACTGCAACTGCTGCACGCATGGTACGGCAGCAAAGTTCCTTGATTAGAAAGATCGCAACTTTTCATTTTCCATCAGTCTTAGTACACGATGTAACTGCAAAAGAGTCAAAATTTAAATAGGAAAAATATCGAAACTCTTTGGTCATTTTTGAACGAGATGCTAACGGTCTAATCGGATTAAAAAAAAACTATGCTAAACTACGCTAAAAGTGCTACCGCCAGACCCGGAGATCGTCTGGATGGATTCGAAAACGGTAAAACTCAACTGTCTCACTCTAGGGCAGTTGGAAAATGAGCCTATTTTCAAAAAAAAAAAAAAAAAGTGGAGTGTTCCTTTAATGTTTACCTTAGTGTACCTTAGTGTATTTGGTGAACATTTATTTATTTAGTAAAATGTGATCTGGACATGCTTTTGTGAGATTCACCCAAGAGCAGCTAATGAGCTCAGGATCTCAGGGTATTTATGATGTACCTCTTGACCAGTGTGGAGAGTCTGCTCTCTTTAAGAGTGCCTCCCTAGATAAATTGTACATCATCTCTATGTTGTATGAGATGTTCAATCCCCTGACACTGCCAAATGTATCATATAACAACTGACAAGATGTGAGATTAAATAAGCTGGCTTCGCAACTGCAGAGGCACTTTATGTTATCGAGTTAAACCACTGCATTAAAGCAGGAATGTTAACCGCTCTTGAGCACTTGGCTTGACCCTGTACAAAACAGGACAGCTAGTGCTTGAATGTTAATTTCTGGCTGGGGTGTTTAGAAGTCAGCTGAATCAATCATGAGTCAAACCCACAATTTCCTCTGCTATGGCAAGTATTATTTCTAAACCAGTGAGGGCGGCAATTCATATCACAGATATTATCATCCCGTTTCCAGTGAACTCTGCAGCACTTGCAACACTCTAGACAGTCACTTTCAACAAAAAAAAAACAGCAGAGTCAGCTAACATGTCATCATGTTTACTCCTGTAACAATGACTGTTTTATATTCAAAAACAAAAAAAAGTTTAGAATTAGACATTTTTGTAACAATGTACTTTGTGATTTATTTTCCTTTTATTATAACATGGTGAAGAATGTTTATGTATACCTCATAAGACTCGGTACATTCTGTGAGTTTTAAATTAAAATGATTGAAAATGACGTGCAAGCATGTAGTTTGTCTTAACGTAATTACATTTAAATAATTTACGTAAAGTACAAAATCACTAAACTTGTCCTATATTTAGATATTATTACTTGTATAAAAGAGTCCAATAGCAAAAAATGTGCTTCTTAACCATTCAATTTCCTTCATTCCATAAAAAACTATTCGTCAGCAAGATAAAACAATAAAAACAAAAAAGTCTTTTTATGATACTAACAACCAAGTAAAAATATTACTGATATTCACCAACAGGTGACATTATAGAGGTTACTGTGGTATGGTTTTACATGCAAAGGATGAATTCACCCAAAAATCGAATATTTAAAATAATATAATTTATCTGATAAAATACCAGATAAAAAAAATATATATTTTGCTGGTCCCCATTAACTTCCATAGTAGGGAAAGAAATACTACGGAAGCCAATGGGGACCATCAACAGTTTGATTACCAGCATTCTTCAAAATATCTTCTTTTATGTTCAATATAAGAAAGCAACATATACAGGTTTGGAATGACATGAGTGTGAGTAAATGACAATTTTCTTTTTTGGGTGAACTATTCCTTTAAGGTGCAGTCACATTAGAGTAACTTAGGTGAAACTTCATGGGCATAAAGATCCATTGTATATTGTCAGTGTGATGCATGAAATAAACTAAGCAGCTTTCTTTTGTCAGCATGTCAAATTCAAAACTTTTTTAGCCCTCAAGCGAAACTCCCAATCACATAGAATCTAATTACAATGACTGTATTGCGTGTGAAATTTCACCAAGTCACAGTAAATATTGCAATAGTGAAACTTATGTAGCGATGCATGAAGCTCCTCCTCACTTTCAAACTAAGCAGCTTTATACTGATATTGTGACAGATTTATGAGCTCAAAATAAACAAACTGAATCTGCTTGTGAAATGATTTCACGCGTCAGTAGGGCTGAACAATAAGACCTAAAATCAAAATCTTAATTAATTTCCTTGATTACGATTAATGAACAATTATTATTGTTTTTTTTTTTTGTTTTTTTTTTTTGTTTTTTTGGCCCTCATAGACTCATGATCGCTGTTGCATGTGATCTTCCTCTCAGTGATCTTGTCCTGTCACTCTATATGCACAAGTATTTACTCTAAGTTCTTACTGGCCATTCACACAGAACATGTCTT
Source organism: Cirrhinus mrigala (assembly GCA_036247105.1). Lineage (NCBI taxonomy): Eukaryota > Metazoa > Chordata > Actinopteri > Cypriniformes > Cyprinidae > Cirrhinus > Cirrhinus mrigala. The sequence goes on along the minus strand of CM070020.1, from coordinate 9,126,716 downwards.
TGCGTCTAAAACACAAGACGCAGCGCTCAGGAATGGTTTTAAAAAAAGTGCAGCACAGAATGCCTACTCTGCCATATTGCCGTCAAATAAAAAAGTTGCCACGCCAACCAGCTATTGTAAACAAAAGCTCACAGCGCTTGCCCTGCCTCCGTGGTCTTCTGATTGGTCCACTGTTTTGTGTAAAAGTTTAAATCCTGTTAGCTTGACGTGTCTTAAACTCACCACTCACTTGCGAGACGTTGGAAAAGACGTGAACACAACAGTTATACATGTCCATATAACGCTGACTACACAAGCGGTAGTGTGTTTTTAAAGGGGTCCTATTATGCGCTTTTACAAAATCTTGATTTTTTTTGGGGGGTGTACTAGAATATGATGCTTGGTGGTTCAAAAAACACATTATTTTTTACATAATTTACATTATTACAATACCCTTCTCCCCAGCCTGGCACAAATGGCTCAATTAGTTCTGGGTTTGATGAAGGCCCGCCTTCCGAAAAACAAAATGTGTTGTGATGGGTTAGCTGTCCCAGTGTTTTGATTAGCGAACAGCTTAGACAGTGTTTCAGTACTGCCACGCCCCTTGCCAAGGCAGCAAGTTCCATCTGCTCCTTTATAGTTAAGGATATATTAAGGTATAGTTGACGCTACAGTGGTGTTGGGTCCGATCGTTAGCCTGCCAGATCGCCAATACATGAGATCATCGTGCTAATTTATTTAATTATTTACATACTTAGTTTCATTGCCCGAAATCAGCTGCAGCATAAGGCTAAAAGCAGCCTAATGTTTTTAAAATGACTTAATTTGTATTTAACATGACAACAACTGAATAAAAACATTGTAAGTTACTAATTATAATGCTTACATTTCAAAAAACACTGGCATTATTAGTGATGAGTCTCTTACCACACACTGCACATGCCTGCGGCACGTTATGTCTCCGATATGGCCAACAGAGCAGATCGTGGCCACTCTAGTCAATGTTTGAGTTTATACCGTTGAAGTGGCTCTCCGCACTGCATCGCTAAAGTTAGGCTAATCCCCCACCTCGTCCCTACCCAGCCCCCAACTTTTCTAATTTCCGAATTTTTTAAGCCTAAACACACACCACACGCTGCCTAAAATTCAAAAAGTGAAAAAGCGCAATAGTACCCGTTCAATGTAAAGGTTTTAACAGGATTGAAAAAAACGAAATAACCGACATGGGAAAATTATGTCCATTAGATGTTACGAATTTTGGTTACTTTTCGATTAAACATCCAGCCCTATGCGTCACTCACACAAAATTCTGGATTGCGTCAGATGACTGATTTAGCCCACGGAATTTCGCTGTACAAAGCTAAATGTGACTGCACCCAAAATTGTGTCCCATTGGATCTGTCAAAAATGTACAAAAGCTGGACAGGAAAAACATGGACAGGAATTGTATTAAATATTCAAATTATGTCTTTACAGATGACCCAATTAAACATACATTTGGATCTGTATAAAAGCATATTAAAATTTTATACATAAGATATGGGCTTCTGCTCTCAGCGTGGAAGGTTTAGCTGGAATGAAGTCATAGGCAACGCAAGACAAGTAAAGCACTGAAAAGGGGTCTTTGGAGTTCACACGCACACCTACTACAGGTCAGTGAATTACAGTTGAGCCGAACACACCAACCTTCATTTAAATGTCAATTCAGACTTCCGCATAAAAGCTGATCTGTAAAAAGACAAATGTTGTGGTGTTCTCCAAATGTCCCTCGCTTAGTCCACCTTCAGCACACTGTAGATTTTATTTACAAACAAGAAGCAGGCGAAGAAGCCTATAGTACCTGCAAAGAAAAAGAAATGTGTGAGAATTATTGCAAGAAATAAAATGAAGAGCACAGGCCAACATAAAGATGTCAAAGTGTCACAGTGTATGCATTATGAAACAGTGCTTTATTAAAACCACATTTGAAGTCATTTGGCTGGCATTTTATAAGATAACCATCTATTAATAGTGCGTTTCAATGCAGCAAATTATCTGACACAGCCAAACTGAGCGGAGTGTAATGAAGCACAGGATTAAATCTAATAATCGCTGGGGCGGCAGTGACAGCCAATCAACAATAGGTCTGATTGAAATCTTTCGCTCCGGATCTATTTTCAGATGCATTTATATACACACACGATTCTCAGTCCTCCCCCTCACCCCCACACACGCTCTCGCTGTATCTTCACTTGGGCTAAAACAAGCCATTTGTGGGAACCGTTATTTTAAGATGTGGCACTGAGAGCGTAATGGCGATCCAGCGAGCCTCGCTTCATCGTGCCTTGCATTTTCACCCCTCAAGTGTGCATGGAAGTTGCCATAACAGCCGTAGCCAGGGATCCTAAAGCATCTAGTAGAATCCATGGCAACAGATAGACTGTGGCTAATATCCACTCAGAAAACCGATGGCGGTGGTTTCCCATCATTCAAAGCAAAGCCGTGAGAATTGCTGCAATTACGCTGGATAATCTGGAGGGTTTTTGTAAAGGTTCTACATGAAATGTCAAAGCATCATCACTGAGGAGCTTAGGCTGTTTTACCAAGTCGATCAGTCGTGGTTGTACAGTTGTAAATCGCTTTACTTCACACTGGGTGAGGAAAACACGTGCTGCAAGGCTAGAAAAGACATTTACCTGCCATTTGGGGAGAAACAAGCATGTGTAGATGCTATCAACCAACAGCTGTTTACAGCTGGCAGACAGCTGGCCATCTCTCGCCACCTCCACCTCAGCATATCAATGAGGGGAAGCGACAGAGATTTGATTAAGGCCGGAGGGAGCGCCGCTGTCTTTCAACAACAACAAAAAAAGATGAGGAATATTTATAAGTGTCCCAATTACCCTCAGCCTAAACAAAGCATGACCCACCAGGCAGGAACAAACCAACTAGAACTGGTCACCTGCCAAACGAAAGGACCAGAAGGGAGACATACTACAGCATCAAACCCACCGACATGATATTGTAGGTCAAGTAAAATACATTTCACATTACACTATCCACAGAAAGCATTGACTTTCAGGAACAGGATGCAATATTACAATATTGACTTTCAGGAACAGGATATAAATATTACAATAATACTAACACAATACTACTAAATATGTTTGCACTGTAAAAATATTTATGTGAGACAAACACAACTTATGCACACGTATTTCAAAGCTGCTATGGAATCATTGAGCTCATGTTATGCAACTTCCCTGTACTTTACAGAGAGATCTCTAGCTATATTTTGCCTTAAAGGGATAGTTCACCCAAAAATGAAAATTCTTAATTATCTAAATTGTTAATTACTCACCTTAATGTCGTGTCAAACCCGTAAGACCTTTGTTTATCTTCAGAACACAAATGAAGATATTTTTAATGAAATCTGACAGCTTTCTGACGCTGCATAGACAGCATTGCAACTGACACGTTCAAGGCCCAGAAAGGAAGTAAAGACATAAAATGTGACCCTGGCCCACAAAACCAGTCATAAGGGTCAATTTTTTTAAATTGAGATTTATACATCATCTGAAAACTGATAAATAATAAATAAGCTTTCCACTGATGTATGGTTTGTTAGGATAGGACAATATTTGGCTGAGAGACAACTATTTGAAAATCTGCAATCTGCAAAAAAAAAATTAATATTGAGAAAAATCGCTTTTAAAGTTGTCCAAATTAGGTTCTCAGCATTGCATATTATTAATCAAAAAATAAGTTTTGATATATTTATGGTAGGAAATTTACAAAATATCTTCATGGTACATGATCATAATTTAATATCCTAATGATTTTTGGCAAGAAAAATCTAACATTTTGACCAATACAATGTATTTTTGGCTATTGCTACAAATATAGTTGTGCTACTTATGACTGGTTTTGTGGTCCAGGGTCACAATTAGTCCATGTGACATCAGTGGTTCAACCTTAATTCTACAAGGCTTTGAGAATACTTTTTATGCGCAATGAAAACAAAAATAACGGCTTTATTAAACAAGTCTTCAACTGACACAGAAGAGAAAAAAAAAAGTTTTCACAAAACTATTCTCGCAGCTTTATAAAATTAAGGTTGAACCACTGACGTCACGTGGACTATTTGAACAATATCCTTACTACCTTTTTTGGCTTTGAACGTTGTAGTTGCGTTGCTGTCTATGCAGGGTCAGAAAACTCTCAGATTTCATCAAAAAATATCTTAATTTGTGTTCTGAAGATGAACAAAGGTCTTACAGGTTTGGAACGGCATGAGGATGCATATTTAAGGACAGAATTTTCATTTTTGGGTGAACTATCCCTTTAAGAACAAATGGCGCAACCGAATAAAGAACATAGTTCATTACAAACTAGTTAACAGTTCCTAAGCCCCTACATTCCAATTTAAGAAAGAACTTAAGCACGGCTAATGCAACCCAACCCTGTAGTGTAAACATAAATGGTACACACTTAACTCTGTGCTCAATGATTACACATTGTTCATTGTTCTTGTACTGCAGTGTCAGTATAGCAATTCACTGTAAACCGGTTAACAGTTAAACAGGTCGTTTGTCTGAGGAAGTGTATTCAGTGAAAGGTCATTCCGTGTAGGATTCGTCATTAGTTTGTGAAACAGACTACGTGCTCTGTATGCTTGTTTTTGATTATAGCCAGTGAAGACAACACAACAAACACTGCAACTGAATAGAAAGACTGAATTCAAATTCAGACTGCAAGATAAAACTAAAAGTATGATTCACTCTGTTGTTGAAAAACAGTGAATAGTACACTGTATTGCTTTATTCACCTGTGATAAAAAATAAATAAAATGGTTTTCTCAAGTAGGTTATGACACAAATCTATTCTCTAATTCAGGGTTTCACAAACTGGGGCTGCAAATTAAATAAAATAATAATAATAATAATAATAATAATAATAAGTAAGATAAAATAAAACAACAACTAAATTATAGTATTATAATTATGCTAATTAAAAAATATTTTATTTCTTTACTTGCATGTTACGTGACCATTAACCACATTTAGAGAGACGTAAACATAAAAATGTTAAAATGTTGAAATGTTATTATTAAAATCTCAGGGGGTAATTCAAGTGAATATTTTCATCAAAGGGATTTGGCTGACAAAAAAACGTTTGAGAATCCCTGCTTCAATCACAAAGTGTATATAAACATGAAAATATTTAGTAACACTTTGCCATAAGGTTTCGTTAGTTAATGTATTAACTAACATGACCAAACAATGAACAATACATTTATTACAGTATTTATATATCTTTGTTAATGTAAGTTAATGAAAATACAGTTGTTCATTGTTAGTTCATGTAAATTCACTGTGCATTAACTAATGTTAACAAGCACAACTTTTGATTTTAATAATGCATTAGTAAATACTGAAATTAACATTAACTAAGATTAATAAATGCTGTAGAAGTATTGTTCACTCTTAGTTCATGTTAAACTAATGTTACCTAATGAAACTAAGTGACACCAAATATGTTATATAGCTAAACCTACTAAGACCATCTTTCACATACCTGTAAAAATGAAGAAAATGAGCACCATGATCAAGGTGTACCCAAAGTAGAGGAAGGTGCTCGCAGCCCCTATGATTTGTAGTTTTGAGAAAAAGTAATGCACTGCATAGACAAACAGATACACTGCCGTGAAACCGCTGGTCAGGAATGATCGCCACCACCAGTGGTAATCCTGTCAAGTACAAAATGGAAGGCTTTAAATAATAGTTTAAAACACCTGCAATTTTTAAACTACATAATAAAAACACTTTTGAGAAATGCAAAATGACTTGTATGAAATAAAAACTCATTTAAATCAGTGGCCTTAAAAAAATAAATTAAGCGACACCACTAGATGTCAGTATAAAGTCTATGACTTAGTTGTTTCTGAAGATGAATAAGAACCAGTAAACACAAACAAAATGTTAAATTTAAATTAGTTTTGTTTAAAAACTGTCAAATCTCACCTCTGCACATAAATGGAAGTAGCAGAGCAGAACGGTTGCCTCAGAGCAAGTAATGAGCAGGATGATAAAGACCAGGAAAAGGAAGCCAAACATGTAATACATCTGATGAGACCTGCAAAGAAACATTTAAGTGCAACGTTAGGACCAAAACATCAGTTCTCACATCAGCTCATTTCAGCATGATATGATTTCAAACCATACCAAATGCTGTTGAGGATGAAAAAGAGCTGGATGAAAATGCAGCCGAAGGGCAGGATGCCGCCCATGATGATGCCAGGCACGGGTTTGGTGAAGAAGGACTGCTGAGGAATTTGGCGTGGGATCTGGTTTGTTCGCACTGGTGGCTCGATGCCCTGTTAAAACAGGAAAATAAAAATACACCCACATCATGCATTACAGCATGCCAAAAGCAAAGCTCACACAGATGGGAAACTCAGTAACAGCTGATTCAAAGAGATATTTTAAAATACTTAGAAATACACAAATAGGAATGTAAAAAGATTATCAAAATCTGTGAGCTGATTATGAAATATCATTTCCTAGTGTGGAATTAGCACCTGTCGGAATGCCAGGAAATAAAAATGTACTTTGCTGAAAGAACAACTGGTCTGTTCGGGAAGGCATACTCACTGGTTTTTTGAAGCCAAAGTATGCACCCACAAAAGTGAGAGGAACAGAGATGCCAAACCACAGTGCCAGGATGGCGACCAGTGTACCAAAGGGAACCGCAGCGGAGGAGCCCTCTACCCACAGGATCAGATTCATCAAGAAGAAATCCACAAACACAATCCTGCAAAAACACAGCACAGTGAAACTGCATCCTGGCATGCATCATTTATTCCTGTTGTCAGGAAATGTATTACTGTTCATAATGAAGAGCATTCAACTTACCCAGGACACAAAAAGGCGGTGAGAAGAACATTGGTTTTCCAGTTTTCACCACCGAAAGCTGATGATACAGAGGAAATTGAGGAAGCAATTAATATTAAAACTGCCAACAGGGACTTTCAAAACTAAGTAACACATATGTACATTTACAATTCCAGTGGTAAACTTTACTTCACAACATTCCAAAGCATAATTATTGTACTTTTTACTGCACTACATTTCATATTAAATATCATTTAATACTTAATTACACTGGAAATCTAGTACTTTCTTACATTTACTCAAGTAGAAGTAATTCAAAGATTTACTTGAGTACAAGAAAGTACTACCTTTTTAATGTTCTTAAATATTAAAGGTAAAAAAAGCAACAACTTTTATTTATGAAATGTAGTGCAGCAAAAAGTATGATATTATGCTTTGGAATGTAGTGAAGTGAAAGTTTTCCAAAGAAAAACACTGATAAAGTACAGATAATTTTTACATTTACATAAGTAAAAACACTTCACTACTGTCCACCTCTGCACAATGCTATCTATTGTGAACTTTCTAATTTTTTTTTATAGTCTTACATTGTTTCCTTGCCTTTATTCTCAAGCATGTCTGTATTTTTTTCTGCACTGTAAACTCCTCTCAGCAAGACAAATTTCCTTGTTTGAGTAAGCTTTCTTGGCAATAAAGTTCATTCTGATTAATATGTAACATGTTAAAGGTGGACTCAGTATTTTTCCCTCAATAAAATGCAGGAAGTTAACTGATTAAAAAAAAGAATTGCACTTTTGAAATCATAATGTTTCATAATGATTCCAGATTAAAAATAAGGTAAAATAAGTGTTCCATTGCAATATTTCCTTACTCTTATAAAGTCTGGAAGACACATATCCAGCAGGTGTGCCAAGCAGAACCCACAACACCACTGCACATGTCATGAGAGCCCCTCTGTTGGCTGGAGACAGGAAGCCCAGACAGGCCAAGACTAAAAAGAAAAGCAGGATTGTCACTTTTGCTCATTTAATGCCATTTTAACAGTAATATGAAATAACAAACTACCAAAATGTGTACAACCATTTTTTAATTCAGTGTTTCCCCTGCCATTATATTAGGGGGGCGGCCCTTATGTTATGTATCTTATTTACACAATGGCATGTCATTTCTGTCTCTAACGTTACGTGGTACGTTACGCGTCTACAATTTCTCCTCAGCTAAAACGCGGAAGGGATTACTCTATAGCACGGGATGCCACAGAATTCCTCAATTTTTGGATTAATAAATCAAAAGTAGCTCTCTCACTTAATTCGAATCGCGATATGGACTAGTGTCTGTGAATATTAAAACGCAAAAGGACGGTTTAAATATGAATCCTTCATGTTCAGCTTGGCTCTGTATGAATGAATGGCGGAGACTCGGCTTTGTTTACTACACAAATACTGAAGCACACGTGACGCTCGCGGTTATTTTCGGCCTCTGCGTCTCATTATATGACGACATAAACGCATGAACTTAGCCTCCAGAACTGCTGTGAGACTCACTTCATGTAAATTTTACCGTTTCATTTGAGAAAATTAGCATCAAATCAGTATATACACACAAAAAACTATCCGGCAACCTGTCAAAATAAAAGTAATGTAACAGAAATGTATTAGTCTTGTATTACTTTTGTACAGTATAATGTAGGTTTAAATATTCCTATTTCTGGCAAATTTAAATAAAACAATTAAATGCAAAAATTATAATAATAACAGAAATAACAAAAAAAAACTATGTTTGTTTAGCAGCAAATAAAAGAGTTTAATTTTCATTTCATTAAAAATAAATAAATGTTTAATGCCTTTATTTGATTATCAGAAAAATTAAAACACAAGAATTTCTGGGAAAACAAAAAAAAAAAAAAAAAAGATTGTAGGGCCCTATTGTTCAAAATGTTGAAGTTGAGATTTTTCGACTTATTTTTTCACTGAAATAAATATTTTTGTTATTACACAGAGAGTAATGTACCAAACAAAAAGACTGGAATCCTAGGGGAAACACTGTAAGTGATCATAACGTATATTATGCATAAAAAAACGCATTAAAAATAATGATTTAGTGGAGAAATGTTAAAGGATTATTTCCTGATAATTTACTCATGCCTATGTCATCCAAGATGTTTATGTCTTTCTTTCTTCAGTCGAGACAAACTTAAGGTTTTTGAGGAAAACATTCCAGGATTTTTCTCCATATAATGGACTTCAGTGGTGCCCAATGGGCTATAAATCCAAAACGCAGTTTCAATGCAGCTTCGAAGGGCTCTATACAATCCCAGCCGAGGAATAAGGGTCTTATCTAATGAAATGATCGGTCACTTTTTAACCACAATTGCTCGCCTTGCTATAGCTCAACCTCACGCATTACGTAATCACGCACGTGTGATGTAGGCAGAAGTACCGAACGTGCAAAGAAAATAAAACGCCCTTTACAAAAAAAAGACAAAACAACGATGTCTGACAATTTTGAAGTTGGATGAGAAAATGAGATGGAGTTTTTTGCCCTACCCTACCTTTTTGAACCAAAGTGCGACTTTCCTAACGTAGTGATGGGAAGTTCGGCTCATTTTACCAACTCGGACCTTTAAGTCTTGTTCAGCAAAATGAACGAATCTTTTTTCGAGTCATTTTGTTCACTTCGTTCATTTTAGCAAAATATAATTTAAATGTTACATGTTACCTCCCCAACACATCTACTGCTTACACAAACCGTTGATCACACTACAAACAAGACAAAATTATAATGCTAGAAGAAACAGAAAAGATTAATTCATTGTTTGCCTGGGTCTTTAGTCTATGATTAGCTCACCTTGCCTCTTATCTGACAAGTTTTCAGGTTTGAGTCATTCGTTCATCACGTGACGGTCCCGTATGCTTAACCAATGCAGTCTGAGGCGGACAGAGAACTGATTAGTTCATCTCTCGAGTCTTCGGGTTTGAGTCGTTCGTTCATCACGTGACAGCCCCATAAGATGAACGAACGACTCCAAAACCCGAAGACTCGAAACAGGTGAACTAATTCCAGTACAGAACCTAACAGGATGTTGTGCATGCGCGAGTGAACGAATCACTCCCAGAGACGACTCGTTCTTCCCGAGCCACATTAAAGATTTGTTCAAAATGAACTAATTGTTCAAGAACGACCCATCACTAACGTGATTAAACAATGACCGCATAGCTAGTGCAAGACCAGAATTTGTGGTTAATAAGTATATAAATTCTAATTAAAAAAAAAAAAAACACACGACTAAACGTTTCACTAGATAAGACCCTTATTCCTTGGCTGGGACTGTGTGCCCTTTGAACCTGCATTGAAGCTGCATTTTTGGACCTTCAACCTGTTGGGTCCCATTGAAGTCTGCTATATGGAGAAAAATCCTGGAATGTTTTCCTCAAAAACCTTAATTTCTTTTTGACTGAACAAAGAAATACATGAACATCTTGGAGGACAAAGGGGTGAGTAAATTATCAGGACATTTTTATTCTGGAAGTTAACATTTCTGACATTTACATGATGCATTCAAAATGCAGTTGTTGTCAAAGTTTAAGAGAAGCAATCCTTTAAGTTTAGTTTGCACAAAACAAAATCTGCAGGTTATTGAATTAATTTCTGTTCCGATGCACTTACAAAGGGTGATGAAGGTCATGATGAAGACCTGAGTGCCCTGTCCCAGGAAGACAGACAGAAGCATGCCCATCCTGGGTGGCCTGAACACGTCACCATGAACCTGCTTCCAGCCAGACTCCTCCTGGGCTTCTTCCTGGAGGAGATATAACAATAAATCACAATATGACCTCAGGTGACTGACATCCGATAAATCATTATGGCCACTCGCCAAATGCAATAAATTAAATTGCAAAGGAACAGCAGATGGTATGTGCCACATATGAATTATCATTGACATTATCTATTCATTGCAAAACAGCTTCGTTCATTTTTTACCTTGATTGGTGAGCATGGTAATGTATATTTACACTTCTTTTACCAAGTTCCCGAAGCCAAACAATCACCAAATCATAATCACCATTGACAATATAAGCTAATAAGCTTACATAGGTAACGTTTGCAGCTGGAGGGATCTTAACCCAGTCTGCCTGTGAATGTCACAACAGAGGATATTTTGACTGGAGGTATTAAAAATAAGACCACACTGAAACACTAAAAGTTGTCGGCCTGTCTGTGCTTGAGGATTAGGATCTACATAACTGCATAAAGCAAACATAATAAATTAACTTGAAATTTGCTCTCAACACTTTGTAATTGTGTGGGAGTGTCAATTCTGTTGACACAAGACACATTGGTGACGTTATGAAGTCATTTACTTCTTGTTATTTAAATAAGGCTAAAAATAGATACAAAGTAAATTCAAATTACCTGGTCCATCTGGTTGTATCGGGCAATATCCTTGTGCAAAGTTCTTAGCATGATCATGGCCACCATGCCAGACAGGAAGAGCACAATGACCAATGAGTTCATGATGCTGAAAAAAATAAAATTAAGATGGGCCATTATTAATAAGTATGGAGATATGGAAAGAAAAGCCTTCTTATTCTTGATTGTATGATATTTTCAACCAGCTTGTGCTCACCTGAACCACTGGATGTTGGTGTGAGGCATGGAAACCAAAATGTAATCCCATCGAGAAGCCCACCTAATGTCATCATTTTGCTAAATAAAAGAAAAAAACTATTACACATAGTTCTTTTTAACAATTCCATTGTAATGACTCTATAAGCAAACATACCGTAAATGTAACTGAATAAGAGTAGGTGACTTTGAGATTACTGCTGAATTCTCCTGGAATGTCCATTGGAGTGCCTTCACATGTTGGATTGTCGTCATCACTATGCTTGATGCTGTCCAACAGACAACATATGTATGACTCTTATCTAACAAACTGTACTACGGATGAGATAACTTTAATGTTATAATCCATGTGCATTAAAGTAAATATTTGCTCGGTTTTCTTATTGAAGTGTGCTTGCATGCAGGTGTCACTATGCCAGATGTCACTAACGTTCTCTTCTAGTTAAATATGAAGTCCGAAAAACACACAGGCCCACAGAAAGTGGAACCAGACCTAAAATTAGGTCTTAAGGACACCATTTCAAGTCAAGTTAGTTACAATTAGTTGCAAAATCACACCTCCTTGGTTCCAGTGTTGCCGCCACAAGTCGCGCATTCATCCCATTCGTTTCATCTCCACTGTGGTAAACTATGGTGATGTCCACATGGTTGAAAATATAAAATGTGTTCTTTTTGTTGAAATCAGCCTAAAAGAGTGGATACAAAATCATGTCAGAAGTGAGTACAAATTAAAAAGACATCTCTCTACCTCTTTTACTAAAACCTTTGGTTACTAATACAGACTTATTTTGAAAAAAAAAATACAAAAATTGTATTAATTAGTAATTCTTTCACTATTCTGTTCTTGGTATTGTATTTTATATCATTATATTATGTTACAAAGATTTACCTAATTTTTAAACATAAACATGTGAAACGGCAAATGTGACATCTTTCTCGCTTCCAACTCACATGATCTCTACATTTTTTCCTCTTTTGTTAACTCATAGAAATACAATAGGAACACAAAAATTGTATCTGTTGTAGTTTCTGTTCACAAACGTTTGCAAACTATTATGACTTCCTTCTGTGAAATGTGAGAAGAGTCCATTATATTTTGAAAAACTTGTCAGTAATAAACCAATATAGGATTCAGGAACCAAAACAGTTGGTTCACTTTGAGTTCACTCCAAAAATACAATAAATCTTATGATTTTTGATGTATTAGATGCTTAAGAAACTCTTATCTAACATAAACTGAACCGTGCCTGAAAAGTAGGAATTTTTAAACACATCAAATGCATGCACAATTGAAGTCAAAAGTTTACATACACCTTGCAGAATCTGCTAAATGTTGATTATTTTACCAAAATAAGGAGGATCATACAAAATGCATGTTATTTTTTTTATTTAGTACTGACCTGAAGAAGATATTTCACATAAAAGACTTTTATATATAGTCCACAATAGAGAAAATAGTAGTTGAAATGATAAAAATGAAAGTTTACATACACTTGATCTTAGTACTGTGTTGTTGCCTGAATTATCTACACCATTGTTTTGTTTTGTTTAGTTTTTTTCTATTTGTTTATGAGTCCCTAGTTTGTGCTGAACAGTTAAACTGCCTGCTGTTCTTCAGAAAAATCCTTCAGGTCCCACAAATTCTTTTTCACGCTTAGAACAATAGAGGGACTCATATGCAACTATTACAGAAGGTTCAAACGCTCACTGATGCTCCAGAAGGAAAAACAATGCATTAAGAGCCAAGAGTGTAAACTTTTGAACAGAATAAAGATGTGTACAGTTTATTTTACCTATTTTTTCATTTAGTACTGCTCTTCAGAAGATAATTACGTTTACCCGGATCTTCAAATTCAAAAAGTTCTCACCCCTCAGCTCTTAATGCATCATGTTTCCTTCTGGAGCATCAGTGAGCGTTTGAACCTTCTGTAATAGTTGCATATGAGTCCCTCAGTTTTCCTTAGTTTGAAAAGATAGATCTCAAAATCATGTTGGGACCTGAATGATTTTTTTGAAGAACAGCAGGCAGTTCAACTGTTCAGGACAAACAAGGGACTCACAAACAACTATCACTAAACAAAAAAAACACAGCTGTGGATCATTCAGGTAACCACACAATATTAAGAATCAAGTTTATGTAAACTTTTGAAGGGGGTCATTTTTATAAATTCAACTATTATTTTCTCTTTTGGACCATATGTAAACATCTTTTATGTGAAATATTTTATTTAGGTCAGTACTAAATAAAAAATAACATGCATTTGGTATAATGCCTCTTGTTTTGGTAAAATAATTAATATTCTGCACATTCTGCTAGGTGTATGTAAAATTCTGACTTCAACTGTACTACCATCCAAAGTAAAAAACAGGGATTACAGCCTGTCTATTTCCAACAATTACTACATACAAAATGTATAATGTATTCATTGCAGTAAATAATAAAAAAACTATTAATTCCAACTTTTTATCCTATCACATTTATCTCATCACAGACTGTCTCTCACATTTATCACACAGGCATCTTTTGGCTTTCCTTCTTGGTTTACTAGACATCCAATTGGAAATCCTGGGTTGCAAACTTTCTGATTGTCCTCTACGATATAACACCAAGTCACTGGCATGTTGTCAACAATCCTGCAAAACAAGTTTAAGAATAAACCAAATCCACTTGCACGGGCAACCATTTAAAAAACTACACGCCAAACCCTTTGACGACAAATTGGTATTTTGTCTTTACAATTGTCAATGAAAGATGACACAACTTTTAGTTTGTTACTGCTACCACACCTATCGCAGGCATAACTTCTAGACTTACCAGTGGTGCTGGTAATTCAGCTCCATTCCTTTCTTTAGGAAGTCCAATTTTAACTTGTCTTCTTTTGAACCTGTATCATACGTTTTGGTGCAGACCTTCACACAAGTCTTGTCAGCCTTAAATGAAAACTAAGGAGAATTTCTAAAATCAGTATGGATCCATCCGTTACATGAGAAGCACTGACGTTATGAAAATATAAAAAATAAACCACACAAAACACAAAAGGAAAAGTGTCTGTGTCTGATGCAGCTGCAACTAGTTAAACTTGACAAACAGGATGACAGCTCTCAATGAACATGGTGTATCTTTTAAATATCACTGGCATACTGATATTAAATTTCAATGAATAAGATCAAATTTAAAATAATAATAATAAACAAAAAAACATAATTCAATTCCTTACCTTGTAAGGTGATGTCTCTATTCTTTCTCCAAACAACACCTGCCCAAGGTTCTCTGAGGGCCTTCTTTCATCCATATCTTTGCAAAAATCAAACCTAAAGCAAAAAGTGATTGTATAGAAATGCATGCAGATTTAATAAAGCTAACACTGTAAAGGTCAAAAATACTTACGCATCATATTCATAAGGCAGGACTGATTCTACGGAGTCCAGCCTATTCACAAACAGCTGTATCTCTTTCTGTGGGAATGACAGCAGGGTCAAGAGCAGGGTCAGCTTACTATTAATCATATTTTAGCCATTTCATATATATCTAAGATAGTTTAATAACACATTTGTCATGTTGAACACGAATTTGTTTAATAACTCAGTGTCTAAACATTTATTTTATTCGTTATGCCTCAACTGTCTGCACACGGAAGTATAACATTAAGTACGGGACAGCAAAAGCTCACCTGACATTCCTTCGCATCTTCTTTCTCGCAAAAATTGACTGGTGCTAAACCCGGAAGGTAGAATCCAAAGCTTGAGGTGACTAGTGTTAAACTCAGGCAAAATATAAAACGCGAATTTATAGACTTCATGTTTCAAAGCAGCGTCCTGCGAGGATTCCGTTTGACTCGGCTGAAGCAAACCATAAAACTAACCGGCGACAGTTCACACAGAATATCACCAAGACGACGAGCTCGCGACTGCTAGCGACTCAAGAAAGATTTGTATCGGAGTCACTTCCTTACTGTGCGCCTAGTTCCGCCCACCGGTGGCCCCACCTGCAATTCATGACATCTACGCCATTGATGCACAAAATATTTGGATTAATGACAGCGTTTCATTTATAATTTACTTTACTTTTTTTTAATTTGCTTATTTTTATCTTTTGTGTTTACGTTACCGGTCAGAAGTTTTTGAACAGTAAGATTTTTCATGTTTTTTAAAGAAGTCTCTTCGGCTCACTCACCAAGCCTGTAATAATTTGATCCAAAGTACAGCAAAAACAGTAAATTGTTTTTGTTTGTTTTTTTATTTAAAGTACTATTTAAAGTAGCTGCTTTTATCATTTTTTTAATCATTTTTTAAATCATTACTCCAGTCATATGATCTTTTAGAAATCATTCTAATATTCTGATTTTGATAACAAAAAATTTATTTTATATATAATATATATATATATATTTATATATATATATATATATATATATATATATATATATATATATATATATATATATATATATACTCCAGGCTTTTGAATGGTATGTTGTATTTTATTTCATATAAATGCTGATCTTTAAATTTCTCTTTATCTATGAATCCTGTAAAAATGTACTCAACTGTTTTAAATATTGATAATAATAATAATAATAAATGTTTCTTGAACAGCAAATCAGCATATTAGAATGATTTCTGAAGGATCATGGAGTAATGATGCTGAAAATGGGAATAAATTACATTTTAAAATATATTAAAACAGAAAGCAGTTATTTTAAACAGTAAAAATATTTCACAATATTACAGCTTTTGCTGTATTTTAGATCAAATAAATGCAGGCTTGGTGAGCAGAAGAGACTTCTTTAAAATATTATTAATAAACTTTAATAAAAAGAGAACATTTAATTTTGTAATTAATATATTTACACATTTAAAATATTTCAATTAATTAAATAATATTTATGTATTTGTTTTATTTCATTCTAAATATTTTATTATATTGATGCTATATCTACTTTATTTTTATTATTATTTTACCTACATGTTTTATTCAAGTTCGGCGACCCGCTTCATGTAAACATTTATTTATCTACCGATATGACTGTGATCTTAATCCAGTACACAGTTTAAATACATATTTAAAGTTCTGTTAATTTCTTAACTCATTAACGAGTGCAGCTGGTTTTCGCTGTACATGTCTAAAATGAGTACAGTTAGCAAACTTGGCAATAGGGGGCGTGAGAGACTTTTAAACCGCTAAGTTCCTCCCTCCGACCATAGAGTAAATGACTCTGCTGGGCGGGTCGAAACACATTAGACACATATAAACCAGCAGCCGCTTTTGTTTCTGTCTGTTGATCCTGAGGTGAGTAAATGGGCAATTGAAATAGATTCACGTAAATGTTGTTTTTTGGTTAATAGATAGATGGTAGTTTTATCGGGTAATAACTTAGCGCCATAGCCATGCATATTAGCAGCTGCGATGGTAACGGAAAATGGCCTCGTGTAGATGGCAGGCTGCAAGATGTTTTTCTAAAAACGCACATTTCCATCGCCATTTTGAATTTGCAACATGAGGCGTTATTCGCGAATGTAGTTTAATCTAAATAGTGTTTCATGGTTGAGTGTGTTTATCGTGTCTCTGTGAGGTTCTTAATGAAGCGTATGTTGTAAGTTAGCCATATGGCCTGAAGAGGTCTCAAGCTGCTGCATCTTCCAGTAGTTTTGATTTTAAGCGTCCGCCATTTTGTGAACCATGCTTTAAAATGTACATGTAAATGTCATGCAAACTGGTCAACCGGTTTAGTGTCTCCTTAAAATATATAAATGAAGGTTCGTGGTCTTCCCACGTGTTCACCAACCACAGCTAGCCAGGCAGGGCCTATAAGCTAATGGTTGCTGAGTTACTCCAGGGAACGATGAAATTAAACGTTTCTCCGTAACTAAAAAGCTTTTCCAACTCCCTGAAACGTGCAACGACGAGTACTTGGAATTTTTTTGCATTGTTTGTTTTTGGCTCGTATGCATGTAATGCTGTGTTTAATTAAGTCGTCTGGTCTCCAAACTTGGTCTATTTGCTGGTTTTAGGCATTTTTAGTTAGCCTAAACCAGCATAAGCTGGTCTGACAGTTAATTTAACTTTTTCTTAGATGAAATGCACTGGACTGTTCTCATGTAATGCAGAAATGTCTCTCCCCTGCAGTGGCTGTAGTGGGAAGCATGGCAGAGGCAGACCGACCAGGGAAGCTCTTCATCGGTGGCCTGAACACTGAAACTAGTGAAAAGGTCCTTGAAGCTTATTTTAGCAAATTTGGCAGAATATCTGAAGGTATTTGTAGTTTTTGAATTATTTAAGTTAAAGTTTTTAATACATGTTTCAGACATGAGCTAAAATGTTATTGAAGCGTTTGGTGTAACCACGTGTTTCCTCCAACTTGTCTTTTGTAGTTCTGTTGATGAAGGATCGTGAAACAAACAAATCTAGAGGCTTTGCATTTGTAACTTACGAAAATCCTGGTGATGCAAAAGATGCAGCGAGGGAAATGAATGGAAAGGTGAGTAGTAATGATGTGAGCTTCAGATTTGTGAGCTGTGATGAACGTTTGTGGCTGTGATCTATTCGAACTGATGTAGTCCACAATTGTCCTCTAAGAAGTTCTGAGCTTACATAATGCATGTGCACATTTGTTTGTTTGGTGTGCTTTTATCTCTTTTTCTTTCTAATTGACAAGAAATTGACAAGTTTCCTAAACGTGTTTCTTCTGTTTAAGCCACTTGATGGAAAGCCTATTAAAGTGGAACAGGCCACAAAACCTCAGTTTGAGTCTTCGGGACGCCGTGGTCCACCACCATCACGGAGTCGTGGCCCTGCCAGAGGTCTGCGAGGGTCCAGGGGAGCACCGAGTGGAATGCGGGGGCCACCAAGCAGAGGTACCATTCAGAACTTTATCTTTCCCCTATTAATTTGTGCCGTGATGACACCTTTTTGATGATCTTTTTGAATTGATTGTCTTCTAAGAAGTTCTGAGCCTACATTTAATATGCATGCATGCTTGCTGCCAAAATAATTGCGTCGATAACGTAGGTATTGTAGAACCCTTTTTTAAAGGCATGTCATCCAGAGGGCCACCACTGAAGAGAGGCCCCCCAGTGCGGAACGGAGGACCCCCTCCCAAGAGATCTGCTCCCTCTGGGCCAATGGGCAGACGTAAGTTTAACGAACACAGAAATTTGTACTATTAAGCGTCTGAACCATAAAATCATTATTTTTCGCAATGTATTTAACAGCCCCAGTGTCCAGAGACAGGGACCCGTACGGCCCGCCTCCTCGTAGAGATTCTCTGATGTCACGGCGGGATGATGGTCCTCCACCTCGTGATGACCACTATAGTAGTAAAGACAGGTAGGATGAGTAAAAAGCATGAATAATATAATACAAAAATAAAAAAACGGGAAACAAATATTAGGTTTAAAAACCTGGAAGTGTTGCTTTGGTAATTTAACTGAAATATTTTAAATATTTAAAGGGCTAGTTCACCCAAAATTGAAAATAATCCATGAATTACTCGCCCGCAAGCCGTCATAGGTGTATAAGACTCTTCTTCCAGACATATACAATCTGGGTTAAATGAATAAATGTCCTGGAACTTCTAAGCTTTATAATAGCAGTGAATGGGTGAGATTTTTTTTTTTTTTATTATTTTATCCCCCCCCAATAAAGTGCATCCATCCATCATAAAATGTACTCCACACGGCTCTGGAGGGATAATAAAGGCCTTCTGGAGCGAATTGATGCATTTGTGTTAAAAATATCCATATATAAACCTTATAAATTTATCTCTAATAGGGCTGCGCAATTAATCGAATTTCTAATCGTGATTACAATTACAGATGCCACAATTATGTAAGTTTTCAAAGGCACAGTTACCAAAAAATAAAAAATCCACTTACCTTATTCTGATTTCTTAAGGTGTGTGTATTTTTCCTAAAATTTAAAATCTTTTTTTTTTTTTTTTGTTTTTTAAATTTAAGAATCTATATATAAAAATGTGGCATGCAGTTGCTTCAAACAATGGTGTACAGTAGTGAACATTTGAAGTGGATCAAAAAAATGTATCAAATTCATCAAAGTCCTAAGTCAAGAATGGGTATTGTTTAGGACAACTTTGATAAAGTTTTGATCCACTTCAAATGTTGACTACTGTAAAACTATTCAAAACACCAGTGTAAATTGTGATGTTCATAATTAATAATTGTAGTTACAATTTCAAGGGAATAAGCTTTATTTAAAGCTTGGAAGAGCCAGGACATTTAATAATATAACTGATTGTATTAGTTTTAAAGAAGAATGTCATGCAGCTAGGCTGGCTTGAGCATGAGTAAATCATGTGGTGACTCATTTTTGGGTAAACTCGATATGTAACTATATAATATATATTGTGAAACTCACAAGCTGTTGTTTTACAGCTACTCCAGCCGCGACTACATGAGTTCACGGGACAGTCGAGACTATGCCCCACCACCACGTGACTACCCATACCGGGAATATTCAGGCCATTCCAGTTCAAGAGATGACTATGGGTCAGGATCCAGAGGTTACAGGTGTGTAACATCCTGCAACAGATGTTTGTGATGGCAGTTAGAGAATCCAGCTTAACGTTTCTTTGCTTCGTAGTGATCGTGATGGCTACGGTGGAGGACGAGAGCCCAGGGGTTACATGGATCGGCCCAGTACAGGCTCCTATAGAGACCCCTACGACGGTTACGGTAAGGCTAAACCTTTAGTGTGGTGAAAAGGGTTAGGGGGCTCCACTCAAACTGCCTGTTTTGCGCTTGGAAAGGGCTGCCTCGTGTCATTGCCAAAAAGTGGAAACCTCAAATACGGCGTCTTTTTTTTCATCCTGAGTGTTCCATCCAAAAAAAATCCGCCAACAAGGAATCTCTTGCAAGCCCCCCAAAAAAAGTTTGTCGTTCCGGTAGCTCTGTCCGAACAACCAACAGAGATCCAAGTACCCAAACTACAATCTAAATGGAATTCAAACCAAGGAAAGTGCACTTACTCAACAATGACGTGCCAAAGGGCTCTGAGTGCGCAATTGTCAACACTGCCGTTGGGTAGATCAGGTGTCTTAGCTTTAACTAGTCCCTCCTGTAACCTGAGATCCAAATTTGTTCTGTCCTGTTTGGAAAGTTTCTAATGCTAGTCGTGATACGAATTTAGGGAAATGGGCACTTGACAACGCAGTATCATGCAAAGAATGTTTAAGTTAATTTTGCCAATTACATGACCCATTGAACCTGCAGGTAACTCACGCAGCGCCCCACCCTCAAGGGGTCCCCCTCCGTCCTACAGTGGGAGTGGCGGAAGCAGTCGTTATGACGACTATGGCAGCAGTTCCCGGGATGGATATGGCAGTCGTGACAGTTATCCCAGCAGTCGGAGCGACCCGTACTCCGCTAGTCGTGGCGACCGTCCCGGTAGGCAGGAGCGAGGGCCACCCCCTCTTGAGAGAGGCTATCCTCGCGAATACAGCAGCTCGAGCCGCGGGGCGCCTCGGGGTGGTGGCCGCGGCGGCGGTCGGGCAGATAGAGGAATGGCCCGGAACCGATACTGAGATGGACTCTGTGGGGAAAAAATAAAATAAATTAAAAGGAGAAACGTCAGCTTCTCGTTGAAACGTTCAAAAGACTTTAAGATTCAAAGAAAGCGCCCTTTTAAACTCTGGACTTCAAGCTTCAGTTTCAAAGCTGTACTCAAACTTGTGAAGGTTTTTTATTTTTTATTTTTTTTTTAATTTTTGTCCTTTTTTTAAATTCAGAGTTTCTTTCTTTTCTCTTGCCCACTTCCCATTTAATGGTACCGTTGCAAATCTAAGTGTGTTCCTTTTTTGTATACTAGTGACTTGTTAAATCTGCAATGCCCTAACATATGGCTTTCATTTACCAATAAAGTGTTTTTAATCAAAGATCTTTGAGCAACAACACTCTATTCAAGAGAAAATATGAAGCATAAATATATATTATATATTAAGTCACCTCTTCAGTTTTCCATGGTGAGCAACCCCAAATTCCACTTAATGTAGATGCAATGCAGAATATTCATGTAGGCATGATTGTTCACATTGTTGGGGACTGGGCAAATGTCACCTTTTTCCAAACTCTCTATGGGTGTAGTTTTCCTCAGTGCAAATGGATCCTTCATCACAAAGCCTAAACATTGACGCCTTGCATCGACCAATCCAAAGACAACCAAAATGCAAGAAACAAATCAGCACCACAGATAAAACCTGTCAACAGCTGGTAAGCAAAGCAAACCCTTTTGTTCTGGTATAAGTCAAGTCTCGGTGGTGTTATTTTGCAGCTTGAAGGTTAGTGTAATTTAGTCAAACATCGACTTGGTTGCCCTGGCTTTTTCAAATGCAATCTGAAACCATATAATTTCCAACATTATTAACAAAACCTCACTTCTGCCTTCAAAGGAGTCTATGATCCCTTTCCCCAACCACTGGATCACTTCAGTTTAGGAGGTCTTGGCCTCAGAAATATCAGCCAATCCTACTGTTGCACTAAAGGAGAAAATGGATTTTTGCCCCTTTCAAATGAGAAAAGGCCCTTTTTTTAAAGGATGTTAAGATCACCTCAATGGATCTATATCTACAGCCAAATGTAAACCACGTAGCTGCGAAACCTCCCAGTGGAACCCTTTTGAAAATGTAGTAAATTCACTTAGTGTTAACAAAAAGCCAGAACGCTCTCAAGCATGCCGATTCTAACAAAGGAGACCACGTGGAGAAAGACAGCACCCTATCAACAAACCTGGAAAACCAATCAGTTTGGGTCATTGAGTTCTCTTTTGTAAAATTTAATTTTAAAAATATTTGTCCCCTGTGCTGAGCTACAACAGTTTGCTGATGGAAACTCTCATTGCAGGCTGAATGGAGGAAATGGAGTTGGTATGGATGGTAATACGTCATTGCTGATCAGCACCTGTTGCCATTTGGTGATGCATGATGGTCTCAAGTAACCTTCAGGTATGTTTAAGTCCTTAAACCATTGTGAAGTTATATTTGGTGTTTTCTTACAATTAATCGCTTTTGTTGTTATATAGATCCGAGCTATCCGGGTTCGTTGGAGGCTGCTGTTCACTGAGGCTGATGTTTGGATGGGGTCCTGAAGTGCTACAAATGAATTGCTTTAATTTTTTTTTTTTGTTTTTCAATAAACTCTAATTTGAATTGAAATGAACTTATTTGTCTCTGTCTTATTTAATTCCCACTATAATAGTGCTGTATTAGTTTGGTCATGTCTGTTCACTCTACTACAGGCTTACCAAGTTCATATAAAAACGCAGCTGGGCCATATGGAAAATTCTTGCGGCATTTTAAAGCAATCCCAGTTCCTTCTGTCACTGAAATGTCAAAGAGAGCTTTTATGTTGGTTATATGGCAGACGTCCACTAGAGAACGAAGTTGCTGGGCTGAATGGTCGTTGTAACATCAGTGAAAAAGCAGAAGCGCGACGGATGTGGGTAGCATCTCAACACAAATAGTGAGAGCTGGCGCACCAAGGGTGCAGCTAAATCTGAAAGGCCCATTGAGCCTAAAACTATGAACCCCGAGGAGCAGACGGTTACGTGGCTAATAACATTAGGCGTGCTTAATTCACCCAAAAAGAATATCGCTGATCCGGAGGAATTTCTGAAAACATCGCTCAGAGATGGGGTCGTCCTGTGTAAGCTTATGGAGCGAGTGCTACCTGGAACCATCCTAAAGGTAATCGATAATATGCACATGCATGTTTGCTTGATTAAATAGTCACGGGCTAGTGAATTGTGTATTTTCATAAATGCAAAAGTATCAGATACAGCCATGCGGAGTTGACGGTGCACGATGCGTAATGCCGGATTACTCGCTGATACAAGTAGCACTTTGAGATGCACTGTATTTTGTAAAAAATACAATACATTCTGAAACCATTTTTAGCGATGAATATGTATTCAAATGTTTTTATTTAGGACAAACCGTTTAATCGAGATAGAGAATCTGACTTCCTGTTACATGAGAAATTGTTCCGCATTCTCACATTTTCAAAAAACGATAAACTTGTCGACTTCAGTATAAAATACAAAGAGCATCTGTAGAGCAATTTTATTTTTTCGTTTATAGAAGCCGTTTAACCATGTAGGTCAGATATCAGTTTATTGTGTTTGTCTGCATGCCTCTGCTGCTAACTACTAACGTTACCAGTTCAGCTCCCCTTTTTACTCATGGCATATAAAGTCGTTATTAATAAGATAACCTGGGGTATTTATTTAGATCTTCTGCTGAATAAAATTCTGTTGAATTTTTTGTATTTTAAATGCTCTAAATAAGTACTTTAATAATGGGGCAAAAAATATAGAGCTCAGTGAAAAGTATAACGAATGTGCTGATGACTACAACAACTTGTTAAAGTTTTTTTGTTGTATAAGTTCTTGGTTTTTGTCTTTCTCCCTTAATTTCCTTTCAGCATATCTCTATTTCATACCACTTTACTGGTTTTAACAGGACGCTTTCAAACGGATTTTATCTTGTTGAATGTATTTACGTTATATTTATGAACGAATCATTTTTTGAATCGAATCTTTTGAATGAATTGAATCAGTCGGTTCGCGAAACGGGACTGAATGATTCGTGCAAAAAAAAAAAAAAAAAAAAAAAACTTTTTGCCAGTAAGTGTAAATTCATTTTAGTGTTGTTTAATGTTAATACAAATTATATTATTATATTTAAATTCTAAATGACTTTTTTACTTGATGCAACCATCAAAAAAACGTTTGGAAAAAAACGTAATTTGAATGTCTCATATATATATATATATATATATATATATATATATATATATATATATATATATATATTCATTTAAATGCCAGTCATATTACAGCCAATGAACATGACAGTAGTCATTTCCAACATATAAGATATCAGAAAAATATTGAATATAGACTACAATATGTAGAAAATGAGAGTATACAGTAAAAAAGGAATAAAAGTAATAGTAATTAATTAATTAATACAATTTAATTAAATAAAAAAGGGTATCATCATACAAATAGCTTAAAAGCTTCACATAGAGACCTAGCGTGATTTTCTTTGCTATTTTTTAACCCAAGTAGTAATAATGTTTCATATCTATCTGAAATACCAAAAGTTTTCCGTTAATTTGGTGATGATTTTTTCCTCTATTTAAAAAAAAATAAAAAATACATCTTTTTCAGCAAGAAGAAACTTTCATGCCTAAATATTTACAAAAAAGGCCTTCCAAATTCAAAACAATTTTGCTATAAATGCAATTAAACAAAAACAAACAAAAAAAAATACCATATGATATTCCACGCCTGGATGTCATGAATGTAACGTCATGGACGTCAATGCGCAAAAGAATTGAATTTTGAACCGGCTCTTCAAACGGAGCTGTTCAAAAGAACCGATTCGCGGAAATGAGTCGGACTTGCCATCACTAGTAAGCGGTCCGAGTAGAATCTTGCTGAGCAAACATCGTCACTTCCTCCAAAATATCTTTTCCTGGTGCGACAGGCCCCGATGAGATTTAGCATAGATACGGGCTGTGTGTCTGTGTAACAGGACGAAGCTGACGCGAAGAAACAGTTACTTAGTAAACTAAACGCCAAAGACATTTAGCATGCAATACTGGACAGCAGTGGCAGGGTACAATGTGGCTCATAGGCTAGGTTGACATTTACTTTAGAAAACGAGATCTAGTTGATCTCAGATGGTTGCAGTGTGCTCGAAGCAAAGTTGAGATTATTTACATCACCGTTCTTTGGTTTTCAGTATTCAGCTGAACCCAGATGCGAAGCGGACTGCATTGCAAACATACGAGAGTTTCTAAAAGGATGCCAGTCTCTAAAGGTTGAGGTAAGATCATTTTTCTGTACAAACATTTATGTGCATAAATGCGTTGGGATCACACAAATGCAATGTTTTTGCTAATAAAGGGTCATGCCTTTGAGAAATAATGCTGAGTGTGTATTGATATGCGTCCCACAGACTGAAGATATCAATCTTTTAGGCAGAAGCAGATCACAGATAACCTAAACCAGTTGTATAGTGTGTATGCAAGATGTATTTATAAGCATTAATTTTATAAAGGCATGATTTAGTCTTAATAATTTGTATTCATATATTTGAGTATTTATGCCAAGCACTTCTTTCAACCCATCTATTTTAGTTGAGCTCACCCTGAGGACAGGCAAATAAAGAGCAGGGTTTTGTTTTGATTTTGCACATGTGATCTCAAAATATGCCAGTAAACAAGACTGCACATAATACTAGCTCTTTCACATGTGCATTTCATTTATTACGGTTATTACAGTCTTGGCCTGCAGCTGCATTACAGACTTCTCAAGAAGATGGTTAGGAATTATATCCATCACAGTAAACATTGTCAGTCTGCAAGGTCTATTACTGACAAACTATGATGCCACACCCTCTGCAATGGCAGTGTTCTTGGATTAAAACTATGATCGAAATCTTGTTATGGAGTGATAGACTGTGCATATAAAGCAAACATGACTCGTTAGTGGCGTGTTACTTCTTTATATGTAATGTTTGGGGTTTGACTTACAGATAGTAAGCTTGCTGTTAGAACTGTGGTTTTGTTTGACCTTTATTGAAATAGCTTCACTTTTTTATGGTCGAAACCCATTTATAAGAGGATAAATTGAACATATTGCCTCAGAACTATTCAGAAAGCTAGAAGTAGACTGATATGGGTTTTTTTAATAGTCTGTACACATATGCGCTAATGCAATTAAAAACGAGCAAATGAGATGCACAGAAATTTAAATATAAACAAACACTTTTTACACAGCATTTTCTACAAATTTAAATTCATGCATGGACAATGTGAATTCTCTGTGAATTCTGAGCCACAATTAGTGACCGGTGCTGATGAATTAACAATATCTTTGAATATCTGCTAAAGAAAATTAAATTAACTCCGCTTGCTACTATAAAAGTGTAATGCTATGATCTTTGGCTAGACTAAGTCTCACTCAGCAGCAATGATTGCTGTTCACCCCTATAATTTGTGGTAATGCTGTAAAGCAGCAGTATGAAGCTAGACAAGGAGGGCTAAGGGTGAATGTAGCTGGGAATAGGTGGCGATATACTTATTAAAATATTGAAAATATTGTCATCAGTATAGATTTTCCAGTATAGTTTCTGTCATGGTTATGCCACTGTTTCCTGTGATGCTGAATTTATGCCATGGCATAAACTCATGTTTACTTGATTTGTAAATGTAATTTTGGAGTCTGAACTTGATTAGATTAAAAAAAAAAGTGCATGTTTTTATTGAGTTATCCTGTCTTCAAGAACTGCACACAAAAATAAAAACTCCATGTGTCAGTGTACTCCAACGGATGTCTCATTTGAACAACTTTTAATGATTCATTTTACTAGAGCTGCAAATGATTAGTCGCAATTAATTGATTCAAAATAAAAGTATGTTTGCGCACTATATGTGTGTGTACTGTGTATATTTCTGTATATATAAATACACACACATACATTTATATATTAAGGGAAAATTTGTTAGATTTATATATAAAATGTTTATATTTATATAATATAAATTATATAATTATATAATGTATATATAATATAAATATATACAAGTGTTTACATACAAATACATATAATACAGATGTTCTTTTGAATATATGTA
This sequence comes from Cirrhinus mrigala, assembly GCA_036247105.1. Taxonomy (NCBI): domain Eukaryota; kingdom Metazoa; phylum Chordata; class Actinopteri; order Cypriniformes; family Cyprinidae; genus Cirrhinus; species Cirrhinus mrigala. The sequence continues at coordinate 9,099,582 of CM070020.1, read as the reverse complement.
TTTTGAAACATATATATACAGGGGTTGGACAATGAAACTGAAACACCTGGTTTTAGATCACAATTAGTATGATATTGGGCCTCCTTTTGCAGCTAATACAACATCATTTCATCGTGGGAGTGACAAATACAAGTCCTGCAAAGCAGCCAGAGGGATTTTGAGCCATTTTCCTCTTGCAGAACAGTGGCCAGGTCACTATGTGATGCTGATGTGGGAAAACGTTTCCTGACTCGCTCCTCCAAAACACCCCAAAGTGGCTCAATAATATTCAGATCTGGTGACTATGCAGGCCATGGGAGATGTTCAGCTTAATTTTCATGTTCATTAAACCAGTCTGTCACCAGTCTTGCTGTGTGTATTGGTGCATTATTATCCTGATACAGAGCACTACCTTCAAGGTACAATGTTTGAACCATTGGGTGCACATAATGAAACTTTACACTCTGCTCTAACTGGTGTAATGTACAATAAGTGAAGATTGGGCACCAGACAGCGCAAATATAGCCATGAAACCTCCAATACTATATTGGCGAGTGTTTCAGTTTCATTGTCCAACCCCTGTATGTCTGCATTTATATATATATATATATTTTACACAGTGCATGCACATGTAGTATGCAAACATAAACTTTTATTTTGAATCGATTAATCGCAACTAATCGTTTTGCAGCTCTAAATTTACTAGCTAAAAAATGGTTTTAAGTCAGTTATTTCTATTTCAGATCTCTCCAATCTCACTGGATAATTATATAATTAATGGCTAAATGAATGTAAACTGATATTTCCTACTGACACACTACAGCAAAAGACAGAAATAAGTGACAGAAATAAAGACTTAAAACCATTTTTTAGTTGGTGAAAAAAATATTAGTGTTTTAATTTTGGCCTCCACTGTATATATTCATTATTAGCCAAAATGTCAGTAATTATAGAAGTGTTTGCTTATATCTGTTTTTAAGAAAGCTCCCGTCTCATGCTCTTTGAAAGACCCAATGGGCATATGGTCGATGCAAGTCATGTGACTAGACAGAGAAGCCAGTCGCATAACTTTCACTTCTGCTTTTAAATGAGCTGAAAACGAGAAGTATTGTAACACAAGCTTAAGCTTGGTATGAGCCTCGTTAAATTATTGATGAGACAGAAATGCATACAACAAATAACAAATGTCCCAAAGCAAATGGTAAATGTAATCTTAAAACTGCACCGACTATTCATCTTGTTGCAGCCTCCATAGTGCTCAGCAAATAAAAAGACAGATTCTTCTTGCATTGCTGTGTAAACGCTATTATGCTTTATTTAAAACATGAAACCGTATCCTTAGCAAGAAAGGGGATAGCTGTCTGTACCCAGCGTCTGACAGGGCCTGCAGACCAAACGCCAAACCAGCATCTCAAAATGTGGGTCACACTGAAGTTGTTTTTCCCAACCATTGAAATTTTTAAACAGGGTTCTTTATAGGGGTGCCTTGATAAATTAATATGGATCATTGCATCAATCAAATGAGACTTGAGACATCAATGTAGCATGTAAAAATCTATAAATCTTTTATGATTCATTTCAATGACTTTATATTGTTTAAAAAAACTAAAATAGTAAAATAGTTTTTTTTTTGTGGATGTCCCAATTGAGATTTTCTGGGAGTATTTTTGTTGCATTTTTAATAAAAATACAAATCATTGTGTAAAATATGCACGTAATATCATGATATCAATATATCGGTCATAGTCCCCTGAATCTAATCAAACCGTATTGCAAATATCATATTGCTGGATAAGTGAATCTATGTCAGATCATGTTCTATGTTCAGTGGTGATTAAATGATTTATACCCCTGTTTTTTATGTAAAGATAAAACCGGACTCTCCTCTGAATTCTGACCTACTTCTGCTGCTTCTGCTTCTGGTGCTGTCTGTGGACAGTTCTCTTGTGTTTGACTTGTGTCTTTCTCCTAGGGCTTTGATCCAGAAAGCTTATATACTGGAGAGAACTTCAGCAAGGTTCTGTCAACACTCTCAGCAGTAAACATTGCCACTCAAGGTAATTTATAATGTTATGGACATGTGCTCTTCATTGATATTCCATGCCTTTTCTTTCTTTGAGTACTGTAGGCACCAGCTTTGTCTTGTCATTGTTGAGTTTCTTCTGAATTCAAGTCACCTTTTTATTGCGCTTTATACAGAAGAGATGGTTTCAAAACAGCTTCACAGTATTAAACAGGAAAGTAAGTAAATCTTTGATGCAAACAACTAGGGCTGCAACGATTCCTCGATTCTGTTTGAGTATTCTATTTTAAAAAATCCTCGATTGCATTTTGCCTGTGTCAAGTAATCGGCAAAATACCAGAAGTGGCGCATTCCACATATTAAAACCATTTAAAAATCATAATAAGGCATAATGCTATTAAAAATTCACAAATGCTACGGTTCAATTAAATATATATATGCGATGCAGGTTTAATATATGCGCTTTAATTATTTACATGCATGTAGGTTATGTACGTATGTACATCTCAAGTGTGGCTCCGTTCACAGTAAATGCTGCTACACAAACTGTTATCATTTATATGTGGAGCTTCTCAAATCATCTCTGCATGTTGTTGTGAGCTTTTTATAATGTTCATCTGGGAACGCAACGAATGCCATTTCATCAGATTTGTAAGGTAAATCATTTATAAACCTATGCAAACACAGGAGAATACATCATTATTTTTTCTCAATTATTCTAACTGTTCATTATGATTTCAAAATAAAACTTTAAACCCTCACTCTGAGTTTACACGTTTTGATGTCCACATATTCTAGAAATTGCAATGGCTGTAGCTTTACTGTCATAAAGAAATGGCTAAAGAGTAAAGATTAAGTGGACATTTGAATTAAATGTTGTTGAGTCAATATTACACACACAGATTAGATTGTGTAAAAACAATCGTCAGGTCGTTTGCGCCCTCTGCAGCCATTTTATGTATTTTAACAGTTTTGTTCAATATAACCATATGATTACTTACTTTTGACACTTTATTTGAACTAATTATCGTTACCTCATTGCTATAATATATGCATTTAAGTCATTATAAAGGCTATTGTTTACTTGGGTCTATTTTTATTACTATAATTATCTGATTACTCGATTGCCAAAATAAACATTAGTGACAGCCCTACAAATAGGACTGGGTGATAAATCGATAATGATAATTATCGCGATAAATGTTCAATATAATGTTTATGTGGCAAAGGCGGAACGAAAGAGCGCTAGTCAAAGCGCACCACTCGGACCGTTTACCCGCTCGGATCAACATTCAAACGGCGGCACGGCGCGAACTTACTAGAGCAGATTCATTCACTCGTTGCTGCATCTCGGTCACTAAACAGCGCCAGTGTGAAGCGCTTGAATTCAGTGAACAACACAAATGACTCGGTTTATAGCCAGGTGGAACAGCGCCGACTAACAGGAAAAACACTCTGCTTAACGATACAGTCAAGGCTTTTTAATCTACAAATCGCCATCATTTACCATAGCTTTACTGTAGTAGCACTAACTGCACAGTGGTATTGTGTCAGAAATGTGGGTATATTTGTGTCAAATTTGATTATATTATTAATGTGGACATGTTTTAAATGTACTGAAGGAGGAGAAATGGAATACAGCATGTTTCTGTGATTAAGCTAAGCTATATTGTTTATGCAGTTATACTAAATGTATTGAGATTACTGTTTTATATACAAATACCTAGGAACCATATTACATCTTTACCATGGTATCAAGGTGCTATATTTGTGGTTTTAACAGTTGTTATCATGATCTATGGATGATACTATGGAAGAGCAATGGTTAATTTAAAAAAAAAAAAACTCAGTCAGAATAATTACATTTCACCATATAAAAATGAGGTTGCAGGTTTACAGACGTTACTAATTCTGATAATGAACATAAATCTACAACTCAAGCTACTATTAAATGTGTATTTCTAAAAGACAAAAAATTTTATATTATTATTATTATTATTATTATTATTATTATCAGGTAACACAAACCCGTTTCTTGATTTGAAACAATATTACTCATTTAAACATGCAGAAGTAAGAATTTTTTTAATGACGATATTTATTTTAGAAAAATGACTGAAAAAAGTGTGAAGAATTCAAAAAACATGAAGTTTTTCTCATGTTCTGACCATAAAGAATATTTTAAAGCCACATTTAACCGTCTGATTTTTACAACTTTAACAATTGCCTTTAAATTTGAAAAGAAATAAAAATTTGACATTTATTGTTACAATTATCGATATTGACTGATATGAAAAAAAAATTGTGATAATTTTTTTGTCCATATTGCCCAGCCATACCTACAAACAACAAAAATGAGGTAAATCAAAATTCTATAAAGGAGCTGCCTGTAGCAAGTCAATAGTGTGATCATTCAGCTCCAGACAGTTAAGTGTTGGCTCTGTTCAATTCAGTGACTGTGAAGTTCATTCCTTATGAAACAAGTTCAATTCAGCGATAAGCAGCTCTGCTAAAGACAGTAGTGTTGTTTATCAGCTCGAGTCAGTTCATTGTTGATTCAGTTCAGTTCAATAATAGTATCGATGTTGCAAAACTAATCAATTATTAAAAAATTGATTCAGGTTTAAAACAGAAGACAAAACCTTTGGAGAAACCAGGCTTAGTCAGGGGACCAGTTCTCCTCTGGCCAAAATAGCCTGAATTTGTTAAAGGGTTAGTTCACCCATAAATAAAAATTCTGTCATTAATTACCTCATCCTCATGTGGTTCCAACCCTGTAAGACCTTCATTCATCTTCAGAATACAAATTAAGATATTTTTGATCAATTTTTTTGAGAGCTTTCTGGACCCTGCATAGACAGCAATGGTACTACCACGATCACGTCCCAGAAATGTAGTAAAATAGTCCATCAGTGGATTTTATGAAGCTTGGTAGTGTGGTAGTACAATTGCTTTCTATGCAGGGTCAGAAAGCTCTTAGATTTCATCAAAAATATTTAAATTTGTGTTCTGAAGATGAACAAAGGTCTTACGGGGTTGGAATGGCATGAGGTTGAGTAATTAATAACAGAATTTTCCCTTTAACCCCAAGTTATGGTCGCATTAACACTTCTGAGGGTTTTGCTAGGCAAAGCAGACAGTCTGACGCAAGGTTTGCACATAATTTGTGTCTTAAAGACATTTTAAGAAAATGAGCTCCTGATGGTCACTTATAAACTACAAAGAATGTCTCTGTTTACAAGCAGGATTGTAGGCACTCAATAATCACCCAGTGTTATGGTTCTGGTGGAAATGAGCCATATCTTTCCTGTTGCGTGTTCCCATAGGACCTGTTGCAACAACTGTCCCCCTTCATCCCGCTAGCATCAGAGTTTTTGTTTTTTTAAGTAGGTATAATGATTGAATTCTCAAGTGGTTCAGTAAACATATTTTAATTCTATTATCAGTTAAAGTTCAATTTTAGACACCTGTGAATATGGTTGGGATATATATTACATGCCCATGCAAGTTTATCTCAGTAAAATGCACACCAGGCCTTTTAATTCTTTGCAAGGGTGCAGTAAACATGAGATACACATCGCATTTTTCTAAGGATGAGGATGAGTGACCTCTTGTGTTTGCTCAAGAGGTGATTTGTCTGGGGTCGTACCCGCATCTGTGTCTTTCAGCTGCAGCTGCTCTCTACTACTGGAGGCAACAGACAGTTGCTTTTTGTAGGGCCTGTCCGGGCGGCTGACTGCATCTGCATAAGCATGCGGAATTCACGAGGCATGTAGTTATTCTCAGGTTTTGCTTCCTTGTCATGTTTCCCACAGTTCCCTGTGGCTGTTGCTTTTAGAGGAGAGTGTGTCCTCCTTGTTATTGTACAAGTCTTCCTCAAGTCCCATAGGACTTAAAGTTTACACATCAGCCACCTCTTGATTTCATACTTTCTGCAGACAGGTTTCTTGAAGGCATAGTTTGCCGATATTTATATCTATACACATACAGACTGCCATTCTAATGTTTGTGTCAGTAGGATGAATTTTTTTTTTGGTAAAGAAGCCTCACCTTATGAAAACCTGTTTCCACCTTAAAGGTTATTGGAACTTTTTGTCTCACAGTCGATTTTTTTTTTTTCTCAGAATTGCATGATGTAAACTCAGAGTTGTGAGAAATATATTCTGAATTGCAAGTTAACACTCACAATTCTGACTTCTTTCTTGGAATTCTGACTTTTTTCTCAGAACTGTGAAATATAAACTCGCTATTGCAAGATATAAAGTCCTATTTTGAGGGGGGGGAAAGACTTTTATATTCTCAGAATTGCGAGTTTATTTTTCATAATTCTGATTTAATAACTCCAAGTTGCTGAGAAAAGAAAATCTGAGAAAAAAAGGTAGAATTTAGTTTATATCTCACAATTCACAAGAGTTTATTTCTCAGAATTGCATGTTTGTCTCATAATTCTGACTTTATAACTCATAATTGTGAGTTTATATCTCACAATTCTGTGAAAAAAGTCAGAATTCAGTTTATATCTCACAATTCTGACTTTATTTCTCAGAATTGCAAGTTTGTCTCGCAATTCTGATTTTAGAACTCGCAATTCCGAGTTTATATCTCAAAGTTCTGAGGAAAAAAAGTTATAATTGCGAGATTTAAACTCGCAATTGTGAGAAAAAAAGTCAGAATTCAGTTTATATCTCACAATTCTGGCTTTATTTCTCAGACTAGCAAGTTTGTCTCGCAGTTCTGACTTTATAACTCCCTATTGCAAGTTTATATCTTACAATTCTGAGAAAAAAAAGTTAAAATTGAGAGATGTAAACTCGCAATTGCAAGGAAAAAAAGTCAGAATTCAGTTTATATCTCACAATTCTGACTTTATTTCTCAGAATTGCAAGCTTGTCTCAATTCTGACTTTAAAACTCACAATTCTGAGTTTATATCTCACAATTCTGAAAAAAGTGTTAGAATTACGAGATGTAAACTCATAATTGCGAGGAAAAAAGTTAGAATTGAGAGATAAAAAGTCACAATTACATTGTGTACACAATTACCATTTAAAATTTATTTCTATTTTTCTCTATTTTAGTGTCAGATGATCCTTTGGAAATCATTCTAATATACTGATTTGGTTTTTTAAAAATATTTCTTCTTATTATCAATGTTGAAAACAGTTGTGCTGCTTAATAAACCATGACATTTTTTCCAAAGGATCCTTTCATGAGTTTAAAAGTATAGCATTATTTTAAAATAGAAATCTTTTGTAACATTACAAATGACTTTACTGGCACTTTTGATAAATATATCCTTTCTAAATAAAAGTATTACATTACATTAATATTGTGAATGATAGTGTTTATGTATATAGAATTCATGCAATGTTTTGTCATATAATCTATATTTCTATATATATTTCTATTAAGAATATATTTCCTATTAATAAAATATTCTTCAAAAAATCACTTTTTATATTACACTAAAATTCATTCATGTTTGGATCAACGTTATGGTGAATACATTTAAAAAATGTTCATTTTTGAGGAAATTACTCCTTCAATGAGAGAGAGAGAGAGAGAGAGAGAATGCCTTAATGCCATTGTACACAGAATACAACGAAGTTGCAGAGCCTCTGCGTAAGGTGATTGGTACATAAAGCAAAGAAACTAAAAAGAAATACATAATACAAAGAGATGTATAAAAAGTATTAAACTAAGACAAAAGAATAAGAGAATAAATAGACAGTAATAGCTTATTAAAATGATTATTGCACTGATATGAGATAGACTTCTGGCTGAGTAGAAGTATTACACAGTACGCTGAAGGAATGGGGATATAAAAACATTGCACTGGAATATAATGTTGCGCTACACTGAAGAAAAAAAAAAAAGATTGTACTAAAATATAATACACATTTAATACAGAAACTGCACTGAGTAAGATAGCAGGGGGAATCAGTGTACTGTATATCAGTGCATGTGTGTGTTCAGTGTGATATAGCTCTGGGGAAGAAGCTGTCCATGAGTCAGTTTGTCTTTGATTTGATGCATCTGTAGCGCATGCTGGAGGGCAGCAGGTTGAACAGGTGGGAACCAGGGTGAGAGTGGTAGAACCAGTCTGAGTTGATGGATTGTTTGTCCTTCCAAACAACACTCCTCTATTTTTTATTTATACATTATTAATATGGAATCTTGTTTACACTTGAACTTTAAAGGACTCATCAGATGCAAAGTTCACTTTTACATGTTGTTTGAACATTAATGTGTGTTGGCAGTGTATGTACACATTTGTATGTACACAGAGGCCGCTCCCGCAATAGTTGATTGACATGAGCGTCTTACCTCAGATCAGCTGTAACAGTAACAGGGATGTAAGTTAGACAAGAATATCTCCGAATGAGCGACTGAGGTGTTGTGTTGCTGGATGTAATAATGAACATAGTGGTCGTCATTTATGAAGAGAATGCGCCTCCCGATCTACATAAATGCATCTATGTTAGTGCAAATCATTCGTGATCCTGCTTCACTTATAGCAGAAGTGAGTATAAGGGTCACCTTTCCTAATAACGTGCTAATAAATGCAGCTAAGTAAACAATCTCTCAGAGTAGCTCATCACTCCTCAAAGAGAAGAGGGGGCAGGGCGAGCAGAGCTCATTTGCATTTAAAGGAACAATCCCTCAGAATTGGATGACTTTTGCAGAGCTCATTTTGGCAAGGTAAAAAGGGTGTTGTTTTACACAACCATTGAGATTTTTTTTTTAACCAAAGCATTTTATAGACTTTTCATTAAGACCCTAAAGAATCATATCAACTTGTGGAAAATGGGCATCCGATGACCCCTTTAAATGTTTGCATATAGTTTCGCAAACTCTATTTTAAAGGAATAGTTTACCCTAAAATGAAAATTCTGTCATTAATTACTTACCCTCATGTGGTTCCAAAAGCGTAAGACCTTCATTCATCTTCGCAACACAAATTAAGATATTTTTGATGAAATCCAAGCGCTTTCTGACCCTGCATAGACAGCAACGCAACTGACATGAAACTACACATCGTTAAAACAGTCCATGTGAAATCAGTGGTTCAACCATTGTTATAAAGCTACGAGAATACTTTTTGTGTGCAAAGAAAACAAAAATAACAACTTTATTCAACAATTTCGTGTCAGTCCCGTTCATGAGAGTACCACAAATCATTTTACTATGAACTGTTTTAACGTTGTCCTTACTACCTTTCCGGGCTTTGAATGTGGTAGTTTCGTTGCTGTCTATGCAGGATCAGAAAGCTCTCGGATTTCATCAAAAATATCTTAATTTGTGTTCCGAAGATGAACTATACAAGTTTGGAATGACATGAGGGTGAGTAATTAATGACAAAATTTTCATTTTTTTTGTAAACTATCCCTTTAAAGTAAGATTAAAGTGTTGTTAGTTCTTAAGAATGACTCACTAATGAGTGCAGATTAAAAGCGGGGGCAGATCGATTTGACTGGATTTGTGTTAAAATGATCTCTATGATGAAACAGTGAAGATTTTACTCTGAAGTGTGCTTAAGTCATAGACGTTCCCTCGCCTGGCCTTATCTAGGTTCTCTTTTGCGTTGGCTGAGGAGCGCTTGGAGCAGGTTCACACACACTGTTTTCACACTGTGGGTGTTCGGAAAGAGCCTGCCGTGAAATCCAGCAGACATGCTGAGCTTTTATTGTGTAGATGGAGCGGGTGAGAACAGCGACGTGTGAGTCAGTGAAGAGCCCCAGAGGCCCCTGCAGCGCTGGAGATCTGTCAGGACCCAGAGTGCAGCAAATGGGGCACCTGACTGTTTTCTTATTTCGCTGCATACTGCATGCCTCCTCATCCCTTATCTCACTCTGTTTATGAACGACAGATTGCTCATAGTAAATTAATACGAGCTAATCATGGTCTGCTAAGATTTGGTTAGACTGGAGCACACATTATGCCTATAGGCTGTGATTTCTCTTTGATAGTTGTCATCATACATTGGAGAGTGTGTGCCTGGCTGCTTTCAGCAGTTGTTTGTTGTGACCCATATGCAAATGCACTGAGCTGTGGACTATTGGCTATTTAACTTCAGAGACACGACGGAATTACGAATGGTTGAGTGAGTGAGTGCTCTAGTTGTCGATGTTTAAAGTTAACACAGTGACCTAGCTTGACTCTCGTACTACATTTAGCGGGTCTGACAGACCATTTTACATGCAGTGGTGCAATGCATAGTTAACAAAAAAAAAAGTGAACCATTTTAATAAAAGTTTGTATATTTTTGTTAAATGTGATCTTGGACCGCTAAACCAGTCATAAGGGTCCATTTTTTTGAAATTGAGATTTATACATTATCTAAAAGCTGAATAAATAAGCTTTTTCAGTGATGTATGATTTGTTAGGATAAGACAATATTTGGCCAAGATACAACTCTTTAAAAAATCTGGAATCTGAGGGTGCAAAAAAAAAAATAAAAATCACAATTATGAGAAAATTGTCTGTAAAGTTGTCCAAATGAAGTTCTTAGCAATGCATATTACTAATCAGAAATTGAGTTTTAATATATTTACGGTAGGGAATTTACAAAATGTCTTTATGGAACATAATCTTTACTTAATATCCTAATGATTTTTGGCATAAAAGAAAAATCGATCATTTTGACCCATACACTGTATTGTTGGCTATTGCTACAAATATACCTGTGCTACTTATGACTGGTTTTGTCACAAATGTGATACAAGCTAGAAAAGTCAGTTGCACTGGATTTTGCACTATTTTTGCTAATGGAATTTGGCATAAAAATTGTGTTCAAGTTTAAATGCAAAAACATTTTGCAAACAACACTACCAAGTCTGACCAAGTCTGCATTTATTTGATCACAAATACTGTGCAGAAAGTAATACTATGAAATATTACAATTTAAAATGTCGTATTTTCATTTTTATTTTTATTTTTTTAATGTAAATTATTCCTGTGATGACAAAGCTGAATTTTCAGCATTATTACTCCAGTTTTCAGTGTCACATGATCCTTCAGAAATCATTCTAATATGCTGATTTGCTGCTCAAGAAACATTTTTATTATTAGAATTTTGTATATACAAACAACTGTGCTGCTTAATATTTTTGTAAAATGATTTTTGGATTAATTGAGATTCCAAAAGAACAGTATTTATTGGAAATGGAGATTTTTAGTATTATAAAAGTCTTTACTGATACTTTTGAGCAATTTAATGCATCCCTTTAATTAAAATTATTAAAAAACAGTCCCCAAACCTTTAAACTGTAGTGTTTGTTTTTTATTAATAGTAGTGTGAATTCTTACACTCCTAGATGTGGTTAAACAAATTTGGACACCTTATGATGTGAAATATAATGTGACAGTAAATCATACTGCGTAATACGTTGTGACATTAAATCATGCAGCATGAAGTAATTTGAATGTCACACTGTATGAAAAATCAAAGATAGCAACATTTGCTAATGCTACTTCATATTTTTATTATTTGGATGTCATTCCCCATTTCCCAAGTGCAACAAGCCATGCTGTACTCAAAAAAATTAAGAGTACACAGGTACAGAATCACCTGTAGACTCAGTAACCTTGTTCAGGACTTTCTGTATCCATATCAGTAAACCTATAAACCAGTGACCACCCACAAAGTGTCTATGCTCTCTGCAAGTAAGAAACACTATATGTTATAAACTTTCTTTTCTGTATTTTTAAAACTTCTCTTTTATTTTCTTATTGTAAACAGATACCCCTAACAGATCATGTCCACAGTCCAGTGCCTCTGCTCCTAGCCTGTCAGCCCCTTCACAACCTGTTTCCACCTTAAAGTCCAGCAAGTCTTTACGGAGGCAGTCAAAAGCTGTGGTAAGAAATATGAACACTGCTGTAAATGCTGATAACATATTGTCTTTTATGACAACAAAACAGTCCTGGAGAAGTAATTCATTTTTTTCAGTTAATGCCAAACCATAACAAAAATGACAGATTAATCTTAAACGTAATACCTAGTTTTTTAGAATGCATTTTAGAATTTTTTTTTTTTTTTTTTTTTTGGAAGATTTGGATTTGAATAGGTTTAATATGGTCACTTCCACTATATTGTAAAGAAAAGCATCAAACTGTTACAGGATTAGTTCACTTTCAGAATGAAAATTTCCTGATAATTTACTCACCCCCATGTTATCCAAGATGTTCATGTCTTTCTTTCTTCAGTTGAAAAGAAATTAAGGTTTTGGAGGAAAACATTTCAGGATTTTTCTCCATATAGTGACTCACCATAGACTTCAATGGTGAGTCCCACTGGGTCCAAATTGCAGTTTCAGTGCAGCTTCAAAGGGCTCTACACGATCCCAACCAAGGAATTAGGGTCTTATCTAGAGAAACAATCGCCATTTTCTATATGGCGATTGTTAGTATATACTTTTTAACCACAAATGTTCCCCTTGTCATCCAAGATGTTCATGTCTTTCTGTCTTCAGTCGTGAAGAAATTATTGTTTTTGAGGAAAACATTTTAGGATTTTTCTCCATATAATGGACTTTATTGGTGCCTCGATTTTGAACTTCCAAAATGTAGTTTAAATGCAGCTTCAAAGGGCTCTAAATGATCCCAGCCGAGGAGGTCTTATCTAGTGAAACGATTGGTCATTTTTTTTGGAAAATAAAAATTTGTATACTTTTTAAGCACAAAAGCTCATGTAGCACAGGCTCTGGAACGCGCGCTTACGGCGCTACGTACTATTGAATCATGTCGAAAGGTCACTCGGAACGTAGGCGGAACTACAGACCCAGTGTTTATAAAGCAAACGCCCAAAGACTTAAGAAAGTGCAAGTAAGTCAAACGCTGTTTACAAACAAAAAAGTACAACAATGTCGGACGATTCTGAAGTTGTAGGAGGAAATAAGATGGAGTTTTTCACCATACTCTACCTTTTTGAGCTGGAGTACACAGACGATGAACTTAGACGTGATTCGTAGTAGTGATGGGAAGTTTGGATCATTTACTTCCCTAACACATCTACTGCTTACACAAACGTTGATCACACTACAAACAAGACAAAACTATAATGCTATAAGAAACAGAAAAGATGAATTCATTGTTTACCTTTAGTCTATGATTAGCTCACCTCACCTCTTATCTGACAAGTTTTCGGGTTTGAATCGTTCATTCATAACCTTAACCAATGCAGTGTGAGCCGGAAAAATATCCCAGAGCCTGTGCTACACAAGCTTTTGGGCTTAAAAAGTATACAAATTTTTATTGAAAAAAGACGGATCGTTTCGCTAGACGAGACCCTTCTTCCTCAGCCGTGATCGTTTATAGCCCTTTGAAGCTGCATTTAAACTACATTTTGGAAGTTTAAAATCGAGGCACCAATGAAGTCCATTATATGGAGAAAAATCCTGAAATGCTTTCCTCAAAAACAATAATTTCTTCACGACTGAAGATAGAAAGACATAAACATCTTGGATGACAAGGGGGTGAGTAAATTATTTGTAAATTTTTGTTCTGGAAGAACAAAATGGAATCGCATGGGTTTCTGTAGTTATTCACAAATAATCAACCCTAAAACTGAAATGTGAAATCATGAACATTTTTACATTGAATCTTCAAATTACTGTAAAAACATAAAGTATTGTAAATATTTGCTATTTTAAATAATTGCTTAATAAAAATCTACAAATCAAACTTTTCAGTACAATTAAAAGCCAGGCCTAAATTATCAGATGGTTTTATGTATCATTTATTAACAAATACAGAACATTAAAGATATAACAGTGAATTTAAAATAAATATTCTTATAAACCCATTACAATGTGACATTTAGCTTTGAGAGCTAAGAGACAGTAAATTCACTTTAAAGTTAATTTTGCATGTTAATTTTCACAGTAAATTAAAAAAAAACACTATATGCCGTATTAAATGTTTAACGCGTTAAACGGCAAATGTTAAGGTTTCCCAGCCCTAACAATTTAATGTTACAACTTGTCTTCCATAGGCTGCTTATTGTCTTTAGTAGGGACATGTCCAGGATCTTAGTATTTTCTCAAGGCATTCATTATATACTTCTAGATGTGAATAGATGGCATTTTTGTTGTAGTTTTGTTGTGATTACCATTAAAATTCACATTAAAGTGAATGCTGCAAACTGAAGTTCTTCACCTGTTGCGTCCAGGATATGTCGGAGAATGGAGGTGGCGGGCAGCTGGTGGTCAAGGCACGCTTCAATTTCAAGCAGAACAATGAGGACGAGCTGTCTTTCAGCAAGGGCGAGCTGATCCATGTCACACGCCAGGAGGAAGGTGGATGGTGGGAGGGAACCCTTAATGGCAAAACCGGCTGGTTCCCTAGTAATTATGTCCGAGAGGTCAAGCCATGTGGTGAGTGGGCAATCCAAGATATTCTCTTACATGTTTGCATTGTTGGAAATGTTTTGCTCTAGTGAGCATAATAAAATAAAACGGGTTTCTTCTTCTTTCTTTTCCCTCAGAAAAACCAATTTCTCCAAAAGCAGTAAAAGGACTTGACGTTCCTCAGCTGACTAAAAATTATTATAATGTGGTAAGTTCTTGTAAACGCATTAACAAATTCCAAAAAGGATATGTAAAGGAAATCATAAGTTCTTATTTGAATGCTCTGCTTGTTTCTTAGGTGGTGCAAGACATTTTGGAGCATGAGAGAGAGTTTGTCAAAGAGCTGCAGACGGTACTGGGCTGCTACCTGCGCCCTCTACAGTCCAGTGACAAGTAAGAGAAAAACTCAGACGTTACCATGTCATCAGAGAGCCTTTTATAGCAAAGCCGATTGACAGTTTGGGAGCTGGGTCGGTCAATGAAAACCCATGCGCATAATGACTCTTCTGTCGGCTCTCTCTGCAGGCTGTCTAGTGCGGACTGCTCCAGTCTGAATGGGAATTTAGAGGACATCCTCTCATTCCAACAGGGACTGTGTCTTGCCTTAGAGGAGTGCTCCAAGTAAGACTTTTAGACTTTGTGTCTTTCAGTGTTTTTATTGCAGTCTTTATATACTCAAATGACTGCTCAATTCTCTGTTTTTTGAAGTCATACCCTTGGATAATACAGCGCCATCTAGTGGTGGCATTGTGTCACATATTTGTAACATGTTTATATCTATGCTGTACCACTTTAAAAACCTAGGTTATTTGCAGTGCTGGGAAGGTTACTTTGGAAATGTAATAGATTACAGATTAGAAGTTACCCTATTTAAAATGTAATAAGTTGTGTAACTCTTTATTACAATAATGTAATTGGATTACATTTAATTACTTTTCTATTTTTTTCTAAATAAGTTTTCAACTGTTAATCATTTCCAAACATTTAAACCAGGCAGGGTTAACCTTACAGTAGTACTCAACACTCATTACTGTTAGACTTTCAAAGTCCTTCATCACTTGAATTAAGATTGTAATAATTAAATTTTTAAAGGGGTCATCAGATGCAAAGTTCACTGTTACATGTTGTTTGAACATTAATGTGTGTAGGCAGTGTATGGACACATCTACCCTATAATGATAAAAATCCATGCAGTGGTATCCCCTTTTTCAAATCGAGCCATTCTCAGGCCGCTCCCACGATAGTTGTTTGACATGAGCGTCTTACCTTAGACCTGCCTTAAATCAGCTGTAACAGTCCGACCTCCATTGTTTCGATGCCGGAGCAGGGATGTAAGTTAGACAAGAATATCTCTGATTGAGCGATTGAGGTGCTGTGTTGGTGGATGTAATAATGAACATAGTGGTCGTCATTTGCTCCCGACATCTGAGCCGCTGAAGATGCAGTGGATTACATTTGTTTGTGAAGGGAATGCGCCTCCCGATCTACATATATCAGTCTATATTCGCATGAATCATTCGTGATCCAGCTTCACTTACAGCAGAAGTGAGTATAAGGGTTTTTTTATGAATCTTTGCGATCGCCTTTCCTAATAACATGCTAGTTAGCAAGTTTAGCGGCTAAATGCGGCTAAAGTAAACAGGCTCTTCACTCCACAGAGAGAAGAGAGGGGCAGGGCGAGCAGAGCTCATTAACATTTAAAGCAACCTCGACCAGAACAGGTGATTTTGGCATGGTAAAAAAGGTGTTATTTACACTACCATTGAGAAATATTAACCTTATAAGCATGTTGTAGACTTTCCATTAAGACCCTAAAGAATCATATCAACTTGTGGAAAATGGGCATCCGATGACCCCCTTAAGCACAGCCACCACAAAATCAGACTTTAGCTCCTCTTTTTACTTCGAGATTAAATACAGATTTAAAATCATAACAAGAAATTGTTAGTAGCTGTGATGCTGTTTTTGAAATCAAATTTATGCATAGCTACAGTATGACAGGAAACGTCTAACAATGCCTTGGAAAAAAACAGCTAATCTTAAAAAAAATAAAGCATATACATAAACCCAAATAGGAAAAAAAATGGTTATCGAATAAGCATGTGTCCTGTGCTGTGTCCTAAACTCCTGAAACATTGTTGTCAATGCGAGAGCAGTCAAGAAATCAATTACAGTTTTATTTAGTTATTAAAATTTTTTTTAGTTTGTCCTGAACAGTTAAACGGCCTGCTGTTCTTCAGAAAAATCATTCAGGTCCTGCAAATTCTTTGGTTTTTCAGCATTTTTGTGTATTTGAACCCTTTCCAACAATGATTGTGTAAATTATTTTATTTCATTTATTTATTTATTTTTGAGATAATTTATTTATTTATTTTTGTCTTTTCACACTGAGGACAACTGAGGGACTTATATGTAACTATTACAGAAGGTTCAAACGCTCACTGATGCTTCAGAAGGAAACACGATACATTAAGAGCCAGGGGGTGAAAACATTTTGAATTTGAAGATCAGGGTAAATTGAACACATTTTGTCTTCTAGGAAACATGTAAGTATCTTCTGTAGCTTTTGAAGGACAGTACTAAATAGAAAAAAATATGTTATTTAGGCAAAATAAGAAAAATGTACACATTTTCATTCTGTTCAAAAGTTTACACCCCTGGCTCTTAAAGCATTGTTTTTCCTTCTGGAGCATCAGTGAGTTTGAATCTTTTGTAACAGTTGCATATGAGTCCCTCAGTTGTCCTCAGTGTGAAAAGATGGATCTCAACATCATTCAGTCATTGCTGGAAAGAGTTCAAAGAAACAAAAATGCTGAAGAACCAAAGAATTTGTGTGACCTGAAGGATTTTTCTGAAGAACAGCAGGCAGTTTAACTGTTCAGGGCAAACAAGGAACTCATGAACAACTATCACTAAACAAAAAAAAATGGATTACAGTTAAATTTATTTTGTTATGGAATTACATAACACTGTTACATGTAACTAGTTACTCCCCAACACTGGTTATTTGATATCAAATAAAATGTATTAAAAGTCATATGTATCAGGGCTGATCTGTGTATTTTCTTGCCTTGCAGGATTCCAGAGGGCCAGCAGCGGATTGGCGGCTGTTACCTGAACCTGATGTGTCAAATCAGAACACTGTACTTGTCCTACTGCTCCAGTCATCCTTCTGCAGTCTGTGTGCTGACTGATCACAGGTCAGTATTCACAAAATTGTCATCGATATGTTGTTCCAAACCATAAAATATTTTGTCTCCAATCAGTTCCAGTTAATATCCACATAAATTCCAATTTAATATCACATATGTGACCCTGGAACACAAAACCTGTCATAAGGCTTAATTTTTGTTCTTGTTTTTTTTTTTTTTTGAAAAAAAAAAAAAAAAAAAAAATTAATTTAAGATTTATACATTGCCTGAAAGCTGAATGAATAAGGTTTCCATTGCTGTATGGTTTGTTAGGATATAACAATTTGACAGAGATACAACTATAAATCTGGAATCTGAGGGTGCAAAAAAATCTGAGAAAATCGCCTTTAAAGGTCACATATTTTACACCTTTCTGGAGTTTTGTTTTAGGTCTTGATGTCCTTAAGAACATATATGTGCAGTATAAGTACCAAAAACCATCTTAATATAATTTCACAGCTCCTTTCTGAGGAGCTCTGCTAAGAACAGGTCAATTTTGGTCTGTCTAATTAATATTCATGAGCCTCTCTTCTGATTGGCCTGTTGTTTTCTGAGTGACACACGGCCAGGGCAACCACTGGTAACTAGAGTCATGTATGCCGTAGCCTGCTGTTACTCACAGGTAATGTCCGGCCTTACATGTCTGAGCCGAATCGGCGACGACAGGTGACAACCAACCACCTCCTCAAACGTGCTTACTACAGGAAGGTTGTTTTTTTTTTCAAACACCGAATGCAGTAAGCTACGTAACTATTGCTTTCCTACTGATGCAGTAAAGCTCATTTCAAATTGTGTGTTGATTCCGGAAAATTGCCAGAGTGCCTTTTGTGTGAATGCAAACACGTCCCAGGGTTAATTCCGGGAACGATCCCGGGTTGGGAACCTAGCAAACATTGCCGGTCGGGATCAGTCCTGTAATGAGCACTGTGTGAACGAAAGCCAGAACCGATGTGTTGCAGTGTGTTGCAGTGGTGACGCACATTATGCGAGAACATATGCTGCATAGAGACGCCCAAGGTAAACTTGTTAATAATGTTTGTTACTCTTGCAAAATGCATTACATTCTGGGGGTGGTGCTCGGGGTGGAGATTGGACGTCACATTTTTACGGAAGTCACAATGGCTCCTGAAAAGGCACAACTACTTTAGGCAGGCTGAGTGCATTTTGCTGTGGATTGACTGTTTTAAAACTTATATAGTAGTTACATAGCTCCTAGACCTCAGTTTCCAGGAAATTTCCTTTAAAGTTGTCTAAATTAAGTTCTTAGCAGTGCATATTACTAATCAAAAATTCAGTTTTGATATATTTATGGTAGATTTACCATAAAAAAAGATTCGATTCCTATGTGCGTTTTTTTTTCCATCTGTGAGGACCTGACCTAGCGATCTGCCAGGACCTTGCTCGCTAGACTAAGCGCATAGCGCTCCAAAGAGTGGCTGCACTTGTGATTAGTGATGGGAAGTTCGGATCATTTTACAGACTCGGACCTTTGATTCTCGTTCAGCAAAATGAACGAATCTTTTTTCGAGTCATTTCGTTAATTTTATCAAAATATAATTAAAATGTTACGTGTTACCTCCCTAACACATCTACTGCTTACACAAACCGTTGATCACACTACAAACAAGACAAAACTATAATGCTATAAGAAACAGAAAAGATTCATTCATTGTTTACCTTTAGTCTTTAGTCTATGATTAGCTCACCTCGCCTCTTATCTGGCAAGTTTTCGGGTTTGAGTCGTTCGTTCATCACATGACAGCCCCATAAGCTTAACCAATGCAGTGTGAGCCGGAAAGAGAATTGATTAGTTCTCTCTCTCGTCTTCAGGTTTGAGTCGTTCGTTCATCACGTGACAGCCCCATAAGGTGAACGAACGACTCAGAAAAACCCGAAGACTCGAAACTGGTGAACTAATTCCACTACAGAACCTAATAGGATGTTGCGCATGCGCGACTGAACGAATCACTCCACGAGACGACTCATTCGTCCCGAGTCACATTGAAGATTTGTTCAAAAAGAACGAATCGTTCAAGAACGACCCATCACTACTTGCGATCAGAAGTCGAAAAACCAAAGTAGCCTATAATATTTGTGATAAGCTAAACATGTTGCAACAGAGGTGTCACCACCAATATGACAAAGTATTCTAATTTAACAGATCTTTAAAGATCACAAACACGATTCAAATACCAACGTGATTCTATTCCTAAATTACAATGATTCATCTGTTTGATTCCTCAACCTTTCTTCCGTGCAGAATACGATCATACTAGTGTGATTTGAACATTCAAATATGTGTTTGTGCTGCCGCTGACCTAAAGAGAGCCACTGTCATCCAGGCTATATGAGTGATGTATATGAACGGTTTCACAGTCTTTTCAACCACACAGTTCATTATTTCTGTGTTACAAGCATTCAAATAATCACAGAAGCACTGGGATAAAAGTTCATAGTCCGGATATAAACTCTGATATGTACGGTAGAGATCAAAATAGAGTAAATCATCCTTTTGAAAGTTAATTTGACATTCCAAATAATGTTAAAGATTTATCGATTGCGTCGTTTTGCCAGTAGGTGGCAAAAGAGGGCTGTTAATAATATATCTGTCTTTGATCATTCATTCAAAAACACTGATTCATAAAGTAATAAGTAAACCTGTAATAAGCGAATCACTGCATCATTCACCTATAAATTAGGCCTACATGTGATTTTGTTTAGTTGTCTAATGTTTTTTTTTTTTTTTTAGAATCGTAAGAGAACCACAACTTAATTTATCCAGAATCACGCAGCTCTATTTTGCAAACAACTCTTAAGTGAATCTTGTTTTATGTAGCTTGTTGATTTTTGTTCATGGTATTCAGTTGCAACTAAATGTTTAGCAAAAAGAAACAGAATAAATATCCTTGATATCTTTTATTTGCATTGGAATCAAAACTGGGAATCAATAAATCGTGAATCAATAAAATTCTAACGATACCCATATATAAGTTGAGTTCCTAAAGGTTGACTTCTACTGTAGCGCTGTTAAGCTTACAAAATATTTCTGTGTTTGTTTGACACTAGTGACACTTTTTTGTCACTAGTGTCTTTGCTTTTTTAATATAAAGATGAGCCACCAGGTGTCACTACCAATCTTTCAGTCACTTACGTCTCACTGCGCTGAGTGACTGAAGAAGCCATTCTCCCTTTTGCCTTTACATATAACACCACTGCCCTATTTCCATTTTAAGATTTTTTTTTTTTTTTCTTCGGTTTGTACTAGTAAACTTCACAGGTATTCAGAAATGTCTGAGCCACATTTTACACACTTCCTGTATGATGAACTACAGCAAGGGTTTCTGTTAGTTTTCTCCTTCCACCTCAGAATGCTCCACGACAGAAGGAGAGAGTGAAAAGGCATGCCTCACACACACAGGAAACAGCACTAACCCAACAGGATATCTATAGCTGTGGTTATGCTGATGGAGGCAGAAGAATACACTTTTGATTGTGTTTGCTCACTTGCATATCACCCTGCAGAATTGTTGCAGCATTTTCCATTGTTCGATCGTGTATTCAAGACATGCGTTCAGATGATTCATCTTTTGTGTAACTTTAGTTTATCACAATTCAGCATCTAGTTTTCTCTTCACACCCATTCTGTCACCTTCCCCAAAACACTTGCTATTGTTATGGTTTTATGAGAAAGCATTGTTGATATGCCTCAGAGCGTTTATTATTGTTATAATTTTTAGTATGAGTGCAAAGGCCAACATTTTAAAGTGCACCTAAAATGTCTCAAATACTTATATACTTACAAAAATAGTGTCTGTTTGTTTATACAACAGTTTTGGGGTCGGTAAGATTTTTTGAATGTTTTTGAAAGAAGTTTCTTAGGTTCACCAAAGCTGCATTTAAAAAATAAATAAATAAAAAACAGTACAAACATTAATATTGTAAAATATTATTAATTTAAAATGACTGTTTTCAATTGTAATATAACTTAAAATTGTATTTATTCCTGTGATGCAAAGCTGAATTTTCAGCATCATTACTACAGTCCCCAGTGTGACGAGATTCTTCAGAAAACATTGTAATGTGCTCATTTAGTGCTCAGAAAATATAAGTATTACCTGTGTTGGAAAAAGGTTAAATAGAGCTGCTTATTATTTTTGTGGAAACAGTGACACATTTTTTTCAGGATTCTTTGATAAATAGAAAGTTAAAAAGAACAGTATTAAAATATAAATCTTTATATTAAATAATAAAGGTCTTTACAGTCACTTTTGACAATTTAATGTTTTTTTTTTTTTGTTTGTTTGTTTTAAATCTTACTCATCCCAAATAGGTTTAAATGGTGCACTATTAGAAAATAATAATAACTATATATATATATATATATATATATATATATATATATATATATATATATAATTATATATATAATTATTATTATAGAGTAATAGAATAATGATTAAAATGTGTGTGTGTGTGTGTGGTGTGTATATATATATATATATATATATATATATATATATATATATATATATATATATATATATATATAATTTTTTTTTTTTACATTAACAATGTAATTATTATTCTTTCTGTTAAAGCCAAGTATGAATCTTGTGTCTTTAAGCATTTTATATTTATTCTAAAATAATAACTCAAGGCAGTGACAATTTAAACAATATATTTTATTTGTAAACTTATGTTCAGCTATTCTTTCTAATAATTAACTTTTTAACTATTTTTTAATTTTTCGGATCATCAGTCATCAAAGCTTGATAAATATTGTTCACAGACACGGAAATTTACTTTTTAAATTTTACCAAGCTGATCACTCACTAAAAACTCTCACAGATCATGTTTTCATGCCGTTTTAAATATTATTTTGACGTAACAAAGTGGTCATATCAAAGTGTGTGAGTTGTTTACTTACTTTTTCTAAATTAGTCTTCCCCATTAACGCTATTACATTGTTCGTTCAGACTGATTCACGAACGAGCACGAACACAAGAGGCGGGATTTATCGCATGAACCAATCACAGCCAAACGTAACCAGTCATATCCAATCATAGCGCGAGAGAGGTCTGTCAAAATTCAATTTAAAATTCAAAAAGACACGGACTTCCGCAGTAATTTTACCTGCTGGTGTCGCTGTTGGACGGTGTTTCTTACAAAAACAAAAAAAACAAATGATTTATACAAGGGTTGCCAACTTTCACACACGCTTTCAGGCTTTGTCTCACGCTCTCACTCTGCCCATGTAAATCTCACGCCAAACTGGCAACCCTGCTTGCGATTTTAAACAAAGTTTCAGCTTTCAAATGTTGCAAGTTTTAACACTGGATTCAAACGATAAATACCGTTTTGGCGCACCTAATGTGGCGTAAATTTTAAAATGTAGAGCTTCTGTTAATGACAGTGAACTTTCACATGAAATTCTGTCAGTGAGGGGGGAGTTGTGGAGAAGCGTGCCAGGCAGGAAAAATAGGCTACAACCGCATCTCTGGTTATTTTAATATGTAATCTATAATGTTAGTAATACAGGTCGGTAAATGTGGCACACCCAGTTTTTCTGATGCATTTTACAAGTCGGAATCTAAAATAACGGTAGGCGTGAACATTTCACAAGAAATTCTGTCAGTGAGGGGGGAGTTGTAGAGACGCGTGTCCCGCGCAAAAAAAATAGGCTACAACCGCATCTCTGGTCATGTTAATATGTAATCGGTAATGTTAGTAATACCAGTCGGTAAATGTGGCACACCCGGTTTCTCTGATGCACACCCAGAGTCTCTTTTCTGGCTACGCTACTGCGCCAGAGCCATTGAAAAACAGAGCTGCGACCTGCTTTGATCTCGCCGGCGTCGCCGCCACGTGGTCACGTGATTCACGGAGCTCTCCAAACAAACCAACGTTGACAGTACATTTGAATGTGTTTAAGTAGGATAGAGACGACAGCTTCTCTATACAGGAATTTGTAGCAATTTTTGGTAAACATTAAAGCATATTATGCATTGATTTTTACTTCGATGACATTTACAGTTTAATTTTATTCTGGAGGGTGATGGAGAGGCAACCCTTACGAAAATTAAACATGGTTTTTACTACAAATAAAACAAAAAAAAACATGGTTACTATAGTTAAACCATGGTAACCACAAATTAACCATAGTCTTGGTACACTAACCATAGTTTAACCATGGTATTTGTAGTAAAACTATGTTTATAAAAATGGTAATAAATGCGCCAAAAAGAACATGGTTACTACACTTTTACTATAATAAATCCATGGTTAATTTTCGTAAGGGTTAATATGGTTTTCTTGTATTGAACCCTCAGGTATTTCTTACTAATAATGTGACCATATAGCTTAACTATTTTTCAGTTAAATAAATGTTCTATATTTTAGTTCAGTAATATTTATTTAATATTTGAAGGAGATCATTTACTAAATACTATTTGCCCATTAATGACTTAAACAAAAAAAAAAATATATATATATACATATATATATATTAGTTTATATTTCTGTTACTTATATTACAATTTGTGTAGTATTTAAGGTTAAATAGAGAAAAGGGTTTTAAATTCCAATGCGAAGAGGCAAATTAGAGTCATTTTGTGGTCTGAAAAAAAAATAATTTTCATTTGTAATGCCATGGTTTACTTACTAGGTAACTGTATGGCTCTTTACTAAATATACCTGTATCTAGAATATTCGCAGAAAGTTTTTCATTTGAATAAATATTTAGAAATGATTAAAGAAATTTAAAAAGTTAATAACTTACACCCTTTTTTTAAGTACACACAATGAATGCAAGCAAATACTGAGTTTAAACCAAGTTTATAATGGTGCTAAAAAGCATTCAGCTGCATTTTTATCCCCTTATATGTACAGTATATACATATACAAATAGATATGGAATCGAGAGTGCCACCCCCTCCCCCCAACCCAACCCCCCACTCCAAAACAAAACAAATCTCACTCCAGGCTGAAATTAAAAGTTGGCAACCCTGTTTATACCCTTTTTAAGAATTATATTTTGTAATATTGGCGTTGTTTTATTTCTGTACTACGATTTTTTTTTTTTTTTTTTGTCATCAGTATTTTGAGGAGGCAATGCCTCCCTTGCCTCCTCGGAAGAATCGCCCATGACCTATATTCTTATTTATATATTTATGTGTAGGAAGTTTTGATTAATTTTAAACAAAAGGTGAAGTAAAATAAATTTTAAAATGACGGTACTGTTTTTGAAACTGATGTGCTTATCAGAATTGACTAGAAACGGCAAATAAATCAAATAAAAAATGCTTTGCATTTCCCTGAACAGTGAGGAGCTGGACAAGTTCATGGAGAGTCAAGGTGCCAGTGCTCCTGGTATCCTAACCCTGACCACCAGCCTGAGCAGACCCTTCATGAGGCTCGACAAGTACCCCACCCTCCTGCAGGAGCTTGAGCGACATGTGGAGGTAACAGTAAGCTGCTAAGCCCATAAACGCCCGTGAGTCTTTTCATGAGTTATAATATTTACGGATTCTTTCTTTTCTTTTCTCATAGGAAGCGCATCCAGATTACAGTGACATTCTCAAAGCAACAGTTGCATTTAAAAATCTTGTGGTATGTCTCAGTTATCTGTCATATTTGCCATTTAGTGATTGTCTGACAACTAAAGCTTTCTATAAAATCCATTTGACTTTAACTTCTCAGTTTTGACCACTGTGAGAGGTTTCCTGTCATGGTGCAAAACATCTTGAGTTTTTTCTCTCTATAATTCCCTTTTAACCTCATCTCTAAAACCGCACAGCAGGTTCACTGCACTTTACAGGTTGGAGGAGATTTTGCTGTTACATGAAATGTAAAGGTTAAGGTTTTGCAAGAGTGCCTCTATAACTTAAAAAGGCTGAGGAAACATGAGTCATTCCATATACAATGGCTTCTCAGGTCAAATGTCTCTGCAAAGAAAATTATAGTAGTAGGTGATTTTTTTACTTCTTGTGTTCTGTGGAACGGTTTCATTTGTTCTTTTTGTTTTTTCTGACAGGTAAGGGAGAGTCCCATCTTCATAGTTTAGATCTCACTAGTGGAGGTGTCATGTAGACTTGGTCTTCCCCCTTACCTATGTTTTTCGTTCAGTTACCTATAATGGTATTTGCCGATGAGATGATTTGCGCACTTTATTGTAAATCGCCTTGATAAGTAAGCAACAGATAGGAACATGAATGCAATGCCTGAAAACATGGAGAAGTGACCTCCCACTCCGAATGGACCGTTTGTGTTCCAGGTTATTGTGTGTTAGCGAACGTGTTCGGTTTTTGAATACACCTGTTTTAGCGTTACGGTAATTTGTCACCATGGACCACAAAACTAGTCATAAGTAGCATGGGTATATTTGTAGCGATAGCCAACAATATATTGTATGGGTTAAAATTATCGATTTTTTTCTTTTATGCCAAAAATCATTAGGATATTAAGTAAAGATTATGTTTCATGAAGATATTTTGTAAATTTCCTACCATAAATATATCAAAACTTAATTTTTGATTAGTAATATGCATTACTAAGAACTTCATTTGGACAACTTTAAAGGCAATTTTCTCAGTATTTTGATTCCAGATTTTCAAATAGTTGTATCTCGGCCAATATTGTCCTATCCTAACAAACCTTACATCAGTGGAAACCTTATTTATTCAGCTTTCAGATGTATAAATCTCAGTTTAAAAGAACTGACCCTTAAGACTAGTTTTGTGGTCCAGGGTCACATTTGACATTAAAATGTGATATTAAAGCTCGTAGTTCACTATTTGTCAGTGTTTATTAAGTTACAATCATTAGATGCTTATGTCTGAGAATTAAGCACTAAAAACATGCACAACATTTATATATATTTAGTAGGTCTGTCTTTCAAGTTGTTTTTTTTTTTTTTTTTTTTTTTTTGCAAAAATTACCTTTATTCAGCTGCTTTAAATGCTGTTCTTTTGAACTTTGTATGCATCAAAAAATCCTGAAAAAAATGTATTATGGTTTAAACACTGATAATTACAAGAAATCTGTCTTGAGTTGCAAATTAGCAAGGGTCATGTGACACTGAAGACTGGAGTAATGGTACTAAAAATTCAGCCTTACCATCACATGAATAAATTACATTTTAAAACATATTAAAATAGAAAAATGTTACTTTAAATTGTAATAATATTTCAGAATTTTACAAGTTTTTTTTTTCTGTAAATAAGAGTCTTTAAAAAACAAACAAACAAACAAACAATAACATTCCAACCCCAAACTTTTGAACAATTTTGTGTGTATGTATTCTGAATGTCAAACATTTCAGAGAGTTAAGAACATTTTGTAAATGTTTTATACTTTAGTGACACTTAATCGCAGCTTGTAACCCATTTTAGACCTGGAATGAATCGGTCTCGATTCTTAAGTATAATGCAATATTGCTTCGAATCATTATGTGTCATAGGTTTGTCTTTACACTGACTCATACTATGAAATGCATATCAACGCAGTAAATGATTAAGTGTCCGATTCTTGTTTTACTCAGCTGATTTGTTTGTGTTTTTCAGACTCAGTGTCAAGATCTGCGAAAAAGAAAGAACCTGGAGTTGCAGATCTTGTCAGAGCCAGTGCGGGCCTGGGAGGGCGACAGCATGAAGTCACTGGGTCAGGTGGTCTACATGTCACAGGTCCACGTCCAAAGCAGCTCGAATGAGGTGAGGAGTAGGGTGAGAACTAGGAAGTAACAGTGTGGCAGCTAAACTCGGCTTGAAATGTTGCTTTCACATCTGCGTGGTTACATCGCTGTTTATTTTGTGCAAAATGCACGTTAGATGTTGGTACAGTGTTAAAATAGTATAACATGTCTAGAATGATTATTAGTTGAAATGTTGTGCAGAACAAGGTTATTTTATCTAGAAGTGCTGATCAGGGCTTTTTACACATAACAGCCAGATCCACAGATTAATTTTTCTGTGTTTTTGGCCAACGAATGGAAAATGTTTAAGTGTCAACAGCTCAAATACCCCTGCAAAGTTTTGCATCTGTGGTCACTGAATGTGTTTTTAACTTGAACCTCAGCCCGCTTTGAATCTGTTGACCTGGTTAATGGAAACACTGTGGTGTGAGGGGCTGATAGAGCCCCTAATAACATCAGAAGGGAGTTAACTGAAGGAAAAATAGTAGGTTGATGAAGGTATTATATTGCTAAATTCATTCGGAGTGATTTCCCGCCATTTCTCTTCAATGTATTCCCTTTCTCTTTTTCTCTTTTGCTTAGCTGAAATTTTTCTTGGTTTGCTAGAAATAAGGTATGATGTTTGTTGATCATGAGTAATTAATGTAGCAAAAAAATAAAGCTGTGCACCAATCCAAAACAGTGTGTTAGTAAAGACATTTGGTGTTTGTGTTTGTAAGGGTGTGCTGTAATGCCATACACCTGCATCTGTGCCATGAACAATGTGATTATGTAGTAATATTTCATATAATTTTTGCAAAAGTATGAATTTAAAATAATGTGCATATGTGCTTTTTTTGTAGGAAAAGGAAGAGAGATACTTAATGCTGTTCCCTAATGTGGTAGTCATGCTGTCTGCCAGCCCAAGAATGAGTGGTTTCATTTACCAGGTGAGTTTTTCCATATGTTTATCTAGGTACATGACAATGAGCATGTGTTATTTATGAAAAAGTTTTAGCTTCAGTGCTCTCATTCGTGTCACACTCTCGTCTCATAGGGACGTCTTCCACTGACTGGAACCACTGTAACCAAACAGCCAGAGGATGCAGAGACAGGCCATTATGCTTTTGAGATCACAGGTTTGTTTTTTGAGAGGTCACAGAATAATGTACACTTGACTGTGTCATTAATGCTGCTTTTTTCAAAGCTGCTAGTATCTTGAGCTGTTTATAGCAGCAGGCAGCAGTAGAGTTTAACCTAACAAGTAGAGAACATGTACAGGTGATTTATTAAAGGAATAGTTCACCCAAAAATGAAAACTGTCACCATTTCCACCCTGTGGAACACAAAGCAAGGCATTTCGCCCAGGTGTTTTATATAGTTCATAAAGACCACATCTGCCAAGATCCAGAAAGGACAAAATAAAGCACTATAAAAGTAGTCCATGTGACTTAGGCGCCATGTTCCAAGTCTTCTGAAGCCATCTGATAGCTTTTTGTGAGAAACTGATCGACTCCTTATATTCAGTGATTCGATTACCAACTGTTCATCCAGTGATTCTATTCTAAAGCTTATTGACTTATTGATCTGATTGCAGCACTTCTTGAGTTAAATTAGTGAAGGGGAATATTATCATTTTATAATGCCTTGTGCTGCATTTCAAAAGTGAGTCAGTTTTGTGTGTGTGGTAAAAAAAGAATACTTTTTCACCAAGGATGCATTAAATTGCTAAAATGTGACAGTAAAGACATTTATAATGTTACAAAAGATTTTTTGTTTTTTTCCAGATAAAACATTTCAGCTTTATAGTCACTGAAGAATTCTGAAAAAATGTATCCCAGTTTCCACAAAAATATATTATGTAGTACAGCTGATTTCAACATTGATAATAAAAAGAAATGTTTCCTTAACAGGAATGTTTGTTGTGGAAAAATAGCAGAAAGAAGAAATTTTTGCAAATTTCTTCTTTGGTATTCCATGCATCATTAAAAGAGACCTATTATGTCTCATTTTACCGTATGTAATAGTCTCAGGTGTCCCCACAATGTGTCTGTGAAGTTTCAGCTCAAAATACCCCACAGATCACTTATTATATAATTTTGAGTGGAAGCAGAAACATGCTGTTTTCATGCATGTCTCTTTAAATGCAAATGAGCTGCTGCTCCCCGTCCCCTTTTCCAGAACAGGGCTGTGACTTTACAGCTCGTACCTCAGATACTCTGCTAAAAACATCTGTTTGGTTTTGATTATCATGTGTATCGTGCTGAAATGATGCGTTTTAAACCATATTAGTTTAAACTTCTGATATATGATTTTTTTGAGCGCACACTTCCAAAACACTTGCACAGAAAGTGGCTCTCACGCAGCATGTGAGTACTAAACTAAGCTCTCTTTCATGTCTTATTGCACTTAAACTGTCAAATAAACAAAAGTTTGTTAAAAACACACAGGAGTTACAAAAAGAGTCGGTTACGTCTATAAAGGTAAACAGCTAGGAAAGAAATCACATGTTTATGTTGATCTGTGTGGAAGCAGCGTAATAGACACTAAGTAAATCAATCCACCAATCCACAGTTTGTCTACTGTTCTGTGCTCATCTGTGCAGCCAAAGACAGAACAGTTTGCATGCTTTGCTGAAACTTTTGCCAGGGCGTTAAAACTGTCGCACCATTCCCACTTGAGAAAACAAAATGACAGTGCCATGGGTGGAAACTTGCAGATTAAGGGGTGGTAACATTATAATAAGATCCTCTTACCACATCACTGGGGGAGTAAAATCTTATGCTCTGTTTTTTTCACGTGCTTGCCGAAAAAGGCTCACCAAAGTTACTGGGTTGTCCTTTTTCACGTTTTCTGGGTTGGTAGATACACCAGGGATCCGATTATAGCACTTAAACATGGAAAAAGTCAGATTTTCATGATATGATACCTTAACACAGCATAAAGGTTTTTGAGAAGATTTTTTTTTTTTTGGGGAGAACTATGCATTTAATTCTGTCTTTTTCTGTGTTGTTTGGAAACTTAATTGGAGAAAAAAAAACTTGTAATGGTAAGAAACACATGCTTGAAAATTTGTTGAGCAGTTGCAGTCTTCCATTTTGCTGATGATGTTTTGTTTGTGTTTTTAGGGGGGACGATAGATCGCACCATGGTGTTCTGCAGCAGTGCACAGGAGCAGCTGGAGTGGTTAGAGCATCTTCATGCTTACACCAAGGAAGGGAGTCCAGTTGGAACAATATTAAAGGTAACAACTTTTTTTTTCTGTTTGTTTTTTTTTGTTTGTTTTTTTTTGCCTCTTCCTTCCTCAGTATGATGACCGTCTACAGGTGAATTGTTTTTTTCTTGCATGTTTTGTATGAGCAGAGTGTTGAGGGTAAACCTGCAACCATGACTGGCACGTCGTCCCACCACTTGCACAGTTTCGGTACTGCTGTGGCTAACCGAGGTCCTCTCGAACCCCCCAAGATCACCAAGCCATGGTCCCTAAGCTGTCTGAGACCTGCTCCACCCCTCAAGCCCTCCGCTGCACTAGGTTATAAAGAGGTACGCTTTCTGGAAAACAGTCATAAAAAATCTTGAGTGGGAGCGTAATTTACCCTCTGTGCATTTTTTGGTGGTCTTAACAGGAAACCGATGCAGAAAGCTACTCTGAGTTTTAGCCAGCAGCCACCTTCACTGTCTTCACCACACGTTGTGGTGGAGGTGTTGATGCTATCTCTGATTTGAGTGCAATGTTTAGTGGTCTTTAAGATGAAGATTAGCTAACACTATCCGAAGCCCACTCAAACATCTTATTAATGTGCATGGCATCTTTTCAAGATTGTGCCAAGGGTGTTAGCAACGCTCTATGGCTCATGAAATGCATGTGAAATCTTCTC
This sequence comes from Cirrhinus mrigala, assembly GCA_036247105.1. Taxonomy (NCBI): domain Eukaryota; kingdom Metazoa; phylum Chordata; class Actinopteri; order Cypriniformes; family Cyprinidae; genus Cirrhinus; species Cirrhinus mrigala. Next base: position 9,068,495 of record CM070020.1, on the reverse strand, counting down.
TGCAACAATTAAAGTTCACCTCTCACTGATCTTTCCATCATATTCCTATCAGGCTGTTCTTTTATTCTCATACACATCTTCATTCTCTCTCCATTTTCTGCTTCTTTAGAGGATGTCTTATATCCTGAAGGTAAGAGTAGACGTGTGTCTTGTGTGAGTATGTGTGTGTGTGTCCGTATCTGTGTGCTTGGCTAGCACCGGTGTTGCACGCTGGATCTGTGCTTATCTGTCTTTTCTCTTTAATTCTGTGGAGAGCCGCCCATTTCCGGTGTTGTTTGCAGTTGTATCTTCTCCCTCTGCAATGATCTTCACTTAAGATGCATTTATTCATATCCTTGCTATGTTGTACTTATTTATATTTATTAGTAGGAAGGGAGTTCAGATACAACAGCAAAATGTTGGCAGGCAGCAAACAATGTGTACTGAATCATATCCTGCTTCTCAACCTTCAATGCTCATCGTCTTTAATCAATATACCCACAAACCCAACCAACCCTTTTCCTGCATGAAAAAAAACCTGTTGTGATACTTACAAAGATACTTTGTTACTTATCTAACCAAAAAAACAAAAGTGTACACGTGCATCAGTATATAGAAATGTAAAGCTATCAAATTTAGTTCAAACAAATTAATTGCATATTAGTCATATTAATATTTATTGAGAAAGGTCACAGAGATTTAACATTATTGTGGCAGACAAAGCACTGAATTGGCAAAATTGGTTTTAGAAGTCAATATATTGCTTGTTTTATTCCATTACATGCTTTTTTTGTAATTCTGGGTCTGAATTAACATTCTTTAGATATATATACGTCTTTTTTTATGGTTCTTCCTTCTGCTTCCGTGCTGTTGGAACCACAAGATTCAATTTTAAAAAACTCTCAAAAGCCCTGGATGTTTCATTGCTACTTTCTGTCCATCTGTTTCAAAATGCAAGAACGGTTCTTCTGCACACAGCTCTTTACTCATTTCATGCTGCTTGCTCTCGACAAGTGTGGTAGCAGACCTGCTTTCCATTCGGTGGTACTTGCTTCAGTTGCTCTCATGGTAGAAAGAGTTTTCATTATGCAATGTACGCACAAGACAGCGAGTATGTATTAAATTTGTGATAAATCTACACCCATGAAAGCTACAAATAATAGTGTTTTATAGAAATCAATAGAAAATGGTCAATTTAGCCATCTCTCCAATAATGAAAATATACTAAATTACTTTTTTTGCCGTAATGTTTGAAAAAATGCATCAAGGAAAACGCCTCTGAACATATTAGTAGAGATGCACTGATTTCAATTTCCTTGGCCAATTCCGATTTCCGATTTACATTACAATTCCTCTAGGGCTGCCCTTGACTAAAGACTTTTCTGGTCGACTATAGTTCATTTTAAGCATTAGTCAACTATTAGTCGCACTTTATTAATAAACCATATAAGTAATAATAATAATAATCCTTTAATTGCTTACATAGCCTAATAAGCGCTCAAGCGCACATAAGCTTGCCACAGCTCACCGGCAGAAGTAATGATTATGAATGTGTCAGGGAAAAAATGGTAAGAAGGCTGCATTAATGTTTTAATAATTTATTGATAAACTAGTGCTTTCTTTGTTTTCGGCTTAAGGGATTAAGGGATCGTCATTTCCGCAATAGTGACGCACCTGTATGTTTCATACGGATGACATAATCCGAGACTATTTGTTTTCTATTTGAATTGGTTCATTTGAAAGTATACATTTTACTCTCTATAGATATATATTTTTCATGTCTGTAAAGCAAGTTCACACTGAGTTTCTAAGTTTCGTGCTCAAGTTTACAGAGACTGAGACGGCAGAAAGCGCATCCTGTTTGCTTTCATTATTTTACAAAAGCACAACGTTTTGTTGTTATCCTGAGTGCATACAAATAAACAAAGTCTTTACAGATTCGAAAGATTCATTACTCTTATCTGTATGACCAAAAATGATGGATTATTTTAAGAGCAAATGACCTCACCGGCGCACCTGTCAGTTTCCGCACTCCACACAGACACTTCAATACCGCACATTTTTCTATGTTAAGATTAGATTGAGTGGCCATGTAAAGTTGCTACTACATACATCTGTCAGATGAAAAGTCATATTTGAGGTCGATGAATGACAGGTGAGCATTTGACTCTCCTGCCCGATGTACTGCATTACCACATAGACCAGCCGTTAACAATCTGTCCGTCATGGACTGCGTGACTTTGCCACTTCATGTGGAATTTATTTTTTCTGCAGCTAAGTGACTAATAAAATTTCGGTGGACCAAGCCTCTTCTTGTCAACTATAGGGGGCAGCCGTAATATAATGTATGTACAAGATAGCGAGTATGTATTGTATGTATTTACACCCATAAAAGCTAATAATAATAGTGTCAATTGAAAAATAGTAAATCATTTGGAAATGGTAAATTTAGCCATCTCTCCAGTAATGAAATTACACTAAATGTATTTTTTTGGGCTTAATGTTTAAAAAATGTATAAAGGAAAACACCTCTGAATAAATGTGACCCTGGACCACAAAACCAATCGTAAATAGTATGGGTATATTTGTAGCAATAGCCAACAATACATTGTATGGGTTAAAATTATAAATTATGCCAGAAATTATTAGGATATTAAGTAAAGATCATGTGCTATGAAGATATTTTGTAAATTAGTAAAATGCATTGCTAAGAACTTCATTTGGACAACTTTAAAGGCTATTTTCTCAATATTTAGATTTTTTTTTTTCAGATTTAGAAATTTTAGATTTTCAAATAGTACTTATTATTGTGACCCTTATGTTTTGCGGTCCAGGGTCACATATAAGGTGTTTTGGGATGTTGAGAATGTGGCACTCATATGAAGCATATTATGAGGAAGATATTTCAGTATTTAATTTCTAACTAGATTTGTTATTAAATATAAATCAGTTGAAGATCTCAAGAGCATTAGGTAGAGATTTCCTCATATTGGAAATACGTAACCGCAGTAATTGGTTCTATGTTTGTCGAAAGTCGAATAACCTGCGGCAGTGTTCCGGGGATAAAATAAATAACCAGGATAGTGAATTGTCTTGCAGACTATCTCAAGAGATTCTGAAGGGATTAAGGCATATGCTAGCTGTTGCCACAGTTACTGAAGTGTTAGAAAACTTTTACCATGTCAATACAAAAAGTACCTAAGCCTATATATTTTATTGCTTCCAACAAATATGGCATTTCAAGATACTCTTTCTCTGATAGCAAGGGTTAATATCTGCAGTAGTCTAAAGATAATTTTATACCTATGCGACAAGAACATTGTCTACCGGTAAGCTAAATTTAGATGATCAAGAGAGTCAGTATCTGCCATGTAGCTGTTCATAGAAATGGCAGAATGACTCATAATGCCTAGTTAGGGTGAGGTATGAGGGTGCCGCTTACGTCACCATAAGGAGGAATATTATTTTCCAATCATGATTCTCTGTTTTATGTCCCGGTATTCTGAGCAACAACTACCGCATAGCATAATGGCAAGTTTGTTGTTTAAAAACGAAGAGGATTTCTCATAAGCCGGGTCTTTCCGCTCGTTTTCACGTCATTTTCCAAGCTAAATATTTTCTAGGGTTACTCTTAACGAACCTGGAGAATTATTCAAGAGACCAAGACGTCATGCGTTGTTTTTTTGTATATCTCAGGGCTATGATGTTGTAAATCAGTAAGCTAATATTTGCACTTTCACTTATTTTCATATTGATTCAAATGATATTATACATTCATTTTGTGAATGAAGATTTCTGTAAACCGTGAACGTGTGCATGCTTAACTTCAGTAATTTCCACGGTTTACTTTCGGTTTGATGTCATGAGTAAAACATACAAATTGAAAACGCTATTCAGCATGAAGCATGCCAAGAGTACATGTGCATATTTCATCATAAAAAAAAAAACAATCAACCTTTAATAACTTTATTCAATCAACTTTTTTAAACCCTTAAATATCCATCAGCACATTCCTATCTAAGGTATTTACTGCTCATTTAATAAAGCTGTCTGCCATGCTTAGTCTTTAAATAAATTGTCCTTTAAACAACTGAAAGAAGTTGGTTAAAATAACCACATTTAAAAAGCTCTCGTTCTGGAGGAATGTAATTTATATGACTCACTCTGCCATGTTAGCATTTAAGAAGGAGGCGACGGCGACCCTGTGACACTGCTGTAACAAAGTTAACAAATGACTCAGAGTGAAATAATTAGTTCCCAAACAGACAAGGGTCTCCCATCTGCAAATTGTTTTCATTCATGAGTCCCTGATAATTTGCTGTTATCTAGCGTTTATTGGCCTAATTTCTTAGCATCCTCGCTCGGGATTTGAGCGCAAATTAAGGTCCGCTAGCTGTGGTTTTGTGGTTTTATTGAGAGCTCAGCAGATGCTGTTATTTCATTAACACCAGACTGTTTGTTCAGGACTCTAGTAAAAGCCCCAGACCCAGACCCAAGTTCCTCCCAAAGAGAAAAACGGAGAGAAAACCATCAGATGATGAGTTCCTGCTTAGAAAAAGTAGGTATATTAAAATGATAAATAAAATTCATTGAATTCCCAAAACTAATATCTTGCACAAATAATCCCTGTAGTGGTGGAATTGTGGGAGTTTGAAAACAAACATGTAAGCTTTGCCAACTTGTGTTTTTGCATGTATAAACAAATAGAATTGAAAAATGTATTTTTGTGATATACAGGCACAGCAGCTCTAGAGGAGGATGCTCAGATACTTAAAGTGATTGAAGCCTACTGCACCGGAGCAAGTCTCCACCAATCCACCACAGGTAGACCTGCTTCTTATTTGTACTGTATAACTAAGCTACTAAATTTTAAATAATGGAAATGTATTGCTAATATAGTGTAATTTAATTGGAGGATTTGATTTGTTTGCACAGCTGTTCGTAAGGAGTGCATCCCCCAGGTCCTGCTTCCAGAAGAAGAGAAGATTATTGTGGAGGAGATCAAGAGCAATGGCCAGACGATCATTGAGGAAAAGTATGTTTAGTTGTCTGACATCAGAATTACTTGATCGTTAGCATTGAGTCCATTTGTTTTTGGTTTTGTTTTTTGATTAGTGACCGAAGTTGATTGTAAATATTTCTTCCTTTCTTTTTTTTTTTTTTTTTTTTAATTCGTTTTTTGCATTAGCAATCTAGAAATAGTGCAGAATCGCAACTATTTATTTTAGTTTATTCATTTTATTTTATTTATTTTTATTTAAATATTCAATTATTTGTTTATTTATTTAAATTTATGAATTCGTGACCTAGAAATTTTTTTTTTTTTTTGGATTAGTGACTTAGAAAGAGCACAGAATCATAAAATATTTCTTCTTTATTTATTAATTGTATTTTCATTGATTTATTTATTTTTTTATTAGTGACCTAGAAATTGTGCAGAATCATAAAAATTTTTTTCAATTTTTTTTTTAGGTTGTTTTTTTGGGGGGATTAGTGACTTAGAAGTACTGCAAAATTGTAACTATTTCTTTAATTTTTTTTTTTTTTTTTTTTAAATCCTAAAACTTTTAACTTTAGATTTTTCAATCTTAACTCAGGTTGGTTTTTTTTTTTTTACTGTATATATACTTAACAGTTGCAACTTGAAATGTTTTGTTTTTCTTTTGAATTTTTTAAATAATATTTTTATTTCATTGTTTTGCAGAAGTCTTGTTGATGCTGTTTATGCTCTAAAAGATGAAGTCCATGAATTAAAAAAGGTAAGCTTTTGCATTATTGTAAACTTTCATTGTCCTGAACTATAACAGACATTACTGCATAATCTTCTGATGCCGTGTGTTTGCGAATGTAGGAGAATAAATGGATGAAGCAGTGTCTGGAAGAGGAGCAGAAGTCCCGTAAGGAGCTGGAGCGTGTAGTCAGAAAGTTGGCCAAGCAAAAGAATGACTGTTCCTGGGATGAAGGAGGTCACTAAAGAACACTCTGGACACTCGCCTGTTTCCCTTTGCCAGCCGCATGTATGTGTTTCTGTGTCTGTGTGTCCTCACAAATGTGTTTCTATGTGTTTTTCCATCACATTACACACTGAACTTTGCTTTTGGAAAATCACAGTGCTGGGGATTTTCAGCCATTTCTCATCAAATGTTTTTTAAGGACGAGATGTGATGAGAAGATGAACTCTCTGATTAGTTACTGTTTTTCTCGCCATTCTGAAGAATATCACTGTGCGGTTTGCTTCACGCTCCTGTGGTGTGACATTCTGAGAACAAAACGGCAACTGTTCTGGAAGACCAAGTGAACTGCTTATTAAGTATTTTGTGATTTGGAAAACTTCAGATAACTGCCGGAGTCCTGGCCATTTTTCGTTCCGGTTCACGCAAGCGCTCCAAGAAAGAAGCATCACAGAAAAGATGGTGGAATCTCTTGAACAAATATCTGCCTCACTTTATGACTGTTACTGATCATGGACAAAAGAAATTCAATGACATTCAGCCCATGAACAGCATTCCAACTTAAGCCACTATTGTACAAGTGAAAATATTCTGTTAATGGCGTAAGAGAAGATATTTGTGGTTGAACATGGCAGGACTCCACTGTATCCACAAGTATTGCTCTTTTTAAAACCCATTTCTGCTTTTATAATGTGAAAACGGTTGCTTGAGGTAGCTTTTAGGTCACAAATGAACAAGGTTGAGATATGTGGTTTGCACCTAATTGACATGAGATGCCCTACTTGCCATCTTGAAATGAGTTTTGTTTTTCTTTTAGTTTGAAGGCTTTGAATTTGACGTCTGTAATGCGTCACTGGACTGTAGGTTTAGATTCAGTTATTATTCCAAACGTGCGTTACCCGGACCGTCACTCACATCAGCATGGGTACACAGCATTTCTAAAACAGCCATTATAATATTACATAATCATGCTTCTGATAATCATCACTAGTTTAAACTATCAGGGATATAGTTGTCAGAAATAGTCAAGTTTATAATACTATACTAATACAATACATCATATAATGTATGTATATCATATATACAATATAAATATGTATATATCATGGATATTATGGCAAAAGGAACCATGTAAACTTTTTTTAATAATAACAAAAATACAGTAGGACATTTCATCCTCCTTTTTCAGAGGCTTGAAACTATTTCATAGGTATCTTAAACCAAAAAAGAATCCAGTGTGTTTACGGATTTGGTACTGGGAGCCCTTTAAGGACTCGAAACCAAGTGTACGTAGAAACATACGGTACTTTAGGCACTGATGTTTGTTCCTCACTTACATAGCTTGGAGACTCATATTGTAGTGAGAAACAAATGTGGTTAGAACCCAATTTTATTTTTTTAATTTTTTATTTTATTTTATTTTTTTAGCAAACTGCTCCCCATCAGCAATTTATGGAAGCTGCCACTAAATAAAAAATGTAAAAATGCATTGCGACTTTTTCTCTCACAATTCTGACCTTTTTTCCTCAGAATTGTAAGATATACATCTGCAGTTGTAAGTTATAAAGTCAAAATTCTCGAATCTCGCAATTCCCATTTTTTTTTTCTTACAATTGCAAGTTTACATTTCGTAATTCTGTTTCTCGCAATTCTGACTTTTCTCACAATTGCGAGTTTGTATCTCATAATTCTTAATTTTTTTGCAATTCTGAATTTTTTTTATCAGAATTGAGATATAAAGCCACAATTGCTAATTATAAAGTCAGAATTGCAGGATATACATTCGCAATTCTGACTTTTTTCTTGCAATTGCGAGTTCATATCTCGGAATTCTGACTTTTCTCGCAATTGCAAGTTTATATCTCACAATTCTGACTTTTTCTCGTAATTCTGCCTGTTTCTCTTGCAATTCTGACTTTTTTCTCAGAATTGTGAGATACAAAGCCTCAGTTGCTTTATATCTGTAGTTATAAAGTCAGAATTGTAGGATATAAACTTAATAAAATATTATAATCTAAATATAAAATATTACAATTCTGACCTTTTTTTTTCTTTCTCGCAATTAGGAGTTCATATCTCGCAATTCTGACTTTTTTTTCTCAGAATTGTAAGATATAACCCCACAATTGCGAGTTATAAAGTCAGAATTGCTATATATAAACTCGCAATTCTGACTTTTTTTCTCGCAGTTGGGAGTCTTTTTCTCTTCAGAATTGAATTTTACAACTTGCAATTGTGGGTTTATATCTCACAATTCTGAGGAAAAAAAAGAATTGTGAGATATAAACTCACAATTGCAAGTAATAAGGTTAGAATTGTGGGATATAAACTTACAATTCTGACTCTTTTCTCACAATTCTGACTTTGTTTCTCGTAATTGCAGGTTTATATTGTGCAATTCTGACTTTATTCTTGCAACTCTGACTTTTTTCTCAGAATTGTGTGATATAAACCCACAATTGCGAGTTGTAAAGTCGCAATTACCTTTTTATTTTTTATTCAGTGGCGTAAACTTTGACTAAAGTCTATTATAGCAGAGGTACATTTTCTTACTCATTTGTATTCTGCTATGCACACGTGGTATATTTGTTTTTGCCATTTTAACTGTAACAAATTACACCAACAATTACACAAATGACACTTTGTCTGGAGTGCTAATCATAACCGATCATAACCGTGACTAATCTTTTCATTAGCTGCAGATTGGAGGGGTGATCTCTATCTTAAGCAGTGAAGAAATGCATGCAAAGAGCTGTAAAGATGAGCAAAACTTGGGTGGGGAGTTTTTCTTTTATCTTTTTAAACCCACCAGCAGACACCTCCGGAGCATTGCTGTGGCAATTCAATGCAATATGCGACTGGTTTGTTGTTACAATTGCTGTGCAAGAGCCAGTTTTCTCTCTTGGAAGGAGTATACTGTATAATATATATTCTTCCGATTAGGCAATAAGATGTGCTCTGAGGTGCACAAATATATGCTGTTACTGTGGTACTGTGTGTAAATCTGTTTCATGTTTGTGTGCGTGTTTGTTTTTCCAGCAATTAACCTTGCATGCCATGTGTTACACATAGCCTTAAATATTATTTTAAAGTGTTAACCTTGATTGTATTGTTGCTGTTGTTGTTATTATGAAAACTCCTGAAGTTTTAAAATATCGGTCTAAAATTTTGACATCTGCAGTGCTAAATGTGACATTTCTGATGGTCTGTTTATGTGTGTGTAATGTGGAAGAGATTGAAGTGATCAGTAGGTTATACGTGCTGTTTACGTAAGTCAGCTACTGATCTCACCGAAAAGGAAATTCACTTTGTCATGTCATGAATGTGTCAGGAAAAAAAAAAAAAAAAAAGAGCACTTTCAGGAGATCATAAACGAGAGTTGAAGAATGTCCACGTCAATTTCCTCTTAAAAGTGCCCATGTCTGCAGAACACAAGTTTTATTTTTGCGGAGCTGATCTATGCAATATAAATGCTATATATATATATATATATATATATATATATATATATATATATATATATATATATATATATATATATATATATATATAATTTGTTTTTTTCTCCTAGTGCTTGTGTTTTTTTTTTTTTTGTTTGTCCTCATTTCAATAAGGAATTGTTTTAATAAAATAACATCATGTTAATAAGCTACATGTTTGATTTTATTACACATATGAGGAAATTCCACCTTGTGAAATATGAAGGTAGTACGCATGATGTATTTTCGATCTGGTGTGTTTGTTTTTTTGATCCGTGAATGGAGTAAATGTACAGGCTGGAGTGAGTGTAGTAGGCTGACAACTTCCTGTAAGCAAAGGGCATCAGCGTGGCTAAAACTAGCACGCGTTTGTCACCTAAAACTCACTGTTTCCATGGAGGAGGATGGAATGCTGTAAAATAGGCACAGTGGTAGTCACTTCAGGGCTGTGTAATCAAATTGAAGTTAAAAACAGAACTGGTAGGCTTGTGCCTTTTCTTTTCGACCTCTTCCTACACAGTAGTTTCCAAACTTTAAGATTAGAGCTTCGCACAACCTCAATCTACTATGTTAAGAAACACTTGCACAAGTCATGACCAATTGGAAACATTGGTAATGATATTAAAAATACTAGAGGACTTGGGGGAATACTCTGTGGGTGTAGTTTGTCATAAAATATATATATATATATATATATATATATATATATATATATATATATATATTAGTTACACTATCAGAAAAAATATATTATATAATAGTTTTACATTAACAATGTAATCAATATTCTATTTATTAAAGCCGAGTATGAATCTCATCAAGTTAGTGTTTCTAAGCATTTTACATTATTCCAAAATAACTCAAGGCAGTAACAATTTAAACAATATATTTTATTTGCGAACTTGTGTTCAGCTATTCTTTTTAACAGTTAACTTTTACCTATTTTTTAATTTTTCGTTTCATCAGTCGGTAAACCAGCTCGGTAAACGCTGGTCACAGACACGGAGATTTACTTTAGATTTCACCAAGCTGATTAGTCACTTAAAAACTCGCACAGCTCATGTTTTCATGCCATTTTAGTCTTAATTTGACATAACAAAGTAATTATATCACAGTGTGTGTGTTGTTTACTTACTTTTTCAAGTTAGTCTTAACCTAGTCTTCCCATTAGCGCCATTTTATTGCTCATTCAGACTGATTCTCAAACGCTCACGAACACAAGAGGCGGGATTTATGGAATGAACCAATCACAGCCGAGCATAAGCAGTCATATCCAATCATATTGCAATGGACTCCCGCTGTTTACTTTACCTGCTGATGTCGCTGTTGGACAATGTTTCTTTAGAATGAGAGTGATTAAAGTGATTTATGCTCTTTTTAAAGTTATAATTTATAATTTTCGCTATATACTCGCTAAATTTTCGTTGTTTTTTTTTTTTTGTTTGTTGTTTAGTAAGTAATTGTTTTGGCATTTTCACTACAAACAGGTTTTATAATATGTAATGTCACCTTTTTTCTTGTGGGCAGGAATAGTTTTTTGTTCTTTAAAAGTGTTTTAAAATTAGAAAAAAAAAAAAAAAAAAAACAATTTGAATTTCCAAGCTTATTCTAAAATAAATATCTTTATTATTAACTCAATTATTATTATTATTGTTATTATAAAAAGAAGAGCAAACCGAAAAAGGAAAATAAATAATTTCATACAAACACCACCAAAAAACAGGGGTTTGAATTAGCAATGAACAATATAATTGAAAGAAAGATTTCCATGACTTCCTCGTTTGTCCTGAACTTGGATTGTGGTGTGGCGTCAAGGAGAAGAGGTGGTGCGATGACTTTCCCTGAAGCTGATCTCTTTCAGATGCCACGACTGTATAATTATCCATTTACTTATAGTGCTTTGATGCAGTCAATCCCTGCCCAGTTCCAGAGTGTTCTTTACCGCAATTTGAATAATCCAAAGCTGCAGGAGTCCCGGTTCACCAAGGATTTGTTTGCTACCGTAACATAGACCTGTTGATCTTTCTCTAGGCGGAACACCCCCGCCAGAGAGGCAGTACACAAATTTGATGTGTTTGAGTTCAAACTGCAAAAAGATTTGAGTAGCTCCTTGGTTTCTGATTTATTGGGTAAGTTGCTCCTTATGGATTGCTTTAATGAAACTAAAGGAGAATTTTTGGAGAAGGTGACCTGGGAGTAGATGAAATACATTCCAGGATACTGAATGATCAGCTTTTCCCCTTTGCTGTTAAGCCGTACGTCCTGTAGCAGTGAATGCTGTTCATCCCAAAGAAGACTGTTTGTCTTCGAGAAGTCAGAAGTTTTATCTGGTGGTGTTAAAACAAAGGGGAAACCCATTAGCACCACACAATGGCTGGGCTTACATTTGCCTGATTTAGTTTTATACAAAATGAATGATTCTAATACATTCTATTACATTTACCTTTATGTTCGGTCAGAGCAGTCATGTGTGCAGCTGGTCCAATATAATGAGGCCCTCCAGTTAACTTAGACACTGCTGGAGAAACACGCAACAATAGTTAGGATACAATAAAAAAAAAAAAAAGGGTTATAGTAAGGTTACAAAAAATATATCAGAATTAATAGAACTATATTGCTTGCTAAATATTTGAATCAAAAATATATTAGGTATTTATTTTTACGCAAGCACTAACATCCTAACCCACTGTGCCATATATTTTAGATACAGTTCATAAGGTTGCCAGGTTGGCAATACTTACATTTTTCATTTGTTTGTAAAACCTTTGGGAAGAAGTAGAAGTAAATTAATGATATATCAAGTCATAGAGTTGTACACAGTATTTTCATACAATGCTTGACTTTAAAATGTATGACATAAACATATACCTTCTCTATGACAGCTTTATATTTTTCCACCAGTTTTTCACATTCTGGGTCTTTTTCCATACTTTTCTCCGCACATTCACGTAGACTAGTCATGTCATCATTATGGAGCTGCTGAAGACAAAGGAAAAGATATTTATGAATATGTTTACCTTAATGCTTAAAGAATATTTACAGAGCTCTAAAAAAAAATCTGATCACAGAAATCCAAAGTGTGAATTAATGACTTTTCAGGGGTTCGGCAAGATGTTATCAATTATTTGTAAATGTATACACTGCCGTTCAAAAGCAAAGAAGTCTTTTCTGCTCATTGAGACCGCATTTATTTGATTAAAAACACAGAAAAAATTTAATATTGTGAAATATTATTGCAATTTTAAATAGTGGTTTTCTATTTTAATATACTTTAAAATTCTTCTTGGAAAGAAATTAATATTTTTATTCTGCAAGAATGTGTTAAATGGGAAAAAAAAGTGATAGTAAAGACTTACATTGTTAAAAAAGATTTCTATTTGGAATAAATGCTGTTCTTTTTAACTTTTTATTCAATGAAAAAAGTATCACAGATTCCAAAAAAATATTAAGCAGCACAACTGTTTCCAACATTGATAATAAATCAGCATATTAGAATGATTTCTGAAGGATCATGTGACGCTGAAGACTGGAATAATGGCTGATGAAAATTCAGCTTTGCAAGCTTAAAATATAATTAAAAAAGAAAACTGTTATTTTAAATTGCAATAATATTACATCTTTGATCAAATAAATGGAACTTTGATGAGCACAAGAGACTTCTTTAAAAAAAAAAAAAAAGAAAAAAAAAACTAAAAAAAATGTACTTTTTAAACTGTTTTTACATTTTTTTAAATGGCAGTGTATGTTAAAAATATATCTCACTTTATATGAGGTGTCTTTAAATACTATGTATTTAATAATAATTATAGCTGTAACTACAGAAATTAATTACAGATGTAATTACACAATGGTATTTTCAAATACAATTCAAATAACATGCATTGTATGGAATGATTCATTTAAATGTAAGTACATTTAATATAAAGTGGGTCCAAAATATATCATTTCTATATGATGAAAACATTGTGATATATTTGTGATTTGTACATCTTTAACAAGCTTAACAATAACCATGTTTTGCTATATTAACACACTGCCTAAAAACTGATCACAATTGAAAGCGCTTGGATGTAGTTAATATAGCTACCCTTCCGGTGAACGTGACTTACATTCATTCAACTGTTTGGTGAAATAACACTTTAACTTGCTCTTTATCTTTATCATTACTGAAACATTTGAAAGCCCAACTGAAACTAACACTTCATTGATTCTTACATCAATCTGTCTGCTTGATTCACACAAACACATAATACACAATGAAACCATATCCGTGTTTGATTGAAACATGTTTCGCTGATGTTTAAAAAGTTCTTTGGAGCTTTTTTATTCAGTTTGATTCTAATTATGCTTCAAAGTTTTCAATAATGCTTACTGTACGAGGATAATCATGCATATTGTTATTGAGCCGCTTCTTTGACATATAATTCAAACAGTGAGATTGCATAATGGGTTGGGTAGTTTGGTTTAAACTTCCTCTTGAGACAGAAATGCTGGTTTATGTTGGCTTTGTTTCTTTGATGCAGAGCACGCTGCCTCGCTCATAAAACCACACAAGCCAGGAAATACACCAGTGAGATCAGGCCTCTCATCTTTTAAATTTAACTGTTTCTCTTATTCTGATTACAAAAAAATATATATGTACAAAAAATAGCAAATATATATATATATATATATATTTTTTTTTTTTTTTTTTTTTTTTTTTTGAATTTCAATATTGAATGTCAAAATGTGTTTGTAAATTTGATACGGAGACACTTTATAGATTTTCTGTGAAAGACATTTTAAATAGGTTCACCTGATGAACACAAAACGCAATTTTAATTATTGCTTAGCCACAAAAAATACTAAGTTGCATACTGAAAAAAAAAATCATCATAAGCAAAAAGACTATAATATATGGAACTATTAAATAATCTGCCATTTAGACGTCTGTTAATTTCTGTTAAAGTAATAAAGAACTTCTATTAACAAGACTTTTAAAATTGTACCATCTTAACCTTATATTTCACAAAATTTTTGTAACCTGCTGTAGATAAAAACGTGAGTGCCACGAGCCACTAAGAGAAGAGCAGTTCATACCATGTTGAGTTTCTGGAACAGGTAGAGGAAGCCTCCGAAGGTCAGTATCATTAACAGCAGAAGCATCACTGACAAATACTTGACTAAAGGTGTGTTGACCACTGGCTGAGGTTTTCTGTATCCTGTCCGTGGAGGCACCGGCGGCGGCGGCGGATTGTAGCTACTGTGAAAGGTGTTTATCATGATGAAGAGAGCACGAGTCGACGAGAGAAAGAGACGTGTACTCCAGTGGCACCCATGCAGTACTGAAGAGTTGCTTTCAATGCAAGCAAGCTAATTTGAATGCAACTTCCTGAAAGATGTCACCTTTTGAGATGGGCTGAGACTTACAGCATATGTTTGTGCGCAATTTGGCGTAAATTAACCATGCATTCACATACCAGGTACTAGAAAGGCCTGTTTCCATGAGGTCACACAGTTTTTGCACAAAGGTCACTGTCTTTGCAGATTCGAAATCTGCAGTGTAAACACTACAGATTTTGTGAGCAAGTATTTGTAAAGAAACAGATCTAAATAAACTAATACCAATACTTAAGCCATAAAAAGATATGAATATCATTGCATTAGATAAAAGGCATCCAATGAAGTATTTGGACTTAAGCATTTAAATACTTTATTGGTGACATGGTGAACTGCAATTAGGACAGAGCTTTTGTCTGGCACTAAACCACAGGAAACAGGGTCACATGTTGTATGTATATATACTTCTTTAAAAAAAATCTGACCACAGTGCAGTGTGGTAAACAACAAAAAATGGAGACTCCTCGCTGCCGTGTAAAAAACACAGGAGAAACATACGAAACTTGTTTTCTTAGGCACTGTAACCATTTCGTTTGATATTCAAGGTCGATAAGTTACTAGTTTACCACATCTATAACAGATCCTCGAAAATCTATGACAGGCATGCTCTTTACTTCTCTTAACTCCTGACCTCATTTTAACCACCAACTGGTGGTCTCTAAAACATGTTCTCATAACTCCACTTGATCTTTCTTGATGCCTTTTGTGAGCTGTAAATGAGTAAGCATCTATATGTTTGTATGTGTAAGAGTTTGTTAAACATTTTTTAATTGCTAGGCCTTAAATACCACCTTCATGCTTTACATCAAAACAATGTTTATCATTTAAATTCTGACTGTCGACAATAGAAACTGCTGATTATCTAGTATCGATCTATTTTTTTGCAAAAGAACACAACAGGTTTCACACGAACTGTAGCATCTAACCTCAATTCCACCCCCACTGATTTCTTTTACATTTTCCGAAGTCATCTGTATTATTTCAAATGCATGCTTTATACATTAGGAAATGATCTTCACACAACTGGGACGTGTCATCAAACCTTTGACCTTTATTAACTGAAACATCAGAAATAATATACAATGTGCTTTTGCATACAGTGAATAGATGTGGGTGGATGTGAATAGATGTATATGTATATATATATATATATATATATATATATATATATATATAGCCTCTAAGTGCCATCTGAAATCTTCTAAAATGAGCATTTTTATCAGGCTCATATATTTATGTTCAGTTATTTCACTTTAATTGCATAGAAAAGGACCTAAAGTGAGATTACTAAAACTAAATATAGGAGCCTGATAAAATGCTCATTTTAGATGAAAATGCATCTGAACTCTACATATTATATGTATATATATATATATATATATATATATATATATATATATAGTTTTTTTGTGTTATGAATATACCATGCTCATGAGTAACATGAAATCATTTACAGTGAAAAATACTGCCGCTTAACACCTACTTTTTCACAAATGAAAGCTAAACAAGGCATGATGAAACTTTTTCCCGTAAACTCTAGATCTACTTTTAAAAAAATCCCTTACAAATCAAGGCTTTATTAGTTGTAGTACATTAGGTAATATACTGATAATCATAATGCTGTTGCTTTATGTGATTTTGATTTTAATTCTATATCCACTTTATTTTTCAATGAGAAATAAAGCTGTTGTGTGAGATGTAAATAAATAGAAAAATAACAAAGTGCAGTAAATGGTAAGAATAGCTACAAACCAGTGTTTATAATTCTCACAATACAATAATATAATAAGAAATATCAGTTTGCAATATCAAGCAGCGTTTTAGCAATTTAGGGCTATATACAGTATTTACTATTTGCCTGATAATGTGACTTTATACAGTATTGTGTTGGTATTAAACACAACTAAAACAGTCTTAAACACACCAAAAGCTCAAAAATAATTACAGGGAGAAATGATTCAACATATATAAAGCAAATATTATGTTCACTGCTTCTTTTTCCAGGGATGGGAAGAATGACTTTTTAAAGCATGTATGACTCACTGTGTGTTCTGTGCGTGTTGGTGAAAAGTAGAGACTGTGGGCCTATGGAACTGACAATGAGAACGGCACATATTAAAATGTTCACACTTTCTGGAAAATGTGCAAATGATGTAGGATTTAAGTCTTAAAATATTCCAGCTGGAATAATGACGAAATTACTTTTCTGTGCGTTATAACGTGACTCACAATTATACATTTTATACAGTTTTGTATAAGCTTAATAAAATCTGTAATAAAATATAATACTTGATATGATAACACTTAAGTAAAACATGGAGCTAATAATGAAGCAGTGGAATTTAAAATCTTAAAAATATGAAATACTGTCCTATAACTTTCATTAACTAACATGCCACTAACAAGGACTAATAAGTTATGCATTCTGTCACAAGAAGCGTATGGATATCCACTGAACTTTCTGGTATAATGTGATTAACCATTAGTGAGTCTCACTGCAGTATGATATAGGCAGTGGCTCCTACTGTTGGCGACAAGTATAACTACACTACATACAGCCTGACACAGTAACTGCTGCACTTCATTCAGCGGTTCCTTATTTAATGAGCATTTATAAATACATTCGTATGTTATAGAGGATATTAATAAATAAACTGACGTTGCACATTAATTTCAAGCCATAGAGACCCATGAGTTTCAGTTTTGGTCCTACTCTGGGATTCTCATATACTGGTCGTATGAAACTGCCGTGTGGTTTAGGATATCGTAACAATCATCCCACAGTCAGTTTTCATCATACTGCATTAGAAATAATCATCTATAAACAGCCTGGGCAGTTTTTGAGAGTGTCAGGGTGTGTAGTGGACTACCAAGGCCAGGGTGTGCTGCTCTTTTTTCTGGAAAACCTTTTCAGTGCGATGCCATGAGAGCCCGTCACAGGGCTTGAGCGCATGAGGATCTTCTTTGCTGCTGTGCTGAGGATTCTGGCCATGAATAGACGGATCTCCTTGGCACTTCAGAAATGCTAAGAAACACCTGTAGAACTGAAAGGAAAAAAGACATTCTGCATTTAATTTCACTCCGTATATACTTTTTTTTAAGGTAGAGAAGGTAAAATGTTGTCCTTTTAAGTGACAAGCTGTTGTACCTGTTCCACTTTGGCTTGCGGACAGTGCACAAAATTATTTTTTGTGTCCTACGGGCTTGCGTGTTAACAGCGGTGCATGTGAGAGCAATCTGAAAACTCAAAAGCAATGGTCCACTAGGTAGTACACATGTGTCCTACACATTCGTCTGCACTCATGGTCAATTGAGTATTTTTTAAAAGGTCTGCACACTTCTGCACTAGATGAAGTGGAATACAGAAAATGAAATATACCTGGGCCTTAAAGGTACCATTTTTGCATGTTTTTCTGGCAGTGTATTGCTAAACCAAAATATAAAAAACAATAACATGTGAAGAGTTTAGATGCAAAAGCCTCTAAATCCATCTGACGTATTTCTTTAAAATGAGCATTTCTTTCTGGCTACTTTGTATAGGTTTCTATGTAAGTACTGGTACTTTAGCAAGTTTGAAGTAAAAGCATTTGATGGATGTATACTATGTGTCAGGAGCTTTCACTCAGCATCATTATCTAATTTGTGGCCGAGATGGCTTTTGGATCTGAACTCTTCATATATTGTTGGATATCTAAATATTAGCTCTGATTAAATTATCGTGATGCATTGTTCCAAAAATCTGAAAATTTGTGACCCTGGATCACAAAAACAGTCATAAGTGTCATTTAAAAAAAACAAATAAATAAGCTTTCCATCGATGTATGGTTTGTTAGAATGGGACAATATTTGGCCGAGATACAACTATTTAAAAATCTGGAATCTGAGGATGCAAAAAAAATCAAAGTATTAAGAAAATTGCCTTTAAAGTTGTCCAAGGTTCTTAGCAATGCATGTTGCTAATCAAAAGTTCTGATATATTTACAGTAGGAAATTTACTAAATATCTTCAGTGTTGCCAAGTCTGCGCTTTTCCCGCAGAATTGGGCTACTATACCACTGTTGCTACTGGTAGTTTTTCATGTCCGTGGGTTGAAGCGACCACAGTAACGTGATATTTATTCTCTGGAATGCTAATTTTACCAGGGCAACCCTGCCAAAAACTTGTAGGGGAATGCAATTGGGCTAGTTTTCAGTATCAGTTGGGTGGGTTTGTTGTGGAAACCTGGCAACCCTGCTTAATATCCTAATGATTTTTAGCATAAAAGAAAAATTTAGAATTTTGACCCATACAATGTATTTTTAGCTATTGCTACAAATATACCCATGTTACTTAAGACTTAAGGTTTTGTGGTCCAAGGTCACATTTGATCAGATGTTGGAGATTAGATTTGATTTTGTGATTTCTAATTATTTGCCATTTGGCTTTAAAGGTACAATTTTTGCAGTTTTTTTTCTGACAATGTATATATAAATTAAACTATTAAAATATACACTTTTAAATATATAAATATTAGCTCAATATTCGATTAGGATTATTAAATATATGATGCATTATTTGGAAAAATCTGAACATTTGGTCAGAAATTGATTATATTTTCCAAAATATGCATTTGCCCCATTTTATCAAAAGTTGTAGAAGCAAATTATGGATGTATGTCTGAATATAGTGGGTTTTTACAACTGAATATAGGTCAACCATTTTAGAATAAAAATGTTAATAATTTAATGCAGTTGGTTTAACCAATTTTATATTAAATTAATAGCAATTTTTGTCAAATCAGTGCACTAGGACATACTAATGTACGTCTATACCCCAACTGAAAATTCTGAATTCATTCCATTCAGTCTGCAAACTAACCTGGTTATTGAAAAGCACATATATGACCGGGTTGACCACAGTGCTGCTCTTGGCCAGGACTGACGGCACCACGCTGGTTACGGGAGTGATCAGTCCCCTCCTGCCAAAGGTGGCCAGCAGAGCCACCACCCCATATGGCATCCAGCAAAGCAGATAGCAGGATACCATGGTGACAACCATCAGAAGGATGTGGTTCTCTCTCCTCTGTGCACTCAGCAGGTTGATTTTAGTTACCTGAGCCAAAGGAAAGAAACACTTCTTAATGCATGTATATTTTGCGACATCTGTATACTTTTGATGAAGAAATTGTCCTTTTCAACCATCTAGCTCAAGCTAAGAGAGAACATGGACTATGCTTCAGCTGAATGAATTAGCTTGCCATGTGTAAGCTGTTTTGCAAAGCAAAGGAAGACTAGCAGATGGCTCCTTCATGCGTCAAATGATGAGAGTCGTGACTTCTACCCTCTGGAGTCTGTTAACCTTCCTTATCCCTTTCCCATCATAAAGTAATCCCTCTGTATAAAGATCTCCTGCCGGTTGACACAGAATGTGAGCTTCCAATCAGCAGTGGCGGCAAATGAGAGCTGATCAGTGGAGCTGAGCTCCCTGCACCAGCTCATGTCGTCATTCACACCTTTTACATGCTCCATTTGTGCTAAACAAGATGATTGCGATTGTATTGACAGCTCCAGCTTGGCTAAGTGTTTTCTCACCTGTGCAATCCTCTGGAAGAGTTCTTCAGCATTTTGCAGGATCAATATGACACTGACAAGAAACATTAATTTGAAGCAACGTAAACAAAACTTCTTTTCAGCGCAGTACAAGTCTTTCCATTTCCATAATTTAATAACCCTTCTGTCTGGGCATCTTTGATTTTGCAAATGACTTATTACGCACAAAGGTGTCCTCCATTCATAACACCCCCAAAAGTGCTTCTTAATTGTATCTGCATGTATTTTCATTTAACTTTCCATTGAATAGTGTAACGGAAATCAATTTCATACCGCATGTCTGGAGTGACTCTATTTTAGGAATGCAATTACTTTCTCAGACATGTCATCGCCTGATTTTCACAGTGTTCTCTTCTTGTAATTGCCCATTTTGAATCCCATCAGAATCCCGTGTTTGTGTTTCAAAGAAAAGCCCGAAGGCTGTAGTGACTGGCCTACTCATACGTGTAATGGAAGCAGCTCTTTCCATTTGTCAGACACACAATGTGGTGCCTGCTACTGAACAGAGTGAATCCTGGAGGAAATAAGTTTGTTACATAACTGTTTGTCACCAATAGTAACAGGCTCCGCGTTCTAAAAATACCTCTGCTCGTGATTCATTCATAGAATCGCTCTGACAGCTCGAGTTTCGCTGCCTTACTACCTGCTGGAAATGCTCATTACATATTCCTTTACACAATGATGTGTTTATGAAATTCGCCCCAGGATGAATCACAGATGAGTCACGAAAACCTAAAGGTTTCTTCACCCTGAACACTGTCTAACCTGATGCCCCAAAGTGCTTTGATCTTATTCCCTTATCTGGACAAATCAATATCAAAGGGATAAATAAAGAATCCAAGAGCGCAGGATCTGTTATGTCTCTTGTCGGGGTTGAAATGTTAATTGGGCACTGGCTATGAGACATCATTGCAGATTTCTGGGTATAATAGCTTTATTTCCTCAGAAGGGACATTAACATGGTGCAAGGAGACTATAGTCAGCTACTAGTGTTATACAACAGCAATGGGACCTTTCACTGTTTGTATTATTATGCTTGCTGGTGTTTGTGCATTCGAGTCATTCTGTGCATTAGTGATGGGAATTTTACAGTGACTTTTCTTCAGGTTAGGTTGTTGCACCAGTATGTGACTTTATTTCATAAAGTGTCTTTATAAGTCACTGAATCATTCATTCAACCAATCTGTTCAAAAGCATTGATTCATTCATGAACAAAAAAAGTAAAAAGACATGAATGAGGCCAAATGGGTGACGCGACTGCAGCGAAAACGCCATATACGCCTCAACCGCGTCTTCCACGCAAGTTGAAATATTTTAACTAGAGCGGAAAAATTTGCATGATGCACTGTCGTGCAAGCCAATCAGTGAAGAGCTTATTTACACGTCCAGTTTGACATGTCCTGTTTTATTAGAAAATGGAGGAGAGCATTATGCAATGTTTTTATTCTTATATATTCTTATTCTTATATATTCTTATGTTTTTACACTTACATTTATTATAAGTGACACAAAAAACATCCCGCATGTAATCTAGACAGAACAGAGGCAAATTCGTGTTGGGTGGCGTGAAAGATGTGATTTAGGCAACGTGACTGCCGCAAACATGTGATATTCGCCTCAATTGCGTCTTCCACACAAGTTGACATATTTCAATTTGAGCGGGAAATTCGTTGTCCTGCAGGCCAATCAGAGAAGAGCTTATTGACACGTCCAGCTGTATCAGGACATGGTGGAGAGCAAAAAGGGTGTACAGTGTGCACATCAAAAGCGAATTTAATTATTTGCACAAGTAGATTACATACAAAGTCAATGCAAAGACTCACGGGGCGACACGATTGAGGCAAATTGCCGTAAAAGTGCGACATATGCCTCAATCTCTTCAATGCAAGCTGAAAATTTTAACTTAAACTTCAGTGCTTTTATTGATATTATTAATTATTAACGCTATCTTATGACCAACGCATACATATTTTACGAGGTGGCTAATTCGTACGAATTTGTACAACCTCATTTGTGCAATTTTGTGTAGGCTTAGGGGCAGGGTTAGGGGTGGTCATACACATGAATTCTTACGAATTTGCCACCTCGTAAAATACACACGATTTCTCACAAAATGTACAAATTTTTATGGGCAAAGTCATACAAATTCAAACGAATTAGCCACTTTGTAAAATATGTATGAATTGCTGTGAGATCGGGTTGGTGTTCTGCGCAAGTTGAAATATTTCAACTAGAGTGGGAAATTCATATGACGCGTTGTCGCACAAGCCAATCAGAGAAGAGCTTATTTTGCAGATGACGTGAAATGGGCAACGTAATTGCCGCGAAAGTGAAATATTCGCCTCAATCGTGTCTTCTTAATGCTATCTCACGACCAATTCGTACGTATTTTACGAAGTGGCTAATTCGTACGAATTCATACAACCTCATTCGAACAATTTTGTATGTTTTCTGTGAATCCTACGAATTTGCCACCTCGTAAAATACGTACGATTTCTCACAAAACATACAAATACATATGAGCCATGTTGTACAAATTCATATGAATTAGCCACCTCGCAAAATATGTACGAATTGCCATTCGTATTTCAACTCGAGCGGGAAATCTGTATGATGCGTTGTTGCACAAGCCAATCAGAGAAGAGCTTATTTTGCAGATGACATAAAAATGGGCAATGTAATTGCCACGAAAGTGAAATATTTGCCTCAATCGATATAACCAATTCGTACGTATTTTACGAAGTGGCTAATTTGTACGAATTCATACAACCTCATTTGTACGATTTTGTATGTTTTCTGTGAGGGGTAGGTTTAGGGGCGGGGTTAGGGGTGGTCATCCATATGAATTCCTATGAATTTGACACCTTGTAAAATACGTACGATTTCTCACAAAACATAGAAATTCATATGAGCCATGTTGTACAAATTCAGATGAATTAGCCACCTCGTAAAATATGTACGAATTGCCATTCGTATTTCAACTTGAGCAGGAAATTTGTATGATGCTTTATTGCACAAGCCAATCAGATAAGAGTTTATTGACACATCCGGTTGTATCAGAACATGGAGGAGAGTGATGCCATAGAATAACCCCAAAGAAGCTTCAAGTGAACAGTTCTTAAAAGAAGCATTTTTCTTAGTGCAAAAATTTTTGTAATAATCTAAAGAAACTTCTTCCACTATAAAGAACATTTTGTGCAATGGAAAGCTTCCATGGATGTTAAAGATCCTTCTTGGAACCACCAATGCCAATAAAGAACTTACTGATTTTTAACAGTGATAGTGGCATCCACAGTTTTGCGTGTCTCTTCCAGTATTCCAGAGTGTGTCAAATTGAGTTTCACCATAAGGCCTCTCTCACTCACCCCTTTGATAATGAACAGGATTTTGCCATAGCAGAAGATCATGAGCATGACGGGTAGAAGCAGACAGAAGATGAACAGGCACATCACGTAAGACATGCTGTTGGTTGAGCGCTGATGCCACTGAACTGAGCATGTAGTCCCGGGCCCTTCGGGTCCATAGCTACTCCAGCCCAGGAAAGGTGGAAGAGTCCACACCAGCGAATAGAGCCAGGATCCGGCCACGCAGAGCCAGGCCCTGCGGAAGTCAGACGCGTCTGCCTTGGTGGGGCGCAGCAGGGCGGCATAACGCTCGTATGACAGTATGGACAGGGACATCAGAGACACAATTCCTATTTGGGACAAAAAAACACACATGGAAAAATATAGGTCACAAACAACTAACTTGTATTATTATTAATGTTTTATTGTAATGTATGTTAATATTTGTACTGTATCTATTGCCTGTCTACACCAAGTGCTGTAAAGCAATTACAGCAATTTAGACAACTTTGTGTCACGCAGGGGGAAAATGACAATAAACCTGTGTTTGACAAAGCAATTTACTGTGAACATCCGGGACAGTCCCTAGAGAGAAGTCTGAGGTTAAGTGCAAAGAACAAATGTTCTAGAGTTACGCTTTCAACTCAGTTCTGTTCCTGGATCAACTGAGCAACCTGCAGCTATTATATAAAAATTGCACCGTCGAGGTACTCTGTTAATGAGACTGCTATTACTCTATATTAAAACTAGGCAAAAACTACTGCTTAAAAAACATTTTCATAAACTCTAAAAAAAAATAATCAGTGCACGGTGGTTACATAAAATAACATAAAAAATAAACTAAACTCATTTTAGTAGTCACTGAACACTTAATGCTGAGTCCAAGTAAATTTAGAGATCATTAAGCTGTTTCCTCTTACTTTTGTGTACTTAAAGGTTTTGACAAGTGCAGGTTGATACAGTGAGCAGATGTATTTTTATACATAACTGTGTAAATGCCAACACTGCTTCTTTCCTGAAATGATTGCTTAGTTTAGTTTTCTCAAATGATTCCTTAATTCCTTAATTATAAAGAGTACACTGTAACAATCAAAAATACTGCTGAAACTGACTTTAAACTGAAATGTAGGATAATATAAAAACATTTCTGTTATGCAGTCTCAGACTCAAGATGCTCATTAAGGTACAGATTGTGTTTTCCAGACAGCAGTAAGGTAAGGTCAAAGGTCTGAAGACTTACATCGTTATGTAACAACTATCATCCTGTAAACAATGAAGATGATGGAGCTAGAACAAGATGCTGATAACATATTTATTACTGTCCAATTGTCAGAAATGTTTGGGTAACCACAGAGAAAAACTGCGAGCTTCATTCTCCTTCAGTGGGTTTGCACTGCAGGTCCACATGTTCTGTGCAAAAGTGCTCTGCACTCGTCCCTGCAGTTCCTCCACACATCACAGGAAGAGGCAGAGGGTGTCACAACACTCCCACTAGAGTAATTAACAGCCTTAAATGGCCTCTTCGTTTAAATGTCAGATCACTGGGGGAAGACTCTGACTTCTGAGACAAGTCCCAGAAAAGATAAAATCAAGGTGATCTTGAGCATACGTGGAAAATATTCAACAAACTGAAAAACAGCTGCATATCTTTTAATGTGAATCTGATGTGATCAAGAACCATGTTTCCTTTATTATATATATATATATATATATATATATATATATATATATATATACTTTTTTTTTTAACTAATACAAAACTTCTACAGCACAACCTCACTGACACAACAGTCTGCTATAAATTCTGTAGTCAAAAAAAGGAACACAGGTTAGTAAGATATGTTTTTTATAGTGTAACAGTGAGAATACTGAAATTTAAATTAGCTCAAGTATTCTTTCAGATTTAAATGTTAATTTAGAAGAAAAAGAAAAAAAATCAAAATTCAGAAAATGTTTTCAGTGTTGACACCTAAATAAATAAATAAACAAATTTATGTTTACAATGTACACTATATTTCACATTTTAATGTATTATTTAGACAGTAAGATTATTATCATTATTATTATTTTTATTATTATTAATTTAATTTTTTTATTATTTATTTATTTATTTTTGCTTAACAAGGAAAAATGGGCAATGTTTAAAAATAACTTTAGACTTGTTTTTGGCTTACTTTTGGGTTAAATGGTATAACAGGTTTTACACAAAAATAAAATAATGTTTTTTTTGTTTGTTTGTTTTTTTTTAACTGGTACTGCAAGACTATTGTTGTTTCTTTATGATTGTCGTCATGCTACAAAGATTCAGTTGATTTAACTTAGGTTACAGATAATCATATGCTGTTCATATTCATACGAACCACCTGTAATCGAAAATAGGAAGGCACACAGGTTAGTAAGATATGTTTTTATAGCGTAACAGTGAGAATACTGGAATTTTATTCAGCTTAAGCATTCTTTCAGATTTAAATGTTAATTCAGATGGAAATAATCCAAATTCAGAAAATGTTTTCAAATTCACACCCAAATAAATAAAAAGTTAAAATAAATCACAAATTTCTGTTTAAAATATATAGATAGTATATTTAAGTTTTTAAAGTATTATTTAGACAGTAAGATGGGCATGTTTAAAATATTTTAAAAGACTATTTTTTGCTTACTTTTGGGTTAAATGGTATAACAAATTTTTTTACACAAAATTAAATAATATGATTTTTTTAACACTGGTACTGCACAACAATTCTTTCTTTATGATTGTGGTCATGCTACAAAGATTTAGTTAATTTAATTTAGACTAAAGTTTAATCTTACAGCGTGAGAAACCATATGCTGTTCATATGCAATTCATAAGAGCCACCTTTTGCACATCACACGATTCGACTGTGTGATATTTTGAATGTTTTCTTTCTGCGTATCCTATTTTATTTATTGTTGGTTAACTACTTCAACTGCAACATCCTAAAAGTTTTATTTTAGCTTGCTGGTCACATTTTTAATCTTATGTGCGTTATGGGACCTTTTTTTTTTTTTAGAATGAATCTCTGTGTTGTGGAAGTGACACAAACATTTTCAAATCAAAAGATCAATTAAAATTTGTCAGCAACAAAAATGTCCTTTTCACCTTATTACCTACATTTTTAATCAATTATACATTCTTATAAAATGCATGGTGTGTTGACAGTTTGTACCTTTTAAAATCATAAAAATTAATTTTACAAAAGTCTTCACTATCTGCCATGCAGCTATATATTTTTTATTTCTCTAAACCCAATCACTTTCTGTCTTATAATTGTTTCTTAAGTTCCCCAAAAGCTACTAAAATATGAAAATTATTAAGCTCCTGGCTTTAAAAATATATATACTGATATATATTGTTATTAAATATATTGACAATGATTATTGTGTTCAAAACTAATCGATCATTAAATCCAGACACCTAGTGTACGCCAGAAAATACAACGCACAACACTCAAAGAAAGTTCAGCTGCACGATATCCTTTGAACACTCTCAGAAACCTGTTACACGTACAACTTTCCAGTCGAATGAACTTCAGTAAAACTTACCAAAAAGCGAATTGGCGAAACCGTACCATTTGCAGCCGTGATGTCCCAACAGCCATTTTCCATAGAGACTGGAAGCGAAACTGAAGGGAGTCCCAAATAAACAAACCAGTATGTCACTCACGCTGATGTTCAGCAGAATGAGGTTTATTGGTGTCCACAGTGAGCGGAACCTCGCAAAGATGAGCAGGACAAACAGGTTGTTGAGGAATCCGAACACCAGAATGATTCCAAGGCAGACGGCTGTCACCGTGTGGCCGGTCCGGCTCAGGCCAGCTGGGGTATCGTGGGGCTCTAAGGGGTCTCCTGAACTGACATTTGCACTATGATTGAGCGCGGAAGTGTCTTTGTTGCTAATATTCAAACTCCAGATGTAGACGACCATAGCAGCCTGACTGCACGAGTAAATAGTGTTAACACTATGACTTTCCTTACGAGTGGATTCACAGTTCTCATCTCTCCCCTTCACTGACGCGCAGCCCACCATTAACACCGAACCTCAGCTGCTGCTGACCTCCGTGTGTCTGAGAAGTGCGTGTATGATCACTGGGTGACAAGGGGGCCAATTATGAGGGGTGTGGGCGGGGGGCGGCTACATATTACTTTTAGGCTACTTGTTAACAACATTTTGTCTTTTATACATTTATATATCGGTATTTCCGTATTTATAAATGCTGTAACTGAAAACATAGCGTGTATTTTAAACACTCTCCAATTAGATGCTAATGAAATTAAGTTTGCCTGAGGAAGTAACCATAGCAACATTGCGCTGTTCACGCGCTTCAGTATGCGGTACGTAGACAAAGTCTATTTTATGTCATATTTAGCTCTTCGTTATAGATTTGCATATCAAAAATACAAATGTGAGTGTTTTGTTGGTATTTTAGTTAAGTTAGCTTTAGCTAACGTTACCTGTGCTAGTTTGGCCAAGTGTCAACTTAATAGTGTTTTCACGATGCGTCAGAAATTGGCCATATCTGCGGCACTATACGTAAACAATGCCACTGAAACTAACGGAACTTGCAAATTTAGTTGATTATTGCTGCTGAAAGTGGTCGATTATTGTCATGTTTTGGGCTGTACTAATCAGGACAAACATGTGGAGTACTATAAACTACTATAAACAAGGAAAAGAGTGGAAAAAACTGTCTGAGGAACAAAAGGCGCTTGTGGTTGGCAAAACTGAACCAGGATTTCAAGAATCTTGACAACATTTGTGTTTGTTCTAATAACTTCTGGTCAGGTAGGTTAAATATTAGGCTAATATCTTAATTAATACTGCCTGTAAGTATCTTTACCACCTATTAACCTTTTCTACTTGCTAAGTCCTTCTCTATATGATTTAGCAGCGTCCACACAATTTTTGCTGTGGTTTAGATAGCATAAATTAGCAGAACAACATATTCAGTAGTATGTTAATCTTGCAACCAATGCTGTTGTTTACATTTGAGTATCTCCAATATGGTCATGGAACTGTGATATAAGTGCAAAGCCTCTATTCCAAATTACCTAGCCTATCCACCTTATTTTTGCCGTAAGAGTGGGCACGGCCATTTGAAAATTTTATGGGTCTGGCTTCCGGTAGAATTTAGCTGTATAAAACAGCTCGTTTTTCTGCTTGATACTGAAAATTGGTGTCTTACCATATTATGTTAATGTTTACTGCACGTTGTTATTCTTCTGGTTATTTCTCTATAGCGGCTAATGAACAGGAAGTCTTCCCATAGGCTTACTTCTGCGTTTAAGAATAAGGTGGATAGAATTTACTTTTAAAAGGTGGACCCCCTTATTGTGTAAGTCAATGCAATTGATTGAACATTGATTGAAATATTGTATGATTGCTTAATTATAACGAAGGTCTACCACCTCCATAACACTTCAACTCAATGAATCATAGATCTTGGATGTAAAGGTGATTTGAAAAGGCTTTGAGCACTGTACGTTTTAATTAGTTAATTCAAGTTTTAATAAATTTGCTTCTGAGTAAACTTGAGCGGCTTTTACTAGATTTTTCTGAGGCAATAAGTTTGCAACATTTTTTCAAGTAAACTTAACATAATAAAAATGACAACAAATGACTAAACCAGAAAAATTAAGATGGTTTTTCTTTGTCTTGCACTCTATCACTGTCACATAAGTTAATTTCAAAAACTAATGTAGTTACAACCCACCCTTTGTCATGACATTTCCCAGTCTCCCCCATGCATAAAGGTTCTATATAATCAGTGTTTAATTTGCTGGAAAAAATTACTGCCCATGCTTAAAGAGTACATTGTTTAAAATTAGATTCCAGAAAAAAATCTCTCTTTTTATAGTTGGCCAATTATATTATCTGAATAGGATTTTTTCTTGGTATTATCACTATGGATCGTTACTCTTTTCTCCATTAGACTCTAGCAAGAGAAGGTTAGTTGTTTGATGTGGTTTGGACCATGTGAAGTAAGAGCATGCTTTAAATATTATGCATCATTCAAAGAGTCGGCATTGACGTGATTGCACGATATTTTGAGAACAGAAAGCAAACCTGTAAAGTTTGACTCTGGTATATTTGAATATTACAGATTTCAACATATGCATGACTATAGAGAACTTTAGTGTAAAAGCTCTATGTTAGTTTTTCTCCATTCACTCTTTGAACAATAGCTGCAATCTCCAGTTTGCCAGTGGGGTGTCTAATCAGCACTGTCATTCTTCACAGGTTCATTCATATGAATCCTCAAGAAATCGACAGGTAATCAAAAGTTGCTAAATTACAATAGCCAAAACCTTATGTAAAAATGTTCATAGTCAAATTTTCAGCATATCATACTCAATGGCTACAAGTCTTGTCAGATGAACATTGCAGTTACAAGAAAGCTAATAACAAACATTTCAGCATTAACACAAGGGCTGCTGGCAGAATCCATGGATACTCGTAGTAGGTCAGTGTTATCAGCTAGCTCACAATAGTTAACAGAAGCTATTTAGTCTTTGCTGTCAGACAGCATTGTTTTATAAATGACACATTATCATGGAAAGTGGCTAGGCAACACTGACAACAGAAATGATAATAATATTTCATAATGGCAAAAATGAAATATGTCCTATTTAAAAGTGACACCTCCGTAGGTCAACACTAATTGAGTTGTGCGCTGTGGATTCTCTGAGGTGTCACTGCAGACTGTATTAGAATTACAGATGAAGTGTGAGTAAAGAGGAGAGCAGAGGCTTAAATGGAAAGAGTGTCGATAACAAAGTCAAAACGAAATGCCAGAGGAGTCGTAAACAAATAATTCCAATCTAAACCCCGTACACAATAACACTGTTTTTTACAATGTCCTATCTAAACAAGTGAAACTTTTTCCAGTTAAAGCTGAGAGAGATTAGATAGATGGCTCAGACCCCATAACTTTTTGAGCTTTATCATCTTTCAAACATTATAAGAATGTTACTTTTAAATTGTTCTCTAAACATTCTAAAACAAGCAGCAACATTTTGGTCACTTACCCTGATTCGCAGCCATATTGTAGATACTCGAATGTAAACAACAGCACTGATTGCACAGTTAACGTACTACTAAATACGTTGTTCTGCTAATTTATGCTGTCTAAACCACAGAAAAAAACATGTGGAAGCTGCTAAATCATATTGAGAAGGGCTTAGAAAGCAGGAAATGGTGCAATATTTTGATAAACTAAAGTTAATAGGTGTTAAAGATACATACAAGCAGTATTAATTAAGATATTAGCCTAATATTTCACCTACCTGACCGGAAATTATAAAAACAAACATGAATGTTGTCAAGATTCTTGCCCTGGAAATCCTGGCTCAGTTTGGCCAACCACAAACACCTTTTGTTCCACAGACAATTTTGTGCACTCTTCTCTTTGATTTTTTATAACTTTTGACAGTTTATAGTACTCCAGTTGTTTTTCCTGGTCCAACCGATTAGTAAAGCCAGGACAATAACAGGTAATTTTTAGCAGGAATAATCAGCAAAAAATGCAAGTTTCGTTCAGTTCAGTGGCATTGTTTACGTATAGTGCAACCAATATGGCAGACTGACGAAGTATTGTGAAAATGGCTTGACTGTACATTAACCTGCTGATTACATGGTAAGTCAACAAATAAATAAATACTTGGGCATGAAATTTTAATTTTAGTTGAAAAAAAAACTATAATTTTGCTTTTATATTATCTTCTGTTAAGAAAAATACTCGATTACAGTGTCCAAAACAATCAGTATAGCAAAAAGACGAACACTGCAACAACATTAGCATAACATTGGATTGATATCACTAACTGATAACTGAAATGTAAGACAGTGCCAGTTTTCTGTTTTCTGAATGACAGCAGCTGTGTACAAAATCACGTACTGTGAGTAGGTAATAATTTTGATAAATGTGTGTAGTATGAATACAACATGAACATAGGCTTTTGGCGATGTTGTCTAACCTCTGGAGTCAGTCTTGGTGCTTCCCTGCCATTCACAGCTTTTCCTGTGGACTCTCAGGGTTGTGAGTGTCCATTTAATTTCGCCTTACATTTTATGAATACTGGGAATTCTGACATATTTCAGATAGTGCTTTTTTACTTGTAGGGAAGTAGGGGTAATAATAAAGCATAAACCTGTCAGTCTTTTTATGCTCTGTAAAAGAATTTAGTCCTCCACTCCCATTGCAATAAACTGTGGAGTGATCAATCACTGCACTGAATGTTTCTGGCCAGAGGTGAGTCTGAGTGCAGAGTTTAGTCTTGGCTTTGTTTTTTTTTTTTATTTGGAAAGGTACTGCCACCAGATGGGTAACAGCTAAATATAGTGCAAGGACATCAATAATCCTCAAGCAGGGGTGTGGAGATGGCTGTTTCTCCATCTGTGTCCATGAATTGGATTCATGGTGGGGAGTTTGGAGTTTGATAACTAGGCTACATCATAGTGTGAGATTAAGATTGGCTCCAAGACATACGGACTTCACATCATGCTGCTATAATTAATGTAGTTTTACAGTGAGATGCAGTGCAGTGTTGTTCTCGCCCACTAGGGCGCAGTGTTGGTGTTTTCATTAGCTAGGATGTCATGAGATTAACAATGCCAGAATTTACCAAGTCTATCTTAAAGGGGTCATCGGATGCCCATTTTCCACAAGTTGATATGATTCTCTAGGGTCTTAATGAAAAGTCTATAATATACTTTGGCTAAAAATTCTCAATGGTAGTGTAAAACAACACCCTTTTTACCTTGCCAAAATCAGCTCTGCAAAAATCATCCTGTTCTTGTCGAGGTTGCTTTAAATGTTAATGAGCTCTGCTCGCCCCGCCCCTCTCTTTTCTCTGTGGAGTGATGAGCCTGTTTACTTTAGCCGCATTTAGCCGCTAAACTTGCTAATTAGCAGCTTATTAGGAAAGGTGATCCCAAAGATTAAAAAAAACCCCTTATACTCACTTTTGCTGTAAGTGAAGCTGGATCGTGAATGATTCGCACGAACATAGACCGATATATGTAGATCGGGAGGCGCGTTCCCTTCACAAACAAACGTAATCCACTGCATCTTCAGTGGCTCAGATGTTGGGAGTAAATGACGACCACTATGTTCATTATTACATCCAGCAACACAACACCTCAATCACTCAATCTGAGATATTCTTGTCTAACTTACATCCCTGCTCCAGCATCGAAACAATGGAGGTCGGATTGTTACAGCTGGTTTAAGGCGGGTCTGAAGTAAGACGCTTATGTCAATCAAATATCGCAGGAGTGGCCTCTGTCGGTGTGGCATCTGAGAATGGCTCGATTTGAAAAAGGTGATATTATTTTTACAGATTAATTAAAAACCACTGCATGGATTTTTATCATTATAGGGTAGATGTGCACATACACTGCCAACACACATTAATGTTCAAACAACATGTAAAAGTGAACTCTGCATCCGATGACCCCTTTAAATACTGTAATATAAACATTTTATTTATTTGAGTAGCACTGAAGAAATGTTGTAAAGTGCCATTTATGGAAATACAATACAGTAACATTTACATAATACAATATCAAAGTGATTTTTTTAAGCTAGGTTTGTGACCTGTCTTGCCGTTCTGATGAAGTAGCAACAATGCTAAATGCCCATAATAAAATGTGACTAACTGTATAACTGTGCATATTTAAGATAGCAAAATAAATATGCTTTTATTTTTTAAAGGGAGGAGAAAACTTCCTTTTGTTGACGTCAAAGGCTATTCATGAAACTCCAGTATTGTCTGGCTGAATTTGACAAATGCCAGCATAGACAAGTTGCATAATTCTCTCATCTAAGCATAAATGAAATAAGAATAAATATGGTTTGTGCAAACTTCAAATGAAAACTAATGCACGTTACTAAATGATAATAAAGCCAATATAAAACCTATTTATACTTTTTTATTTATACCTATTTAGATTTTGTACATTTATACATTGCTGTATGTGATCAATGTATTATGTTTGTAATCATTTTTCAAATCTTCTAAAGTTAGTTAGTTTATACCCAGAGCAGCCGATCTGAAAAATTAAATGCAACAAACAAGTATATCAGATGTTTGCTATAAAACAACAACAAACAAAACCTGACACTCTACAAATACCAGGTAAGCAAAATCTGTAAAAACACAGATTTAGTGTGTTTCTATGTGCATGTAAAACGTCTTCAACTATAGAGCCTGAGGCCAATCTCTTGTACAATCTTCTATGCTGTGGTACACGAAGAGCTTGTTTCTGAACAGGTTGGATGTAGAGACGCCTCCAGGTGAAGCACTGCAAGGTCCATTAGTCACTTGTTCAGTTAAACGAAAAAGGCATGAAAGACTTCTTTGTTCTTCCTTTTAAATCTCAAATAACAGTGTCAATACCAATAAAGATCCTTTTTCTCAATCACCTGTACTCCTAAAAGGCAATCACAATTCACTTAATTAAAATACTTATCATTAATGTCTTATTAATTGTAAAAATAATGTTGAGAAGAAATGTTTCTTAAGCACCAACTCAGCGCACTAGAATAAGGATTATGTAACACTGGAAACTGGAGTAACTGCAAATGTAGCTTTGCCATCACAGGACAAAAATAGTTTTTAAATATATTAAGAAAATATTAGGAATTTTATAGGTGTTATTAAAACTGGATGGTAAAAAATAAGGGCATTTACCAGAGTTAAGACTGATATCAGTTATCTGATCCCCAAATCCAGGATACTTGGTCCACCCCGACGTGAGGTCTTGTTTGGAGGGGTTTAGCACCACTGTGCCCATGTCGGGGTGATCGTTGTGGTGGAAATTTAACAGAGAATTAGAGTAGTGATGTTCTGCCATCATCAAACCATCAGAGGATACAGCTGAGGGGTACATCATGGGGGGCAGAGCGAGACTCAATCCCTGCCTAGAATCCCCTGACCAGACAATAGCACTGTTTGCAGGGTGATTTGCTGGCATATGATGGTTTGTTTGAGACTCACTGCTTGTTCCTTGTCGGAGATGTTCTGGAGGAAACAAGGGCTGTAACCTGGTTTGTGACTCTGCTTCCCATTGACTTGAAAGTCCATCTAAAAATAATTAAACAGTTAAATAAATCCATTTAACAAGTCAAATATTTTGCATAAAAGCACAAGTTAACAGGAGCAATTACTTGTTTGTGCAACGTTAGGGTTTATTTGGATTTTAGAGGGTTCCCTCTTCGGTTTATTTGCTTGACTCAGAGCACGGGAGAAATGTTCATCCACCATGCTGTTGATGTCTCCTTGGAAGTAGGTGAGAAGGACACTTCCAGACTCCTCTTTAGTCTTCTTAGCCACAGGGTTCCCTACACCCTCCTCCATCACTGATCTAGGTACTGCAGAAACAGTGTATTATGCATCATTTATCCATCTGTCCTGCACTGGTGGAAGATTATTGTGTGTTTATATATCTTCTAATTGTAATTAAAAAAAAAAAAAAAATGCAATAATGGCATCCATTTATTTTGTTCTTTCTATGGTATTGATCAGTGACATTGATGAGTATGTGTTTGTTAAGTGAATTTAACTGATTTTAACATCACTTTTTTTAAGTATTTAGGTGTTATAAGACATCTACTAGAGTTGTAGTAAGACAAATTATCTATATAAGACAGAATCAATTTTAAATACTAATAATAAATACTATTATGCTAAAAAACTAAATCTGACCATTATTGCACTTTCCACAGAAATCCCATTTTAAAGCACTAGAAGGACAATTTGTTTTTGTTATGAGAAATGGGAGATTAGATATGTTGGTAACACTTCACTATAAGATGTCATTTGTTAACATTAGTTAATTTATTAACTAACATGAACGAACAATGAACAATACATTTATTACACTATTAGTCTTTGCTAATTTAGTTAATTAAAATACAGTTATTGTTTATTCACGTTAGTTCGCGCTGTTTAAGTTATTCACATGTATTAGTAAATGCTAAGATTTATAAATGCCTTCGAAGTATTGTTTATTTTTAGTTCATGTTAACTAATGTAGTTAACTAATGTTAAGTAATGAACCTTATTGTAAACCGATATGTTTATTAAAATAAAAAGTAAGTTCTGGCATGAATTAAAAGTAATGTCAACATAAGTCAGATTATTTTATTTGTAACTATCAAAAACAGTCCCACATTTGGTAATAGGGCTGCAAACCTCATATAAAATGAATGCTAAATAAAATAATTTAATATTTAATAGTTAATATTTAGTACTATAATTCAGTTAAGACCACCTGAAGTTGCCGAGCGATACTTTCTCACGTTTTTAGGTGTATATTACATATCAAAAGTTATAATTGAAGACTATATATGCTAGAAACTACAGATAAACATCTGTTAATTATTAAATCTTAATACTGGCGGGATATTAAAACAGTCTGTCGCTTCTCTAAACAGCAAACTGTGGTTTGACGTAAATCATAGATTTAACATAGCGCTTGATTTGTGGAATTAAGCATAAAGGCTTAACGCTACGCTTATTTTGCAGCTACTTTAACACGAAATATTGCTGTAATGGAAATAGCCACCGTGTTTACTCACCGTACAACAGTCGTGAAATCTCGAGTGTTTAATCAGACGCTGCAACCAGACTAATTACATTGATAAAGTAAAGGCGAAACATCCGCTTCTGCGCGAGATTTGAACACGCTGCAGTTAAGTAAGTTTTATCGTTTCCCTTTAAGAAGTTCGACTAAAAGAAACTACTTCACTTTTTGCCTTTAAATGTGGGGCGTTAATCTGTGAACTTTAACCAGCACGAGTAGAATGTGACTGAACAAGTTAGACCATTTAACTGTCATCTCTGGAAAAAAAAAAAAAAAAAAAAAGACACTGACAGAACTCATGTTTTAGGATGTTGTTTTACTTCATTTCCCCGTTGACATTGTGGATCAGATAACATTTTATTTGTCATTCATTTCATTATTAATGTCAAAATAATTTCTCTCAATACATGTATGTACATTGTAAAACAAACATATACTTTAGACGTCAACCAAAACCCTGTTACTGTAGAGTATTACTGTATGAACAAACCTCTGGATGAGCCTTAAATGATTTCCTACTATAATGTTTTAAAGCTGGCAGGGGAAAAAAAGTTGCTAGTCTCGTTTAATACTGATAGTCTGAAGCAAAAGTTACTAACATAGTAATTTAGAAAAAATGTTATTATACAGATTTATACATATCACACTTGAATGACATCATAATACATTTAAACAGATGACCTCATTATTATTATTTCTGTCAGTGAAATGATGACAGTAAAGCTAAAAAAACTTAATGCTTTTAATTAAAACTTAAAGCTTTTTATGATTTTTTTTTTTTTTTTGCTGTAAAGATGTCATTCAACATAAACAAACACAAAACAAAAAATTTCTACCATCTCCTTTTTATTGTTTTCTGTCATGTGTAAGGAAAACACCATCACGGCTGGTCCCTGGGTTTGAGATATCAGAGATCTTCCTTTCACTGGTAGTCTCTGAATTCATGGACGGCGAGGAGACTTTTAGACCACATTGTGCTTTGGCCCCCAGTGTCACAGAACGGCTCCAGTCTGGTCAAAATTAAAATGTATTTGTTTAAATTTTCAAGGAATAAGCTTGTCTCTAATTAACAATTTTGTGCTTGTAAGTGGTGCAGATGGGACACTGTGTACTTGTTAATACATTTAATTCTAGGACACTCCTTAACCCTTTAACTGTCACAGTCCACCCTGTGGGAAGTTTACTACACCATATTACAAATAAATCCTAATCTAATCATGACCAGCTATACATCGTTGGAAAGGTCTAAGACTCCTAAATAGATATTTTACCATATTTTGTGTTACAAATTATGTAGGAAAAGTAATAGATTAATATAGCTCAAGAGTGCAATTTAAAAAATCTACATCATAACATGAGTTCTGACCTTTGCCACAAAAGACTTTCTTCGTTGCCTTTTTCCCTATCACACTTTAGAAATCATAAGAAATTATATATCAGTTCAAAACTTAAAATCTCAAAATTCATCCTTTGAAAGGCATTTTAAAATCAGACATTGCATTACCACAGAAAATGTACATCAAAATCATATTACAAAATGTTTTAATTCATTAATTATAATAATTTAAGTCTGGATAGTCCATTTTTATGTCTGTGTTCAAAAATGGGAGTGACAGTTAAAGGGTTAATTATTATTATTTTTGGTTGGCATTTGATATGCAGTTTTGTATAATACAACTATTATAATAAAGAATATTTTCTCTTAGATACAGCTATTAACTATAGCTTAAGTATGAGTTTAACTACTTTATATGAGCCAAACCTGAGTGTTCAGTCTTTCTGAATCTTCCACAGCAGAGATGTATCCTCCACTGCTTCCTGACGTTGTCTTTCATCAGACAATAAAACAGGAAGATAAAGAAACCTGAAATACAACAAAAGCAAAAAACTTGTCCAAAGATCCCTTACATTTGCTATGAGGATTGCACTCAAAAACTGATATATCATCTGTTGTTAAACAGTAGAATAATGAATGCTTACTTGCTTATATTATAATCATTAGTACCACTGCATATAGAGTTGAAGTCAAAAGTTTACATACACCTTGCAGAATCTGCAAAATGTAAATTATTTTACCAAAATAAGAGGGATTATACAAAATGTATGTTATTTTTTAGTTATTACTGACCTGAATAAGATATTTCACATAAAAGATGCTTACATATAGTCCACAAGAGAAAATAATAGTTGAATTTATAAAAATGACCCTGTTCAAAATTTTACATACGCTTGATTCTTAATACTGTGTTGTTACCTTAATGATCTAAAGTTTTCACCCCACATCTCTTAATGCATCGTGTTTCCTTCTGAAGCATTAATGAGCATTTGAAGCTTCTGTAATAGTTGCATACGAGTCCCTCAGTTGTCCTCAGTATGAAAAGATGGAACTCAAAATCATACAGTCATTGTTAGAAAGTGTTCAAATACACAAAAATGCTGAAAAACCAAAGAATTTGTAGGACCTGAAAGATTTTTTTCTGAAGAACAGTGGGCAGTTTAACTGTTCAGGACAAACAAGGGACTCATGAACAACTATCACTAAAAAAAACTCACACAGCTGTGGATCATTCAGGGAACAACACAGTATTAAGAATCAAGTGTATGTAAACTTTTGAACGGGGTCATTTTTATAAATTCAACTATTATTTTCTCATGTGGACTGTAAACGTCTTTTATGTGAAATATCTTATTCAGGTAATTACTAAACAAAAAATAACATGCATTTTGTATGATCCCTCTTATTTTGCAGTTTCTGCAAGGTGTATGTAAACTTTTGACTTCAACAGTATATAGGTTACTGTATGCCCAGTGTTACAAATTTAAACACAAACTTTCTCTCACTAGGCATAAGCAGTCCTTGCGGTTACCTTGAAGACTGTTGAGGAGGGAGAACAGGTACAGCAGGGGTGATTTGGCTGGGCCCCAGGCGACGAAGGCTAGTATCCAGGTAAGTCCCAGCAAAAAGGTGAGACTGGCCACCACTCGGAGGTCATGCAGGAACCCTTTTTGGCTGCTGGAGGGCTTATTGACCCGCATTTTACGGATCTGTACCAGTACCACGGCAAACACGCAGATGTTAGAGACCATGACCAGGGCCACGAAGGAAACCACAGTCACATAAAAGGTCAGATCATTCTTTATCCAGCAACTGAAGAGGATAAAGAGAAACAGTATAACCATAAAGGCCCATTCACACCATGATAACCATATGATAAATAAATTAGTGTCCACACCAACGGATAATAACTTTCTGTTTATTCTAATTGTGGCCTTAAGTTGTGTTCTAAAACTTTTTTACCACTCATCAGCTGGACAGAATTTGCTATGAGTGATTCCAACAACATCATTCCTCCAATACAGCCTTCAAAACTATTTCATGTTTGGGAAATCTGTACAGTCTCATTCATTCATGTTTCTGTACGACCTGATCATGCCTCACTGAGGGTTAGGGAATTTAGGTTTTGAAATGACCAATCGTAAGTTTTTCTACTAATCACATCATATGAATTTCTAAGAAATTGGAACTTTGTAAAATACAGAATTGCAGAAGTAAAAATAAGTTTTCTTGTGAGATAAGGTTGCTTGCGCTATGGTTATAGTTATAGTTGTTGGTGTGCATCAACATATGCATTTACAAATGTGCATTTTAAATTCTTTTGCTATGGCACCTACAATGCAGTGGATTCTTGGAGATGTGTCTTGGAGACGCCCGTGCCATATGAATTTATATCAATGGCAAGCACTAAACCTACTACTAGCAGAGGTAAACCTGCAAACAAC
This sequence comes from Cirrhinus mrigala, assembly GCA_036247105.1. Lineage (NCBI taxonomy): Eukaryota > Metazoa > Chordata > Actinopteri > Cypriniformes > Cyprinidae > Cirrhinus > Cirrhinus mrigala. The sequence goes on along the minus strand of CM070020.1, from coordinate 9,028,388 downwards.
AGTTCAAGAATCAACAAACACTTTTCTTTTTTTGTCTGAATTCTTATGCACAAATTAGTTCAGTTGAAACTACACAGTATAAAATTATAAAATGCCTGTCTCACCCCATCCAAGTACACAGAATTTGAGAATGTAAGATGGCACGTATGAATTAAAGACCTTGACCAAGGCCAGATACATGTTGACTGCACCCAGTCCCATCCAAATAAAGGTAGCCAGGAAGAAGTAATGTAGAAAGGCCGCTACGGTAATACAGATGGCATAGCTGTTAAATGAGGCAAACCAGGAGTTGACCAGAAAGAGCATGTTTAACCCGAGCAAGGCCACAGAGAGGTTAATAAGGATCTTTGAAGGGTAGTCTCGCCTCAGTTTCCTGTGATAAGAAATCATGTAAGGAAAGTCTTTTAGTTTCTTAAATCCTTGTTAGATCAATAACAACATATTTGTCCATTAAAAGAAACCTATTATGCCTTTTTACAGTGTGTATGTCTCAGGTGTCCCCAGAATATGTCTGTATTGTTTCAGTTCAAAATACCGTACAGATCATTTATTGTATCATTTTGAAAATGCATATTTTAAGTGGATGCACAAAAGTGCTTTTTCGCATGCCACCTTTTCCAGAATAGCGCTGTGCCTTTACAGCTCGTAGCTCAGATACTCTCCAAAAAACATTTGTTTGGTTTTGATTACCATGTGTATCACATCGAAATCATGGGTTTTAAACCATATTAGTTTAAACTTTGATATATGGTTTTTTGAACGCACACATCCGAAGCACACGCACAGAAAGTGGCTGTCACACGGCATGTGAGTACTAAACTAAGTTTTCCTTCATGTCTTATTGCGCTTAAACTGTCAAATACACACAAGTTTATGTTAAAAGCACACAGGAGTTACAAAAACAGTCGGTTATGTCTGTGAAAGTAAACAGCTGGGAAAGAAATTGCATGTTTTTATTAGATCTGTGTGGCAGCAGCGTAATATACAGTAAATAAATCCACTGCTCTCTTGTCTCCTCTGAGGCTGGGACTCTAAATAGTGTTCTGTGCTCATTTGTGCAGCCAACAGCAGAACAGTTAGCATGCTTTGCTCAAACTGTTGCCATGGTGTTAGAACTGGTACACCATGCAGAAAAAGGCTCACCAAAACAAAGTTACTGGGTTGTCCTTTTTCACATTTTCTGAGTTTGTAGATGCACTTGGGACCCGATTATAGCACTTTAATACGACAAAAGTAAGATTTTAATACGTCACCTTTAATATTTATTGACATTACTGAAAATGCTTTTTGAGTTGCTCAAGGATGTAAACAAACCAAATTAGTTTGTTTACGTCTCTAACCATGCATTGTTATTCTGGTTTAAGCGGTAGCTTCCAAACAGTCTATGAACTTACGCAAAGGCCAAATAGGTCAACAGTGTGACTCCAAGAAAGACAGACGATATGCCACTGCCCAGGTTTGAGATGATAGTCAGAATTCTTTCATCTTTCTCGCTTATTGGGGTTTTAGAGATATCCTGGAAGACAGACAAGTTCAGGGAAATGCACAAAGTGGTTACAAAAATCCAAATCTAGGCATATTTTATACAAATGTTGTGTACATTGCCATCGTTTGTCATCCATATTTTGGGCACACAAACTGAACTCACCACAAGAACTCCAAAATGTGTGAGGTGATCACAGGAACAGGACGTATGAGTGGCATTTGACTTTACAGTTTTACATCCTGTATTGTTCCACCCACCATTCTCATCTATCATGGGGATATTGACCAAAAAGAAGTGCACTTACTATAGACAGGCCTAAATGTTGAATTCATAAGTGTGTATCACAATTCTTACTGTTTTTGCTGAAGTCCCAGTAGACACACTTAACAGTGTCCAAATCCTTTAAAGAAGAAAGAGAGTATGGTGAATCAGACTGTAAACCTGTGATAATGTCCGAGGTTATTATAGTAGATGAATTACAGCTGCCTCATTTTTGTGAGAAGCCTCTTAGGAAGATATTTGTTAAACAAAAGATAGCATAAATTTGTTTTATGTAGAAACGGTTTACTATGGTTTGTCGTATAACAGGGCAGTAATCATGCTGAACTGTTGATTTGTGGTTTGTTTTTGTGGTGGTTGGTTGCATCTATACAGACCTCTTTGTTTTGGAGATGGCGCAGAGTGACCATCACTGGGATATCAAGGTTTCTCACTGAGGCATTGGTGACACTGGCAGACACCACATAAGAGTTGAGCATCATGTTGGCTGTAGGGTCCTAGATATTAAAGGTTTGCCATCAGATGCAAAAATGCTGCATATAAATAGTTACTTTTTGCTGATTTGAAAAATACACATTGAATATCAGATTACCAATTCAATGCATGATACCTCAAATAAATGTTCTACACCATAAAAATGGAACTGTATGCGAGGATTGGTTCCATTGTTTGGGAAAAAGTGCTCAATTGTATGAGGTAAGGATATGAATGCTACAGTTCTTGTGCCTGGATGCTCTGTAAAGTTCTTGTCATAAAAAATCTAGAAAAAAAGGGGAGAAAACATTACAGCATACATTGAAAACCATTAACCATTCATGTTCACACTTTTTCTAAGCATTTTATGTTCCAGACTGTCAGTCTGTGCATAAGTGGTGGGGATTTAGCTTTTTACAGGTTCAATTTGTCAAAATTCAAAATGTCAATTTGTCAGTTGGTGACGACAAGTGACTATAAATGAGTCATTGAATTATTCACTCACGCGGTTTGTTTCATCTTCAATTACAAATTAGGTTTCATAACACTACATTTGAACCACAAAGCTCTCAGGTTTCATCGAAAATATCTTAACTTTCATCAAAAAGGTCTTACAGGTTTGGAACCACATGAGGGTGAGTAATTAATGACGGAATTTTCATTTTTTGCTAAACTATCCCTTTAAAACAACGCTCAAAACATTCACACCTTACTTTAAAGTCATTTAGTGGTCAGGGCGAGTATCACACCAGACATTTAAATGGTGCTAAAATAACCACTTGAATCCCGTGATCCACTAATGCACACAAGGACACAGAAACCTTGCGGTCACAATGGTGTGAAAACACATTCACAAAGGTACTGTGACATTTTAATATCACACTTCTATTTTCGCTAAGAGTCTAAAGTTTCCATAATGATCTTGGTCTCATGCTGTGTTAGATATACAGTTTTTTTTTGTCTCTCACCTCAGGGGTGCTATCATTAAGTATGGAAGACACCTCGAATGTGAGGCCGTGGAACTGAGAGGTGTCAGGGTTGATCAGCTGAAGTGCTAATGAACGTGCTGTCATGTTGTGAGCTTCTCCCTCAAACACCGTCCTGTCTCCCATAAGGTCTGTAATAAAAAGAATTCTACCACACACAAAGATAAAAAAGTCACAACAGCAAAAAATGAGATATTGAGGGCCTGTCCACACGGAGACGCGTTTCGCTGTATACGTATAAATTTTTTACCGTATTGGCGTTTCGTCCACACGGATCCGGCGTTTTAGGAGACTGAAACCGCTATTTTTTGAAACCGGGTCCCAAAGTGGATAAATCTGAAAACGACACCCTTGCGGTTTCGTGTGTACAGCGAATCCGTATATTTTTTGAAACGATGATGTCATCACATCACGTGTCGGCTGTGTCTGGCATATATGCTACACCGTTTTCAGTGGTTTCGTGTGTACGCAGATATTTCTTGAGACAACGCCGTGTTTACGCAATTTTTTTTGCGAACGAGGAAAAAAAATGAGCGGATAGGGAACGCACCGGCTTCGTGTGGACGTAGCCTGAGATGTACACTACCAGTCAAAAGATTTTTAATGTTTTATAAGTCTCTTCTGCTCACCAAGCCTGCATTTATTTAATCCATAATACAGCAAAAGCTGTAATATTGTGAAATATTTTTAGTATTTTAAGAACTGCTTTCTAATTAAATATACTTTAAAATATAATTTATTCCTGTGATCAAAGCTGAATTTTCAGCATCATTACTCCAGTCTTCACTGTCACATGATCCTTCAGAAATCATTATGCTGAATGTGCTGATTTTATGCTGATTTGCTGTTCAAGAAATATTTTTTATTATTATTAACAGTATTTTAAACAGCTAAGTAATTTTTTTTTCAGGATTCCGATAAATTTCAGCTGTTCTTCTGAACTTTCTATTCATCAAAGAAACCTGAAAAATGTCTACTTATATGTTTTCAACACAACAATAATAAACTGAGCGTTAAATCATAATATTAGAATGTGATCATGTGACTGGAGTAATGATGCTAAAAATTCGGCTTTGATATCACAAGAATAAATTACATTTTAAAGTGTATTCAAATAGAAAATAGTTATTATAAAGAGTAAAAATATTTACTGTTTTTGGATCAAACAAATGCAGGCTTGGTGAGCAGAAGAGACTTCTTTAAAAAGCATTAAAAATCTTACTGTTCAAAAACTTTTGACTGGTAGTGTATTTATAGACATATCAGATTTTCTGCAGTACTGAATATGCTGTTTTTGAGGCTCAACCTGCAAACAAAAAAACTTGGGGTTTCAAGGAATAGTTGACCTCAAAAATGACAAATAGGTGACAGTTTACTCCCCCTTAGGCCTTCCAAGATGTAGATAAGATCATAATAATCCCCGACTGCAGTCCATCAGTTAACATCATTTGAAGTGAAAATCTGAGTGTTTGTAATAAACATCCATCTTTAAGTTTCTTTAACTTTACATTGATGTTTTTTGTCAGCTGTTAGAAAAGAATCAGCATTATCCATTTAAAATAGCGTGTGATGTTTTGTTATTTGCTATATGCAAATGCTTTGGCATTACATTTTAATTTTCTCTTTTCGTGTCCACAGATAAAAGAAATATATGCAGGACTGAAACAACATGAGGGTGAGTAAATAATGATAGAAAATCCATTTCGAGTTCAACTATCCCTTAATCTGTATGTATCACAATATAATCCTGCACAAAATGCTCTGACTTGCTTTCTTACTTACTTGTTGACTTGGGTGGGGCTAGTTGTGATATAACAGATATCTGAAATGATTTTAGTAATGTCACTGGCCAGGTCTGTGGTCAAGGTTCCAACCTCAATGACCTCGTACAGTTTTTCCAGCACAATGTCCAGCTCAGCATCATTCAGAGCAGTTTGTTCATTTAAAAGATCCTCAATCATCTTCACAATGTCTGGTGAGTTGTCTGGAGACAGATGCAAGCTGAATTAATTGTGCTTGTCTTCTTTAATAAATAAACGCAAATAAAAACCCATATTAATAACTTACCAGCCGTAACTGTGATATTTTCCAAGTCATGAAAACCTGAAACCATCCTGACACACTTGCTCATGTCTGGATCATCCCACTCTGCTTTGTCAGTTGCACCATTCAATTTACTAAATGGTATGAGGAAAAAAATGTGACTGTCATTAAGCCATTTATTAAAGGGTTTACTCACCAATTTTCAATTAGATTTTTGCATTCTCCTGACTAAAAGAAAATGCTATTTACAACAGGGGTTTAGACCTTAAATGATTGTGTACAACTTTTCCTGAAGCTTCTTGAACTCATATAAACAGAAGTCAAAGACTTGTTCTAAAGCTGTAAAAAGATCAATTTTATATGATGGTGACTGAAGTTATATTGCTGTACTGGGAGTTAAAATTTGCATTGTCCGGAGTCCAAGCAGTATTGTCGAGCTACTTATTCAATTAAAGGATATTGCTTTCCACAAGAAAAAGATAAGACATATTAATCAGTAGAGCAGCACAGGATTGTTTGTATAGTTTGTGTGCCAAATGACGCAAAGATAAACACATGGCAAACTAGTGTTATCTGACTAACTAGTGTTTTTCCAGGGCCATCGAATTGCTTCTATAGAAACAAAGCAGTATTTCACTTTAAAATTACATCCAGTGGCGATTACAAAAATGATAACATCCATAAAACAAATGATTGATTGATGCTCCTGTTTTAACAAACTGTGTATTGGTTGCAAAACCACTGCGCAATGTATTGCACTTACCAAAACCTTGTAGCTCTTCTATTCCCTTTCACACACCTCATGCTATATTTGCTTTGAGCCGTCATTTCGGGCCACACATATTCACCATACACTGTGAGCATGGTCTCCTCCGGACAAACGCCTGGATCTAAAACAATAAACAGCTTGCATTAAGAAACAATACACATTTTAATCATTGTTTTTCCATACAAGTCATCAGTAAAAGGCCAAAATCAGACAGTACCTATATGGCTGATGTTGACTTCACCAGTCGGGACAGTGATATTGATGGTAGCACTGGTGTATCCTTTTATCAAGAGTTCAAAAATCAGATTCTCTGTTGCTGTAACATTCACTGGTGCCATTGGCTGAACCTGAAAAGTAGTGAGGTACCTAAAAAAGATTTTATTTGAGGAACAATACAGCATGTATTTCATCTGCATTTGCATATTCCATGTCTTTCATGTTGGGACACTTACTTAGGACCTCCTTTTATCACAAGATTCCGAACGTTCAAGTTGCAGTTTCCCAGTGTTTGATGAAGCTGAAGAAAAGAAGCATGTCAAAAACAAAGGTATTCTCTAAATTACTTTTTATTGTATGTGTCATTACTCACCCAATGCTGTATAGTGTGTTGAGGGTTTGTGATGCTGCCACTCATAGTTAGATTGAGATAAACTCTATAAAAAATGTCTCCAAAATCTGGTGAAACATTAGTAAAGCAAAACCCTGTTTCAATTTAAAGTACATGTAAAGCAAAGGCAATTCAGAGAATTGTTTCTAAACACATTATAAATGTTAAAAATGTATTACTGAAAACACGTTACAAAGACTGTTAACTATGTAGTACTGAATTGTGGAGTAAGACCGTTAAATAGTTCTTCACCATTTTTGTGTTTAGGATTTTTGAACTCATGTCTCAATAATAGGTTGTTTGCAATCACGTGATTCTGAGGAGGCGCGAAATGCAGATGGAGGGCAGGAAGTGATTTTTCTCTATAGGAATCAATAGCAGAATCTCAAAATGACTATGTTTTCAGTTGTTTATGGAAATCGGTCAAACCGAGAAATTTCATTTCTTATCGTGTATGAAAATTTGCTGTTCTTAAGGAGGAAAAGGCAAGGATTGAATGAAAAAAAGCAGGGAAAAGTGGCTTGTAAACCTGCGTCTGCGGTCAGGAGGACAGTCAGATAACGCCTGTGTGCGCGAATGGTTAATAAAAGATATAAAAATATTAAGATTTATGTAAATAGATACAGGGTGAGATGCTGAGAATTCACTCAATGCTAAATGCCACACGTAGATACAATGTAAATAAGATATTATATTTGCAGTTGATTACAATGGGACCTTGTGAGATTGCGATAAATTGAAGTGAGTGACAGCTTTTTGACAGACGTCCTTTCCTTTTCCGTAAATATATGAAAGCGCTATTTGCTCGGTTTTGTGGCTATTGGTCCTGCTAGCAGCACGCAAAGCGAAACTTTTATTAAAATTCCGAACTGTTTATAGAAAGCGAGCAAATAGCGCTTCCGTATAGTCACTAAAAAGCTGTCAATCACTTCAATTTATTGAAATCTCACAATGTTCCATTATAATCAATGACGCTCTCGAAACTACAAATATAATATCCTAACGTTATATTGTGTCTACGTTTAGCATTAAGTAGATTTTCACTGTCTCATGCTGTATCTATTTATATATTTCCTTATTAATATCTTAACGTATTATTATATCTTTTCTTAACCATTTGCACACACAAGCATTATCCGACACTCCTCCTGACCACAGACGGAGGTTTACAAGCCACTTTTTCCTGCGGTTTTCAGTCAATTTCTTGCCTTTCCCCCCTTATGAACAACAAATTTTCATACATGATAAAAGCTCTTTTGTGGATTCTCGGTTTGACCGATTTGAGCATCCATAAACAACGCAAAACATAGGCATTTTGAGTTTCTGCTAGTGATCCCTATGGAGAAAAATTACTTCCTGCCCTCCAGCTGCATTTCGCGCCACAGTAATGACGTCATGTGCAAACAACCTATAACTAGAGCGCATTAGCATCAGCGGTTCACCCACTCAATCGCGAGTTGCTGTCATTACTATTAGTTACTACAGCCTACAGTTTGCTAGCTAGCTATCTTCGTCTTCGTCACGTAAGTGCATATTACCTGGTTGCGATAATATACTAAACGGCTCGGTCTTATTCAAATGTATATGTATTTGACAGTTGAGAGACGTCGGCAGCTTTCCCGCGAGTGGGCGTGGCTTTAGCGCCGACAGCGGACACGCCCCCAGCGTTTGAGAGCAAAGAACACCACTTACTTTTACAAAATTAACTTGTTTTATTTACTTGCCGTTTTTTTTTTTTTTTTAATTCAAATTTGGCTGGGTGGTTATTAACATTTTTCTGTGGTGAGACAAACTCAGACCACATATTTAATATTGCTTTACACAGACTTAAATAAAAAAACGATATAATATACTGCAAAATGTTTTATTTAACAGTTTAGTCAATTTTTTATTAAATTTCTGAATGCAGGTTTTGTGTGCAACTAAGATTTGTTAGCTTTACAAAGCTTTGATTCGTATATGTTTTACATAGTGGTCACTTTATTAGTTTTCTGAATGAGATTTTTATATCCACAATGCACAAACCATAAAAAAATACAGTTGAGGTCAAAAGTTTACACACACCTTGCAGAATCTGCAAAATGTTAATTGTTTTGCCAAAATAAGAGGAATCATACAAAATGCATGTTATTTTTTTTTATTTAGTACTGACCTGAATAAGATATCTAACATAAAAGACATTATATAATTTACATATAGTTCACAAGAGAAAATAACAGTTTTATAAAAATTACTCGTTCAAAAGTTTATTGTTGATTCTTAATACTGTGTTGTTACCTGAATAATCCACTGCTGATTATATTGATTAGTAATAGTTGTTCATGAGTCCCTTGTTTGTCCTCAACAGTTAAACTGCCCACTGTTCTTCGGAAAAATCCTTCAGGTCCCACAAATTCTTTGGTTTTTCAGCATTTTTGTGTATTTGCACGCTTTCCAGCAATGACTTTATGATTTTAAGATCCATCTTTTGACACTAAGGACAACTAAGGGACTCATATGCAACTATTACAGAAGGTTTAAACGTTCACTGATGCTTCAGAAGGAAACACAATGCGTTAAGAGTCAGGGGGTGTAAACCTTTTGAATTTGAACATCAGGGTAGATTTAACTTATTTTGTCTTCTGGGAAACATGTAAGTAGCTTCTGAAGGGCAGTACTAAAAAAAGATATTTAGGCAAAATAAGAAAAATGAATGCATCTTCATTCTGTTCAAAAGTTTTCACCCCCAGCTCTTAATGCATCGTTTTTCCTTCTGGAGCATCAGTGAGTGTTTGAACCCTGTAATAGTTGCATATGAGTCCCTCAGTCGTCCTCATTATGAAAATGAGGACAACTGAGATGGATCTCAAAATCATACAGTCATTGTTGGAAAGCGTCCAAATACACAAAAATCATTCAGGTATCCATCATTCTGTGAATCATTCGGGTAACAACACAGTATTAAGAATCAAGTTTATGTAAACTTTTTGAACGGGGTCATTTTTATAAATTCAACTATTATTTTCTCTTGTAGACTGTAATCTTTTATGTGAAATATCATATTCAGATCAGTATTAAATAAAAAAATAACATGCATTTTGTGTGATCCCTCTTATTTTGGTAAAATAACAATTTGCAGATTCTGCAAGGTGTAGGTAATTTTTTGACCTCAACTGTTTGTGCTATGTTATTGTCTAACTCACCTCTGTTTGAAATGAAGTCTAAAGTGATTGAACAGATATTATCCATTGCCATTGTTTGTGATGTTGTCTGAGTTCCTGAAGAACAAAATGTTTTACATGTGACCTCTTGAAAAGGAATGTGAGCTTTTAGTACTTTTATATATAAATTGTGGAAAGGTTTCTCCGTTAATGAAAGTGTTTACTTGCTGAGTTATAAAGCTTTGACTGGCACAGACCTGATGTTGTAATATTTGTACTTCCAATGTCAGGACTATTTGTGGTTTGAGACAAGCCTGGTGCAACAGTGGTCAAAGCAGGATTTGAAGTCACATTGGGAAAGACAGCTGTAAAATTTAAAAATCAGTAAGTTTTGGTTGACTGAATGGGCCTACTTATCTTCCAACCACTCACATACAGCTACATACCTACTGAGAGGATGTTTATAGATGATGGGTTTGCTTTCAGGACAATGTCGCTGTAGGTATAGCTGGGTTTTAACAGCTTCTGTATCATAGACACTGTTTCACTCACATCAGCTCCAGGTGTCACTCTCACAAACACCACACAATCAAACCTAAGACCACAAACAGAGCAAGATGATTTGATTCATGCACAAAGCATAAACTTTGTTTTTCTATGACATATATGCATGTATTGCAGGTGTATGAGAATTTTTACCATTGTGGCTTGACTAGTGGCTTTCCAATATCCTTCAAAGAAGCATAAAGTTCCTTATTTAACACAGTGTTTTAATGTTTTATGTTTTAATGTTTAGTGATGGTATAAAATAAGGATATAAATTATACATGTCCATTTGTGACCCTGGACCACAAAACCGTTCGTAAGCTGAATGAATAAGCTTTCCATCGATGTATGGTTTGTTAGGGTAGGACAATATTTGTCCAATATACAACTATTTGAAAATCTTGAATATGAGGGTGTGAAAAAATCTAAATATTGAGAAAATCGCTTTTAAAGTTGTCCAGATGAAGTTCTTAGCAATGCATATTACTAATCAAAAATTAAGTTTTGATATATTTACAGTAGGAAATTTACAAAATATCTTCATTGAACATGATCTTTACTTAATATCCTAATGATAAGAAATATCGAAAATTTTGACCCATACGATGTATTGTGGGCTATTGCAACAAATATACCCGTGCTACTTAAGACTGGTTTTGTGGTCCAGGTCACATTTAATAATCAGTAATTATAGTATACAGTGTACCTTGAATTTCCTTTGTCCAGCTAAACCAGCTTCAGTTTTAGGGCTAAATTGGAGCACAGATGAGAAAAATTTGGCACTTCTCTTAGACAATAAAATAAAATAACATCATATGCTTATGTAAACAAATAATGCAAGTTAATACAAATATTTGGATATTTTATGTATGTAGTTAGTTTTAAAAATGAAATAGTTACCTTAAATTTGACAGGAACACAGAATGCACTGATATGTTCTGAGGGAAAACGTCATTCAGCTGAAATTAAAAATACATAAATTTAGCTTATAAAGGCTAATATGTAAGTAGAAATGTTAAATATTATATATTGTATAACATATATACACATATATGTAAGTATTATCTTACCCAGATTAGAACAATCTCCTGGATATCATTTTCAGTTTCATCATTATTGTTATTTTGTATAGATACGGTCATTTGAATTTTATATTTTGACGATTCTACAATGTGGTAAAGATACAGTTCATTAGAATGCAATGACAATAATAGATTTCATCATATAACACAGGTTATTGTAACATTAATTCTATAAATTTCTCACCACACATAAAATTGTCTTCCTGTTTTGGTGGACACTTCTGATAATCCCAGTCTTGCTCTCTCCAAGTCACAATATCCCCATCTGCACATCTGCATGCATTCAGCTGCTGTGGACTCCACTGCACTCCCCACATCCGAAACAAGGCCATGTCCCCTAAGAAGTTCTTCCCGGTCTCATAATCAATAGAATCTCCAACAAAATTATGTGACACTCCCAAACTTAGGGTACCATTTGCTGCCAGGAACCTGGGTGACGTTTCATTCAAGTGAAATTCAAACACTCTTTCATTAATGATCACTTGGAAAAGCCTAATGTGACTCGACCACGTCAGACAAACTGTGTGCCACGTGTTTAGGGGTATGTCATAAGCAACTTTCCATTCTTCTCCGAAAAGAGAGGCTATCATATTGCCCATACTTCCAGCTAAGCCAAGCTCAATGTGATATTGCCCTGAACCTTTGTAGTCAAAAGCCGTCCATTCGGAAGTCCTAATCTTTCTCATTAGGTTGATGCAGACACTTAGTTCCTCTAAAGATGGAATGATAGTATGTTTATTCAGCTGCCAAACACAGGATTGGGTAGTAAAGTCCGTCTTCTTCCCCCATAGGCTTGAGCCTAAAAGTTAGAATAGAGATTAGCCATCTATTTCAGCTAAAGCAATGTTCTGGTTGAACAAAACCAAGTAAAGGATTAGTTCACTTCCAGAACAAAAATGTACAGATAATGTACTGTACTTTACTTCTTCATGTACTTCTATGGTGTCCCCAAATTTGATCTTCCAAAATACAGTTTAAATGTAGCTTCAAAGGGCTCTAAATGATCCCAGCTGAGGAAGAAGGGTCTTATCTAGCGAAACGATCAGTTATTTATTTGTTTTAATTACAATTTATATACTTTTTAACCTCAAATGCTCATCTTGTCCAGCTCTGTGTGAACGTTTTTTTCCGGTCATGACAGTTAGGGTACATCTGAAAATTCCCATCTCATTTTCTCCTCCAACTTCAAAATCGTCCTACATCACCGCAGAAGTACCAACCCAGAGTTTACAAAGTGAACGTGCAAAGACAAAAAAAGGTAAAACAGTGATGTAGGATGATTTTGAAGTTGGAGGAGAAAATTAGATGGGAGTTTTTAGATGTACCCTAAATGTCATGACCTTAAAAGGCGAGTGTTTGTGGTTAAAAAGTATATAAATTGTAATTAAAAAAAATAAATAAATAACCAATCATTTCGCTAGATAAGAACCTTGGGGTTTAGAGCCCACTGAAGCTGGATTCAAGCTGCATTTTGGAAGTTCAAATTTGGGGGCACCATAGACGTCCATTACATGGAGAGAAATCCTGAAATGTTTTCCTCAAAAAATATAATTTCTTTACGACTGAAGAAAGATAGACATGAACATCTTGGATGACAAGGGGGTGAGTACATTATATGTAAATTTTTATTCTGGAAGTAAACTAATCGTTTAAAGGAGAAGTCCACTTCCAGAACAAAAATTGACAGAAAATGTACTCACCCCCTTGTCATCCAAGATGTTCATGTCTTTCTTTCTTCAGCCGTAAAGAAATTATGTTTTTTGAGGGAAACATTTCAGGATTTTTCTCCATATAATAGACTGATATGGTGCCCTGATTTTTAACTTCCAAAATGCAGTTTAAATGCGGCTTCAAACAATCCTAAATGCGATTGTAAACGATCCCAGCCGAGGAAGAAGGGTCTTATCTAGTGAAACCAAAAAGTTATTTTCCTAAAAATAATACAATTTATATACTTTTTAATGTCAAACGCTCATCTTGTCTCTGCCTGAACAGTTTTTTTTCCGGTTCATGACAGTTAGGGTATGTCAAAAAATTCCCATCTCATGTTCTACCTCAACTTCAAAATTGTCTTATATCGCTGTTTTACCTTTTGTGGAGGGTTTTTAATCTTCTTTGCATGTTCACTTTGCATAGACTGGGTTGGTACTTCTGCAGCGATGTAGGATGATTTTGAAATGATTTTTGAAGTTGAGGGAGAAAATATGATTGGAGTTTTTTGACATACCCTAACTGTCTTGAGGCAGAATACACAGAGTTCAGGGAGAGCAAGACAAGACGAGCATTTGAGATTAAAAAGTACATAAATTGTATTTTTTTAAAGAAAATAACTGATCGTTTCACTAGATAAGACCCTTCTACCTTGGCTGGGATCATTTACAACCGCATTTGGGATCGTTTGAAGCCGTACTTAAACAGTATTTTGTAAGTTCAAAATGGGGCCACCATACCAGTCCATTATATGGAGAAAAATCCTGAAATGTTTAACTCAAAAAACATAATTTCTTTACGGCTGAAGAAAAAAAGACATGAACATCTTGGATGACAAGGGGGTGAGTACTTTATCTCTAATTTTTTGTTCTGGAAATGGACTTCTGCTTTAATGCAACAGTTGTGTCAGTCTTTTTGAGTTATGACATCTTCTAATGAAAATGATAACTCAAAGAAAAAAATGTAATGGTGAACCTAGAACCAATTAATGTATCTTAAATTAACAGCCAGCATATGCCACTTATTTAGCATGTTAACATTCAAAATGTTATTTGTCATTCTTAGCTAAACATTTTTAAATGTCAAACATAACAGCATTAAACACAACTTTCCCTTCATTTAAAAAATCCTTTTTAGTAATAGAGACATGGAGAGAAGATATTTACAAAATAAATGCAAGAAAGAGTTTTGTGAAAAATCATACCTGCATAACTGAGAGAGGAGCCCAAAATCCACATGTAAATAGTCACAGGCAGGTATTTATTGAAGGTATGCATGATATATCTAAAAAAATTAATACAAATCAAAAAAGAAAAGGAAAAAAAAAAGAAAGAAAATGTTAAGTTCTACGCTGTCCTCACTTCAAAAAACTTTACATTTTAAAGCATTTAAAGTAAAAAATCTGTTTAAATTTGAAAAAGGCAAAACACATCTATAAAGAGAAACATTTATTACATTACCGTCTTATGCAATGTAATTCGTCATGAGTTAAATGACTACTTACTGTGTTATGACATTTCTCTAGAGCGGAAAACTCTTGAGTATTAGCAAAACAACATAGATGATGGAAACCCAGCGAATCCAACCTGGGAAAGGATATGCGGGTATGTTGTCCTCTAAATATATCCAGCGCAGGACCTTTTCTTAAAGGAGACAAAATCCACGCCCAATCTCTTGTTGCTAAGTTATTTATTAATCATAAAGACTGTAATAAACATAAAAGGATCTGTACATGGGTCAATAAGGAACAGCATCCGGAACCAGTTAATCTTATGATGAACCAGTTAGTTTAACCCTTTAATTTCACAAACCTGTGAATATTTCTTTCTCACATCACTGAGACCCATACAGGTAATTCTGATTGAGATGTGTGCGTGTTTTGAGATCTGGTTTATGATGATCTCTCATGAATGTAGGAGAAGACACACCTCATATATGGTTAAAGATTAAATGGTGCAAGTTGCGTGATGAAATACTGCAGCAAAGGCATGGCTCTTGCTAAATAGGAAGAATATTTCTGATACAGAGTCAATGGTGGGTGGATAATGCTTGTTCTCTAATAGCTTAGTGATAAGAGCAGCATGAGATTGAAGCTGTAAGGATTGATTACTAAATAATGAAAGACTCACAGATGTGGTATTTTTGGAAATGCAGTAATAATCAGTCATAAAATA
Source organism: Cirrhinus mrigala (assembly GCA_036247105.1). Taxonomy (NCBI): domain Eukaryota; kingdom Metazoa; phylum Chordata; class Actinopteri; order Cypriniformes; family Cyprinidae; genus Cirrhinus; species Cirrhinus mrigala. Next base: position 9,013,092 of record CM070020.1, on the reverse strand, counting down.
CAGTGCATGTCAGTGAATATGCGGAACTGTTTGAGTTTTCATTACATGAACAGTTCTGCATATATTTGTGTGGCCAGGATGAGTCTGCCATCTTAACAGGAAGTTGTTTTAGATCTTACGCAAACAGTTCAGGTAACGTTCAGGTGTTCAGATTCGGTTCTTCTAGATAACTCTCACCAAACAAATTTAATTAGATTTTATTGTGGCTATCAATCTGCAACCCATAGCTCTCTCTGAGCTAGATTACATAATTATCATTTGGAAAGATATTTTTGTTTATTCATTTGGATATGTTTTGTGACTATTCTATGTTCTATATTTATCTTTTTATTAGTTCTAAAATAAAATATGTATCATTGTGACATAGAAATTAAATGACATGGAACATATTTTATAATAAATACTAGACCCACAAAACCAGTCTTAAGTAGCATGGGTATATTTGTAGCAATAGCCAAAAATAAATTGTATGGGTCAAAATTATCTATTTTTATTTTATGCCAAAAATCATTAGGATATTAAGTAAACATCATGTTCCATTAAGATATTTTGTAAAATTCCTAGCGTAAATATATCAAAATTTAATTTCTGATTAGTAATATGCATTGCTAAGAACTTCATTTGGACAGCTTTAAAGGTGATTTTCTCAGTATTTTGATTTTTTTTTCACCCTCAGATTCCAGATTTTCAAATAGTTGTATCTCAACCTATCCTAACAAACCATACATCAATGGAAAGCTTTCAGATGATGTATAAATCTCAGTTTTTTAACAATGACCCTTATGACTGGTTTTGTGGTCCAGGGTTAAATTTTTATTTATTATTATTTTTTTTTATAATTATAATCAAATATTTAAAAAATGTTCTTGTAATTTTTGGATTTTATATTTTACTAATGTTTTTAAACATTTCTACAGATACAAGTAGCACAGTTGATGGTTTTATGTGGATAATTACAGTACATTCTGAACATCCTGATCTTTATTCCAAAACACCACATGAGGGCGTTATATTATGTCATATGGAGCTCTTAAAGGGGTCATCGGATGCCCATTTTCCACAAGTTGATTAATTCTTTAGGGTCTTAATGAAAAGTCTTTAATATACTTTGGTTAAAATTTCTCAATGGTAGTGTAAAACAACACCCTTTTAACCTTGTCAAAATCAGCTCTGCAAAAATCTTCTCATTTTGGTCGAGGCTGCTTTAAATGTAAATGACCTCTGCTCGCCCCGCCCCTCTCTTTTCTCTGCTGCTCTGAGAGAATGTTTACTTTAGCCACATTTATCGCCTTTAGCGCTAAACTTGCTAACTAGCACATTATTAGGAAAGGCGATTGCGAAGATTAAAAAAAAACCTTATACTCACTTCTGCTGTAAGTGAAGCTGGATCACGAATGATTCGTGCGAACATAGACGGATATATGTAGCTCGGGAGGCGCATTCCCTTCACAAACAAATGTTATCCACTGCATCTTCAGCAGCTCAGATGTCGGGAGTGAATGACGACCACTATGTTCATTATTGCATCCAGCAGCACAACACCTCAATCACTCAATCGGAGATATTCTTGTCTAACTTACATCTTTGCTCTGGCATCGAAACAAAGAGGGCGGACTGTTACAACTAATCTAAGGTAAGACGCTCATGTCAATCAACTATCGTGGGAGCGACCTCTGTCGGTGTGACGCCACAATGACAGGCATCTGAGAACGGCTCGATTTGAAAAAGGGGATATTATTTTTACAGATTAATTAAAAACCACTGCATGGATTTTTATCATTATTGGGTAGATTTGTACATACACTGCCAACACACATTAATGTTCAAACAACATGAAAAAAGTGAACTTAGCATCCGCTGACCCCTTTAAAAAATAAATGAATAAATACATAAATTAATAAGTTGTCTGATTCGTTTTTTTTATTTTTTTTTATAAATACTTGACACTGATAGTGTAGGGACACAACTGTGAAACTTTAGCTACTTTTGTATTGACGAGACTTCTGGTTCATTACCTGCTAGGGAAATAACGAGAAGAATAACACATGCAGTAAACTGTTTGTACTATAAACCAGTGGGTTCAGGATTAATATAATACATTCAAATAACTTGGCAAGACACACGAATTTGCCATATCAAGCAGCAAAACGAGCTGTTTTGTACAGCTAAAATTAGCTGGACGTGGATGAGACCGAAAGCCAGACTCTTAAAATATACAAATGGCCACTCCTGCTCAAATGGGAAAAATACGGTGGATGAAAGAGGAATATATAAATAATTACAATAAACCTCTTTCTTCTGTCAGCATGACAGAACTTGTTTCTGTCTATATATATTTTAGAAATACACTACCAGTCAAAGGTTTTTGTACAGTAAGATTTTTTTTATTTTTTTTTTAAAGAAGTCTCTCCTGCTCACCAAGCCTGCATTTATTTGATCCAAAGTACAGCAAAAACAAAAATATTTTTTTTACTATTTTAAATAACTGTTTTCTATTTGAATATATGTTAAAATGTCATTTATTCCAGTGATTTCAAAGCTGAGTTTTTAGCATCATTACTCCAGTCACATGATTCTTCAGAAATCATTCTAATATTCTGATTTGCTGCTCAAAAAAACATTTTTTATTGTTATTATGTTGAAAACAGCTGAGTAGATGTTTTTCAGGGTTCTGTGATGACTAGAAAGTTCAGAAAAACAACATCTATCTGAAATAAAAATCGTTTGTAGCATTATGTCTTTACCGTCACTTTTAATCAGTTTAAAGCATCCTTGCTAAGTAAAAGTATTCATTTTTTGCTGCATTTTGGATCAAATAAATGCAGGCTTGGTCAGCAGAGAAGACTTCTTTAAGACACATTAAAAATCCTACTGTCCAAAAACTGGTAGTGTATATTTCTAAGTTCTAGATATTTTAATCTATATCTAGTACTGAGCTGAACTGAAGTCAGGTTAAAAAAATATAAGAAAATCAAAATACAGTTTAGTTAAGAACATTCTAGCTGCTATCTCTGATTAATTTCAATGCGCAAATGTTGCTATTTTAAAAATGAGTGACAGGTAAAGTTGTTCCATGTTTCACGAATCAGTAAAGAGAATAAAGATATAATACCATTGTAAAATGATGCTAATTATACAGAAAGTTTCTCACCACACACTTTCTTTATTATATTTCCAAAGATTTACATTGTGTGTTTTTCATAAATAGAGGGAGTGTTGCCAAAACAGTTTTAAGAAAGGGAATAATCAACCTTCGGTTTTATGTTTCTCTGCATGTGAGATCATTTTAAAACAAGAGGAAAGGAAGGTTTCGGCCTCCACCTCACCATTTCCTCTAAATTTCCCATTCAGGGTATTTCTACAAGAAGCTTGAAAGAATTTACCACAAGACTGTGAAAAATTACACAACAGTGTTCCTGTGTATGAGGTTTCACACATACCTCTGTACACCTCTTTCTTTAACATTTGACACTTTATCATTTCACGCTTGTGACAGATATCAGTTTATACTTTATATTTAGATATCATCAGTGTTCAATTAGAAGAATACAAATTCAGTGCTGTGAATTTTTCAATAGTGGTTGAAGTACAATTTCTGAAAATAAAAATTAATGAAAATAAATACTACATACTATTGTAAGACAGTTGTAACAGCATATCTTCAGTTGTATCAGTTGTAACATTAGTTCAGGTCACACAAGTTTGTAAACCAGTTTTGTTTTGCCCTGTGCTGGTCAATGAATTAGTCATAGCAGCTATTCTTATAGATTGGAGCTTTGTGTGGGCTAGAGCTTCATATACTCCATATATCTGAAGCCCTGACATTCCCTCACAGGCACATGCATTACTGGCTGCTTACAGTGTTAAATAACACAAGTGCTGATGCATTATTTAATACGTGTAACTGATACAAGGCTCAGCCTGCTATAAAAAATGAATGAGGGGCCTAGAAACTATGGATAAAATGAAAGGAAGCAGTCTGAGATGCCTGAAAACCAGTATTGCCAAAGGGAATATGGTGTTTTCTTATAGGGAGGGGTTAACCACAGCTTTGCTGATCCTGTCAGTTTCCCATTCAACATACTGTCAAAGCTCCAGTGTGGTGGTAAAAGGAAAATATGCCAAGCCTGTGCACCAAATCCCCTTGTTTAATGTTGTGGCATTAAAGCATAACATTATGAAAACAATATTCAGTAATATTTTCAAATTTTATATTTTAAAATATTATGTAACTCTGATGATATACACTACCAGTCAAGACTTTCTGAACAGTAAGTTTTTAATGTTTTTTTTAAAGAAGTCTCTTCTGCTCTTCAAGGCTGCATTTATTTGATCCAAAGTATAGCAAAAACAGTAAAAAAATTGAAATATTTTTACTATTTAAAACAACTTCTTTCTATTTGAATATATTTTAAAATGTAATTTATTCCTGTGATCAAAGCTAACTTTTCAGCATCATTACTCTAGTCTTCAGTGTCACATGATCCTTCAGAAATCATTCTAATATGCTGATTTGCTGTTTAAGAAACATTTATTATTATTATTATTATTATCATTATTATTATCAATATTTAAAACAGTTGAGTACATTTTTCAGGATTCTTTGATGAATAGAAAGATAAAAAGATCAGTATTTATCTGAAATAAAACGTTTTTGTAACATTATAAAACTATACCATTCAAAAGCTAGGAGTCAGTATATATTTTTATTTATTTATTTATTTATTGGGGGAAAGAAATTATAGAAAGTAATGCTTTTATTTATGAAGGATGCTTTAAATTGATCAAAAGTGATGATGAAGACATAATGTTACAAAAGATTTCTAATTCAGATAAATGCTGTTCTGCTGAACTTTCTATTGATCAAAGAAACCTGAAAAAATTCTACTCAGCTGTTTTCAACACAATAAAAATAATAAATGTTTTTTGAGCAGCAAATCAGAATATTAGAATGATTTCTGAAGGATCATTTGACTGGAGTAATGAGGCTAAAAATTCAGCTCCGAAATCACAGGAATTAATTACAGTTAAAAATATATTTAAATAGAAAACAGTTATTTTAATAGTAAAAATATTTCAAAATTGTACGGTTTTTGCTGTACTTCAAATAATGCAGCCTTGGTGAGCAGAAGAGACTTCTTTAAAAAAAAAAAAAAAAAAAAACATTACAAATCTTACTGTTTAAAAACTTTTGTCTGGTAGTGTAAAAATGATCAATCGATTGCTAGCTAGCTTTGTGAAATTATAATAATATATAAATATTGTAAAATTATAGAGAGGACCAACATTTTTTCAAAATCATATAAATAGCTTTCATGTTGTTTTACTGAAGTCACAGCAAATTAAAAATATATATATTATGTATTATCTTAGTCATTTATTTATTTTTGTTAACTAACAGTTACTGGCGTAATGTCATGTAAAATACATTTACTGCTTTTTTTTTTTACTTTTTCCCAAGTTTTCCGTTTTCCACAGACCCCCTAGCACCCTCTTGCGGTTACGGACACCGGTTTGAAAACTACCGAGTAACGACCACTCGTCCTGTGTCCTGTAGGGCGTGCTGTCATACGCCAGATGTCGCTGTCGCCGTCTGTACACCGCGGAGTGTCGAGCAGCAGTCGGCGTCCCTGCGCGCCTCTAATGTGTCAGCGCCAAACAGCAGGAAAAAAAACTTCGGCAAAAATGGCGGAGGGTGCAACGTCTCTGAAAGGCTTGCGGGCGCAAATGGGTAAGAATTCACCGGTTTACAACCTCTTTTGACAAGTTCTCGTTGCTTAAACCAGTCATATGACATATCTTTAGTACTGTGGCTTTGTTTGGAGGTTGTTTGGACGGCTGAAGGCTTAAATCCGTTACTTCATTGAGGCGGTTTGAGGGGGAGAGTTAGCGGGCTTAGATGGACGGATAACGGCCAGCTAACTGCTAAACTTACTGCAGCACCGGGGAACAAGTTTGTGTTTGTTCACGTTTATGCTCTTGTACAGTTTAATGTTTAGATAGGATGAGTTTACGAAAGCTTAGAGGTTTTTTAGTGTTGTGTTTGCTGGGTCTGTAGGGAGGTTTGATAAGTGATGTCTGGTTTGACAGCGACACATCATCTCATCTCTGTATGGCGCTCTTATCTGTACAGAGCCTATATCCGTCCAATTATTGTTTTAAATGATTGTTTACCTATTATACTAAATATCCACATAATATAGTACTTTTAAACATGTATACACTCTCTGCAGCCTCATAAGTTAGTTTCTGTATGCACTTCCTATATAAATGGCAACAAGAGACACTGAAATTGATGTCGAAATAGCTCACGTATAAATTACACAACTCCATCATGTTTGAAGGATTGATTTGAGCTATATAAGTATAACTATCAACGTATACAGTTCAGCTGCAATAATAAACTACATACAAGCATCACAAAAGTGATATCTTAACATGTTAAGTGTGTGAGCTTCTGTGTTGGTCAGTAATTGCTAAACAGGATGTCTACACCACAATTGGAGATGGACCCATAACTTGGACGTTTGGAAGAATATAAACTGTTATTTTCTCACTAGAAGCAGTATTATGTTTATTTTGTGCAGCAACCCATCAAACTCTGTTTACTAGTTCCTCCCTCTAAGGAAAACATGCATGGTTTGCTTACTTTGCATCCTCTTCTGCCTTGCTAATGAGCAATGATTTGCACTTTGATGCTTTGTGTTTAGCCTATGCCACTAATAAACTAGTAGCTTTAGCTTTTGCTGTAGTCTGTGGTAAAAGTTCTTGTGTAAGAAATATAACAGCCTTGAAAGACTTCTGCTTTTTGTATGTCATTTAACCTTCTTTTCTGGAAGGTTCGTTGTTGTAGAGACTGAATTCAATTCATTAGATTGCTCGAAACGGGTCACAGTGTGGTTAGAAACCTCAAAGTGGGTTCACGTCAAGATCTGCATCCTGTCAGTGTTAACCCTGGCCTGCAGACTGCAAAGATAATATAGGGTGGAGTTGAGTGGTCAGAAAACTGCACATATTTGGTTATGTCTGCAAGAATGAATGGTCACATACCATTTATTTTGATGTCTATTCAGTGTTTTTGGTAAGGAATTTGTGCCTTGCAAAGCTATTATTGAAGAGCATAAAAAATAACATGGCCAGTTAGAGTCATGTGATATTGAGCTGAGCTGTTTTGTTATCGTAATCCACCAGGCTGGTTATAAGTCAATATTAAATGGGTAGCACCTTTGTTTATCAGGCGTACTCATCATTCTTGGCTGTCAGAATTAGGGCTGTAGTTCTCCTTGTTAAATGGTCAGCGCTTCTTTTCTCTGAGTGGTTGTTTTAAAGGCTGTAGCTTTTAGAGACACCAGTATATGGAACAAATTTGTGAAGCAAAATGACTTGTATTTGTATTTCGGTCCTGCAGTTGATGTACATGGACCTGTCAAGCTTTTTTGCTTTTCTAGTACAGATATTTGTTTAAGTACAGCAGCAGTCAAATGTGCAACCCAGGATCACTGGAAAAGTCTGTGTTATATTTCTGCAAAGTGATATTTATGATGCTGCTTGCACATTACGTAATACTTTAAAAGTCAAATGTGAGGTGAAATGTTAATATGGTATTGTTTTATATGGTTGTTTATTGTTTGCATTGCAGCAGTTCAGAAATGAAATGTCCAATCAAATGAATGCACCCTTAAAGGGATAGTTCACTCAAAAATGAGAACTCTGTCATTAATTACTCACCCTCATGTCGTATCAAACCCATAAGACCTTTGTTCGTCTTCAGAACACAAATTCAGATATTTTTTATGAAATCCGAGAGCTTTCTGTCCCTGCATAGACAACAATGCAACTGACACGTTCAAGGCCCGGAAAGGTAGTAAGGATGTTGTTAAAATAGTCTATGTGACATCAGTGATTCAATCTTGATTTTATGAAGCTACGAGAATACTTTTTGTGTGCAAAGAAAACAAAAATAATGACTTTATTCAACAATTTCTTCTCTTCCATGTCAGTCTTTTTGCTGCAAGCATTTGCTGAAAGAACCATAGCATTTTAGCTTGTTTCTAGAAGTCATGGAGCCCTTTTATCATAACTCATGATTCACAGGACTCATACCAAAGCACTCTACACCCCATGTGCAGTGATGTACCAGGTGAGCTACCTAGTTTGTGAACGTGATAGTGCACTTGTGGGTGCAGAATTGCTTAAAGGTCCAGCACTGATAACACTATCAGTAGCCTCCAGGAAGCAAGCATGATACTGTCTAAACGTCATCATCATCGCTCTGCCTCTTGAAATAGCCCAAGCTTACATAGCCCAGGTGTCCCCACTAATCCTGTACAAGAACTGCATTGTGGATGGGGCTGGGTCAACCAATTAGTTCAACTAGAGTTCTTTTTTTAAGTTTTGACATTTTTAGCAGCTGTGCTTTTGCTTTAATTAGGGACTTTAAGCAACAGCTTCCAATGAAATGGCTACGATGACCGGAAGTAGGCTGTAACCCCGCTGTAGCCAAGAACGTAATAATCATTAAGCAACTAGGTGCTGTTGCCAACAGCAGACATATCTTTGTACAAATGAAAACATAGTTAAAATTTGCTAAAGTTTAAAAAATATCAACACAGATTAAATAAAAGACTAATGGTAGAATCGTATACTGATGGAATTACAGTGGTACATACTATAAAATGTAACATTTATCTACCTATATCGGTGACGTTGTAAAGACTACGGCAAACCAGCTGTTCTCCTGAGTAGAACGTCAAGAAGTAGCAGTTAAAGTCACAAATGCGCAATATGACGTTGGAATGCCGTTGCCGTTCCTTCAGTGGCTGCTGCTTAAAGTCCCTAATAACGTGGCTACAGCCACATGTGTTCACATAGATATCTATAGATATTTAAGTCACTTGTGCTGCTTTGTGAGCTTAAAAAAAAAGAAAGACCCTTGCATTTTGTATGTAGAAATGTCCGTTCAAGGTCAGTTGAACCCAAAACCAATCTATTATATACTGTTGAAGTCAAAAGTTCACATGCACCTTGCAGGATCTGCAAAATGTTAATTATTTTACCAAAAAAACAGGGATCATACAAAATGCATGTTCTTTTTTTATTTAGTACTGAATAAGATATTTCACATAACAGATGTTTACATAAAGTCAGCAAGAGAAAATAATAGTTTATTTTATAAAAATGACACTGTTCAAAAATTTACATACACTTGATTTTTTAATACTGTGTTGTTACCTGAATGTGTGTTTTTGTTTGTTTGTTTGTTCGTTTGTTTATTTTTTTTAGTGATAGTTGTTCATGAGTTTCTTGTTTGTCCCGAACAGCTGCCTGCTGTTCTTCAGAAAAATCCTTCAGGTCACACAAATTCTTTGCTTTTCAGCATTTGTGTATTTAAACCTTTTCCAACAATGACTGTATGATTCTGAGATCCATCTTTTCACACTGAGGACAACTGAGGGACTCATATGCAACAGGTTCAAATGCTCACTGATGCTTCAGAAGGAAATATGATGCATTGAGAGCTGGGGGTGAAAACTTTATGAATTTGAAGATCTGGGAAAATTTAACTTATTTTGTCTTCTGAGAAACATGTGAGCATCTTCTGTAGCTTCAGTAGGGCAGTATTAATTGAATAAATGTGATATTTAAGCAAAATAAGAAAAATGTACACATCTTCATTCTGTACAAAAGTTTACAATTCTGGCTCTTAATACATCCTGTTTCCTTCTGGAGCAACAGTGAGCGTTTGAACCTTCTGTAATAGTTGCATATGAGTCCCTCAGTGTGAAAAGATGGATCTCAAAATCATACAGTCATTGTTGGAAAGGGTTCAAATACACAAATATGCTGAAAATCAAAAAATTTGTGGGACCTGCAGTAGTTTTCTGAACAACAGCGGGTTTAACTGTTCAGGACAAACAAGGAACAACTATCACTAAACAAAAAAAACTGCTGTGGATCATTCAGGCAAAAACGTAGTGTTAAGAATCAAGTGCATGTAAACTTTTGAACTGGATCTGGAACTGGATAAACTCAATGATTATTTTCTCTTGGGGACTATATGTAGACATCTTTTATGTGAAATATCTTATTCAGGTCAGTACTAAATAAAAAAGAACATGCATTTTGTATTACCCTTTTTTTTTTTTTGGTAAGATAATTAACATTTTGCAGTTTTTGCAAGGTGTATGTAAACTTTTGACTTCAACTGTATGACGACTTTAGGCAACTAGCCAACTAGTTGATTTTGAAAATATGTACCATGTATTATGTGTTAGTATGTGAGTGTAAAACCACAGCTGCGCCTTCTGTTGAGGCCTGAATAATTGGACAGTGCAGGCACGTTCCTCCCCAGGCATCTGCCCTGGAGACTTCCTGTTGTCCCAATAACGGGCAGCTACTGCAGCAAAAAGAGAAAGAGAAAAAGAGTGAGGCAAACAGTGAGTGGTAACAGGACCCCACTGACCCACTGAGCGCTGACTCTCCCTGACTGCTGGCTCTCCTTGGATGTGCATAGCAGGACATAGAGAGCGTAGTGTTGCTATTTGTATAACCGTTCTTTGTGTTCTGTCAGACTGAGTGAATGAGGGTTTGTTGATCAGCCCATCTTGTCATCTGACAGTTTGAACGGGGCAGCTGTTGTCAGAAGGGATGATGCAACCCTCGTCTGTTTTTAGTTTGTGTTTTTGCTTAAAATATAGCAATCACGGTTGTTTAAGTATTGGGAACAATGCAGATTGTCTTTTGATTGTGTCTGTGGCCGTTACATAAGGCAATAGTGCAGGATCTGACAGCTGATGATATGATAACACCCAATAATCAAGAGTATCTTAATCACATCAAAGCATTGTGACACAATGCATTGTTTCCTTCTGGTACAGATTAAAAAAATAGCTCATCCACAAATGAAAATTTGCTGAAAATTTCAGGATATACAAAATGTAGATCAGTTTGTTTCTTCATCGGAACAGATTTTAAGAAATTTTGCATTACATCACTTATTCACAAATTCCAGTGAATGAGTTCCATCAAAATGAGAGTTCAAACAGCTGATAAAAAAAGAAATCACAATGATCCTGTAATTTTGTGATGTGAAAATCTGTATGTTTGTAAGAAACAAATCCATCATTAAGGGGTTTTTAACTTTAAACTGTTGCTTCCAGGCCAAAATATGAATGTGAGTCACGGGGATTAATTGTGGATTACTGTGGTGTTTTTATCAGCTGTTTGGACTCTCATTCTGACAGCACCCATTCACTGCAGAGGATCCATTGGTGCGCAAGTGATGTAATGCTACATTTCTCCAAATGTGTTAAAATTAAACACATGGTCAGATCTTATGCAGTTGGTGGTCTATGATGAAGAACTGTTTGCTATGTGCTCATTTCCCCCATAAAGTCTTAGTAGCTGCTTGCAATTTCACAGATGTTAATGTTTGTCTATATCATTGAAACATTATTGACCAGTGGCCTGTAAAGAACATGCAGACTAATTGAAGTTGCACTGAGGAAGAGTCTGAGGTCAGCTTGGGCTTGGCTTCATTGTCTTTACATCATGAATGTATGAGCGAGGTCTAGACAATGTCTCCATTGTGTTTGTCCATTGTAGGCCCGGTGTTCATTTGCATGCCGCGTGTCGCAGAGCCCACAGTGTGAGGTTCAGAGTATGACTCAGATGGCATTTGCATATTCAATGAGTCTGACGGACTATGGCCTGAGTGCTCTTCAGATACATCTCTCCTCCTCATAGGTCATCCAGAGCTTTACATGAGACTTTAAGAAAGGACAAATGCTGAATTTGTTTCACAGTAACTTTCTTTAAATATAAGCATTTTGTGCAGGTGAAAATGGTACTTTCACTTCAGCAGGAATTACCCCACCTCCTCTGTTTGCTGTTATTTTGCATCTGTCAGTAGCTGAAGTAAAAAAAAAGCTCAAGTTATTTTAGTGTAGGCATGTACAAAACTGCACTTTTTTTTATTTTTAAATTGACTGCATGGTGGGCTGTCTGAACAACTAGTCAGTTGCATCATATAATAAAAGAGCAATAATTGTAATGATTTGTATGATAATATTGTTGATGCGTTTAAATACTGGACATTAAAGAATTGGTAAACTACTCTGTCTTCCAGAGATTTATTTTAATGATATTTGTACCATTATTTGTATTAATAAACACAATAATAAGTACTAAAACATATATTGATTTAGCATATCCGTTATCGGACACGTCATAATTCAATACCCGTTGATCTCCGAACATGAGTCATTTTCCTTTATTGCCTGTGTAAATGTTGCTGATTGACTGTTGTGTTGTAGCAATATGGTGCAGAGATGCAGGTTATGTCCTGCTTTTGATGATTGCACTGTCGTAAGTGTCACTCAGCAACAGTTGCTATGCGATTTCCGCGCAGAGGAGGACTCGAACAGTCTCAGGCAGGCTCTTACATTTTTCTGAAATTGTTGAAACATGTTTTTGTAATCTCACTCTTTTCATGCTGTTCTTTTTTTTATCCTCTGTTGTCAAGAGGTGAATTGGTAGTCTTTATTTAGAAACCTGCAGTCTGACAGCTCAGACATAACATCCTTCTAAGTCGCTCTCCTAAACATTCATAATTCTGCAGTCTTCAATGCTCATTAGGCAGAGCTGGACCTGCAACAGGTTTTGTGCTCTTTTATATGCATATGAAGGTGTGCTATATTCATAATACATCCTCTTTTTTTGGGAACTCTGTTGAAAACGCACAGTCTTAGGCATTATTATAAGAGGATGACTATTCCCTGCACATACATAGCATTCATATGATTTTATGGTTTTCCTGGACAGATTTTCATGCCACAGCACCATAAAAAATGATAGTTTACTCAAGTTGAATGTGAAATGATTATGATGAAATTAAAAGGAGCTTCTGCACAGTATATAATTGCATTATAAAATGCGTTATTGGACAGTTTTCCAAGGCTGCATGATATATTAAACCCATTTAAAAATCATAATAAAGCATAATTCTATTGTAATTTCACAAGTCCATTCAGAGTAAATGCGGCTCCACACAAACTGTTATCATTTACATCTGTGGAGCATTTTAAAGTCCACCTCTGCGTATTATTGTGAGTTTGGGTTTACTATAACTTTCATCTGGGAACACAGTATGCGCCATTTTATCAGATTTGTAAGGTAAATAATTTATAAACTTATGCAAACTCAGGAGAATACATTAAAGGGGTCATCGGATGCTAAGTTCACTTTTACATGTTGTTTGAACATTAATGTGTGTTGGCAGTGTATGTACAAATCTACCCTATAATGATTAAAATCCATGCAGTGGTTTTTAATTAATCTATAAAAATAATATCCCCTTTTTCAAATCGAGCCGTTCTCAGATGCCTGTCGGTGTGCCGTCACACCAACAGAGGCCGCTCCCACAATAGTTGATTGACATGAGCTCTTACCTTAGACCAGCTGTCACAGTCCAGTAACTTTCCTTGTTTTGATGCCAGAGCAGGGATGTAAGTTAGACAAGAATATCTCCGATTGAGCGGTTGAGGTGTTGTGTTGCTGGATGTAATAATGAACATAGTGGTCGTCATTTATTCCCGACATCTGAGCCGCTGAAGATTATGTTTGTTTGTGAAGGGAATGCACCTCCCGATCTACATATATCCGTCTATGTTCGCGCGAATCATTCATAATCCAGCTTCACTTACAGCAGAAGTGAGTATAAGCGTTTTTTATGAATCTTTGAGATCAACTTTCCTTATAACGTGGTAGTTAGGAAGTTTAGCGGCTAAACACGGCTAAATGCGGCTAAAGTAAACAAGATCGTCTTTCCACAGAGAGAAGAGAGGGGCGGGGTGAACAGAGCTCATTTGCATTTAAAGGAACAACCCCTTAGAATGAGATGATTTTTGCAGAGATAAATTATTATTTGGCGAGGTAAAAAGGGTGTTGTTTTACAAAACCATTGAGAATTTTTAATCAAAGTATATTAGAGACTTTTCATTAAGACCCTAAAGAATCATATCAACTTGTGGAAAATGGGCATCCGATGACCCCTTTAATATCTCAATATGCTAACTGTTCATAGCGATTTCGAAATAAAAGCTCAAACACTCACTCTGAGTGGCTATAGCATTTCTGTCGTAAAGAAATGGCTACATATTAAAGATTAAGTGGACATTTGAATTAAATGATGTTGAGTCAATATTAAACACGGATTTGATTGCGTAGTAAAGTGTAAAAACAATCGTCAGGCCATTGGTGCCCTCTGCAGGCATTTGTTATAATGCATAATGTACATTAGCTCTATTATTCATAATACTTTTATGTATATTTTAACAGCTTTGTTCAATAAAACCATATGATTTCTTGCTTTTGATACTTTAAACTAATTATTGCTTCATTGCTATTATATATGAATTTTTAAGTAATTTTAAAGGCTGCTGTTCATTTACATCTATTTTTATTACCACAAAAAATTCTAATTATAGGGCCCTATGAAATTGTTTTATTTCCAAATTCAGTTTTTTTTTTCCCGTTTTAATTTTTCTATACTCTGTTTTAATAGTTAAATTAAATATTATTATTTAAAAAGCCTATCTAATTAATTGAGTTTTACAGTTTTATTTTATACCAAATTCTGTGTTTTCCAAAAGTGGCTCCAATTAACTGATTTTATTGAAAAAAAAAAAAAAAAAGAATGTTATTTTTTTTATTTCCTTTTTTCAGTAATACTATGTATTTACATTTTTCTCCTAAATAAATTATCCTTTTTTTTTTTTTTGTGGGACGTTAATAGTTTAGAAAAATTAGTCGATAGATTAATCAATATAAAAATAGTTGTTAGTAGTTGTTAGTGGCAGCCCTATGACAGCGCTAATATAGTTACAAGAAAATATCTTTCCGTTTACTAATATGACTGAAGTCAGCTTATTTAGACCTGTCCTTTAAGAAAGAAATTTGTCTCATGCTAAGAGAGGACTATATGGGACTAGTGTGGAGTATATGTTTTTTCCACAAAATAGCGTGGTCAGCCGTTGAGCTCTTTATGTTAGTGAAGCCATTTTCCAGCACCTGATAACCCCTTTTGTTTTATTGTTGTCAGACTTCCGGTGAAGCTTGTTTCCATCATGCTTTTCTGCTGTGGCTGTTATAGATACTCACACTGCAGCACATGCCAGCCTCTGGGCACAAACTTCCCACCAGAAGGCCTGATGTCTTTTTCAAAGTCTCTCAGTCTCACAGTGGACCACATGATCACCAACAAATCAAAATATATTCTTAATGAGTATAAATCAGCGGGCTTGAGCAGAAGTTAGATCTAGAGAGATGGCTTTTTCTCAGCCAGTAAATTATGCCAAGTGGTGCCCTCTCTTCAGCTGACGCTCTATCAGCAGCAGCATCTTGATTTTCACCATACAGACATCACATGCTCCTTCATCGCCAGCACAACAAACACCCTCTCTTTTCCTCTCTCTCTGACACTCTGTTTTGGAGGGAGAGAACTGTTACAAAGACACACGGACTTGTTGGTCACGTTTTTTCCATATCCTTCCTTCCTCCTCTCCTGCCTGCCACAAGACTGCTGAAGAGCGTTTGAAAGGTGTATTGTTTTAAGATGAAAGTCGAACGTATTTATTATTTTCTGTTATTTTAGCCCCAACACGACTTGCACAGTGACGTGCAATCCAGATGAGCAGTCAGAAGTAGAGTAGTTATTTATGCTGTTATTTTTTTTAAATCTATTTCACAGGACATTCCTATAGCAAGTCTTTTTTTAAAATGAAATCTTAATCGCTTTCCTCTTTTTCCTTTTTAAGAAGTAGCGATACCATTTTTATGTCCATTTTCTCGTTGCATTTCCAGCTGCAGCTGCGCAGGCGCAGGCAGAGGAACGGCGCAGCCAGGCAGGGAACAGCCCAACGCCAGCAGCCCCAGCCAGCACGCTGAAGAGCCAGACCAAGCCAGGTAACAAACGATGATCTCAGATCGGAATCTGTCCTTGCAGAGATCCACAAGGATTTTTTATTTTTAATGAAGGCCCAGTTCTGCGAATAGTTCAGATTTTTACACTGATACAAAATTAACTATTATAAGTAAAAATGCATTTTCATTTATTAATGAGGCTCTTTGACAAATTCAAAATATAAAAGTTTTTCATAAAAAAATGCAGGTGTTTTTATTGCAGGTTTGCATTAAAGGAGTCATCGGATGCAAAGTTCACTTTTACATGTTGTTAGAAAATGAATGTGTGTTGGCAGTGTATGTACACATCTACCCTATAATGAAAAAAATCCATGCAGTGGTTTTTAATTAATCTGTAAAAATAATATCCCCTTTTTCAAATCGAGCCGTTCTCAGATGCCTGTCACGTCACACCGACAAAGGCCGCTCCCACGACAGTTGTTTGACATGAGCGTTTTACCTCAGACCCACCTTAAATCAGCTGTAACAGTCCGACCTCTGTTGTTTCGATACCGGAGCAGGGATGTAAGTAAGACAAGAATATCTCAGAGCAATTGAGGTATTCTGTTGCTGGTTGTAATAATGAACATGGTGGTCATCATTTACTCCCAACATCTGAACCACTGAAGATGCAGTGGATTACATTTGTTTGTGAAGGGAATGCATCTATGTTCGTGCAAATCATTTGTGATCCAGCTTCACCTACAGCACAAGTGAGTGTAAGGGTTTTTTTTTCTGAATCTCTGCAATCACCTTTCTTAACAACGTGCTAGTTAGCAAGTTTAGCTGCTAAACGCGCTAAATGCGGCTAAAGTAAACAGACTCGTCACTTCACAGAGAGAAGAGAGGGGCGGGGCAAGCAGAGCTCATTTGCATTTAACACATCCATGAAGCGTACGATCACACCAGTGTGATTCGAATGTTCAGCGCGTCACGTGATCAACTGCTGAATTCAAATCTGCTTTGGCACTTTGGCTGGCGCTGAGCCAGATTGGACGTGCTGAGCGCTTGTCATATTATCACAACTATTCCGTGTTTTCAACCATATAATGCTTATTTTAGGTTCCAGACATTTAAATACACATAAGTCCTAGTAAAACGATGCATTTATAGTTTTCAAAATACACGCTGATGTCTATGGAAGCGGCAATAATGATCCTTACAAATGTTATCTGATGACATATTTTATTGATATCATATACACATTGTGTAGGTAACTATAAAGTTTACTCTGCTCTTCCCCAAGCTCACCAGAGACTTACTTTAATGTTTTTTGGGAGGAGAGGATGAATTTACGTTTTGTAAATCCCTCAGCTCAGATTCAGTGCGAACTAACATGGCGGCGCCCATCACTCGACATAGATCAACTAACACGCTCATTATAAAAGTGTTTAAACCTCCAAATACATTTACTTGCACATATTTCAGAATCGGAGTATCAGATATTTCATAATACAGTGAGCACGTTTGTGAATATTAATAATAAAAGGGGAAAAACTATATAAAAGTGATGCGTGTCATACAGCGCTATTGTGGCTGCGTTGTGTCACGTGACAAACACGACGCGTCACCATGGAAACAATAAGGTGATGCGTTCTAAATAACGGTCGCCTAAAAAAACTCACCCTGGGGGCTTAGCTAGAATATTTTAAACTCACGTGTGAAAGGGTTAAAGGAACAATTTTTCAGAATGGGATGATTTTTGCAGAGCTGATTTTGGCAAGGTAAAAAGGGCGTTGTTTTACACTACCATTGAGAATTTTTAACCAAAGTATATCATAGACTTTTCATTATAAGACCCTAAAGAATCATATTAATTTGTGGAAAATGGGCATCCAATGACCCCTTTAAAACAATCCTTTTTCCTTTTCCTTTTTTTTTTTTTGTTTTGTTTTTCCTGCATTCTTGCTTTGGTTAATTGAGTAACATGCTGTCACACATGCTGCCTCTATACTCATTAAGGCCATGCAGCACTTCCTGTAGCTTGTCCTCACGTACGCCCATGACTCAGTGTCAATACTGTATCAGGTGTGGTGAGCTCATAGCTGAATCTGTAACCTGAGCCTCATGTCAGACCATGCAAAAGGATTATGTGCACAACAGATACTAGTGCGATGTGCCCGAGAGCCTTTTTCATGGCCCAGGAAGTGTTCAGATTTCGCCTGATATGTTAGTTATGTGACGTTGTGTTCTGTTATGTGTTCTCAGTCATTGATGGGGCAGCCCTGAGGATAGACGACAAACTCCGAGTGGCCAAAGAGAGGAGAGAAGAGCAGGAAAAGCAACATGGTGACAAAGCAAAAAATTTCACACAGGAGGTGTTGGCAACTTTAGATGTGCATGTGACCTTTGACTTATGGATCATTGGCACACAAGTGGCAAGCCAGAAAACAACACATAACACAACTAGAACAATACCACTGTGTTTACAAAGCAGTAAGGTGGTCATTTGCATAATTTATTCATAAGGTGGATACTGGGAAACTGGGAAACAAGAGTTCAGCATCCATTGAAAATCATAATATATACTGCATTCATTTTGAGTTATACAAAATGAAAAAGACCCTTGGTGTCAAAAAGTTTGCCAACCCTTGCACAGAGTTAGACATAATTCCTTCTCTTACATTGCAATAAATTATACAAACACACCTGTTAATGCACCCTGTTTGGCTCGTTCAGCGGCCCGTGAGACTCAGCTCCTAGAGCGAGAGCGCAAGGCCCGGTTGCAGGTGGAGAAACAAATGGAAGAGAGACATAAGAAGGTGGAGGAGCAGCGCAGGAAGGAGGAACAGAGGAGAGCTGCAGTTGAGGAGAAAAGGAAACAGAAATTAGAGGAAGAAAAGGTAAACTGTTTTTATAGGATCTTAGATCATACCCTTTGTAAAACACTACCACCCAACACAGAGAGAAACAATCTACTGTTTAAAAGGTGGTCAGTAAGATATACACTACCAGTCCAAAGTTTTTGAACAGTAAGGTTTTTAATCTTTTTTTTTTTTTTTTTTAAAGAAGTTTCTGATTCAAAATACAGCAAAAGCAGTAATATTGTGAAATATTTTTACTATTTAAAATAACTGCTTTCTATTTGAATATATTTTAAAATGTAATTTATTCTTGTGATCAAAACTAAATTTTTGGCATCATTACTCGAGTGTCACATGATCTTTCTGAAATCATTCTAATATGCTGATTTGCTGTTCAAGAAACATTTTTTATTATTATTAGTATCAATATTTAAAACAGTTAAGTACATTTTTTCAGGATCCTTTGATAAATAGAAAGATCCAAAGCATTTATCTGAAATAAAAAGATTTTGTAACATTATACACTATACCAATCAAAAGCTTGGAGTCTGTAAAATTTTTTGGGGGGACGGGAAAGAAATTAAAGTAATTAATACTTTTGTTTACCAAGGATGCTTTAAATTGATCAAAAGTGATGATTGACATTTAAAATGTTACAAAAGATTACTATTTCAGGTAAATGCTGTTCCTCTGAACTTTCTATTCATCAAAGAAACCTGAAAAATTCTACTCGGCTGTTTTCAACATAATAATAATAATAAATGTTTTTGAGCAGCTAATCAGACTGTTAGAATGATTTCTGAAGGATCATGTGACTGGAGTAATGATGCTAAAATTCAGCTTTAAATCACAGGAATAAATAAAATTTATTAAAATAGAAAGCAGTTATTTTAAATAGCAAAAATATTTCAAAATTGTACTGTTTTTGGGGTACCTTGGATCAAATAAATGCAGGCTTGGTGAGTAGAAAAAACTTCTTTAAAAACATTAAAAATCTTACTCTTCAAAAACTTCTGACTGGTAGTGTATTTTTTTAGGTATCAAATTTATTTGTCAAGAATTTGTTAAATTGCTCAAAAGTGACTATTATACAGTGTTAAAGGAAATTTATATTATAATAAACACTGTTCTTTTTAACTTTCTATTCATTACAGAATCCTGAAAAATTATATCATTGTTTCCACAAAAATATAAAGCAGCGCAACTCTCTTCAACATTAATAAAATAATAAGAAATGTTTTTTGAGCAGCAAATCAGTGTATTAGAATGATTTCTGAAGGATCATGTGACACTAAAGAGGCTTAAGCCTAGTCCTAGACTGAAATTTGTCTGAGCTGTTTCGACTGAAAAAAACTTGCACTGACTGCTCTAAAAATATATCAGTGCCTTTTGTCTCAAGATACACACCAGTAATGTTTTTTTTCTAAGCATGTTTATAAAAATTACTTAAATGTCCTAATTGAACTATGGCCTAATCCTGGCTTAGTCTAAGTCCTGTTTGTGAAACCAGGCTATAATATAACATTTTAAAGCCATGCAAAATGCCCAGTCTGAACCTAAACCAGCCTAATTATACAGGACTTCTGCGACATCTCTACAGTCTGCTGGCCTTGCTGGCCTTTTCTGACTATTAGAGATAGGCTGTGTTATCCATTTAAATGCTCTTTCTTATTAGGCTTCTCCATTAACACCCTTTTATCCCAACATCATCACCCTTTTGTGAGAAATTGGATCAAATGAAACAGGTGAATTTGTTAGTTTTACAGTCATGTAGCAGGACTCGTGTGTTCTGTGCAGTACCTGACATGCAAAATAGCCTGGAATCATGGACTTTGTTTTAGTATTGACACCCACACCCTTTCCACGGTCCACTGCTGCACAGCTCACAGGACGTATCATGGCTCTATTTGTCTAACAAAGCGTGTGTGTTTCTGTGTGTGTGTAGGAGCACTATGAGGCTGTGATGAGACGTACCCTGGAGCGCAGCCAGCGAGTAGAGCAGAGACAGAAGAGATGGTCCTGGGGTGGACTTTCAGACTCTGACAACAAAAATGGTACGACTGCTTTTCCTAAGTGCCAAAAGATCACCTTATCCAACAGCTTTTCCTTATAAAATATGAACTCCCTTCTTTCACTGATTGTCCCACAGTCCACCCAAGTGTGTTATGACCTATAAATCTATGAATAATCATCATCTTCTGACAATCCTGGTTACAGTGATTTGTTGTTAAAGGTGAAGTGTATAATTTGTGCACCACTAGACTCAAATATGATTGATATGAGCAAAACAGGTAGTCCTGCCCCATTTAAACCTTTGGCTGCTGATTTTTTTTTTTTTAAATGTAAAAAAAAAAAAAAAAAGTTTATAGAGTCACAAACTGGGATACGAGAAACTATTTTCCAAACATCCCAAAAATGTCATACTTCACCTTTAACAAGTCATGTTTGTTTGTTGGTGGTTGTGTGCAACACCACTGAGGGATGGAAATCTAATGTTGTCAGCTGTGTTGTTCCACCTCTCTCACCTTCTCCATGGAGAGAGAGAGTTTCCAATAGCGACCTATCTGTCCCTGCCCCTCCCACAGGACAAAGTGACAGTGGCTCCACCTCCTCCCCGATTGCTATAGTAATCTCCCCTGCTTCTCCAGCTATGAAGCCACCCAGGAATCAGACGTCACAAGGTGGTTTATACAGTTTGCCGGCCCATGGCGTGACTTGACACAAACTGCCCACTCCTCCTCTTCGCTCATACGTGCACTAATCTGACTGGGGCTGTACTGGCTGTTTCTCATTCGCTCACTAAATTGTTTATAATAATGTATTTTCTTCACTTGCCAGGGATTGTAACAAAGAATGTGATCCTTAAAGCACTCACCTGGTTTTCTGGGGATGCATGACGCTTTGAGTTTTAACCTTTTTTTTTTTTTTTTTCTTTTTTTTTTTTTCCATTTGTTTATTCAGATTTAATGACCCTTTGAATGTTTACTAACAGTGTTATGCTTGACTTTTTAGAGTTTGATGTAATTAATTAATGTACTATGCAATGATTAGCCGTGATTAATCGCATCCAAAGTGAAAGTTTTTTTTACTGTGTATATTTATTATGTATATATAAATACACACAAACAGTATATATTTTGAAAGTGTTTACATGTATATATTTTTATTGATAAAATTAATATTATATATTTATATTTAATATATAAACATATTTTTCTTAAATATATCTATGCATGTGTGTATTTATATATACATAATAAATATACATAGTACACATATGTACACAAAAACTTTTATTTCGGATGCGATTTATTTGCGATTAATCGTTGCACAACACTATATATATAATTTATTTTTATTTATTTATTTATTTGTAATATTAAATATATTATTTTCAAATATCATGTGAATTTAACAGACATATTAGGCAATTACAATTTCAGGTTTAGCTATTTAGTGTACTTTAATTTTGTTGTTGTTGTTGTGTGTAGATGTTACCCTGCCTTTAAAATGTAGTTAAACCAGCTTGTATTAGTGTAATTAACAATAGCTTAGCACGTGCAAACCCTCTAACTCCACTCCCTGTCTGTCTTTGTGTGCGTATTTACCCTCCCCTGTAGACAAGCGCTCTTCCTCTACTACGAACCTGAAACAGACTGACTCAGTCATCAGCAAGCGTCTCTCCTCATCCTCAGCCACCCTCCTTAATTCTCCCGATAAAAGTAAGTGCCCTTCCTGCCCTCTCCTCCCCTTTTCTTATCCAGGATATACGTCATACAGCAGGAGTACTTTTGCTACATGAGCATGAGTATATATTTTTAATGCTGGTCATGTGATCCAAAGAGAAATCAGTCACAAGTCATGTCTCACACAGGTGCCTCTCCCTGTGGTTTGTTTAATGAGCTTTATTTTACAATGTTATTTAAATGCAAATTCAGCATTGTGTTTATTTGAATGAGCCATAAGCATTTCTGCCATCTTGGCAGCTTTGGTTTTTGCAGACATGCTGTTTCTCTCCACAGTTTCCTTTTCCTCTAACAGGAGCAACCAGCCATGACTCAGACAGTTTCACACCAGATACTGTTTGTGTTGGAGCCTCCTCTTCATTTCCTTCTCTGCAGGCACATTTTAGTGTGGTGCCACAAAAGTTGTAGATTTTAGATCACTTTTGTATTGATGGTTTTATCTTTGAAGTCTGTCTTCCGTCCCTCTTGAGCGATTCCTAAGTGCTCGATTCAGGAGCTGAGCTCTCTTTTGTCCCTCAGGTGCAAAGCGGAGAAGTTCATCTTTGAACCGGTTGCCTAGCAATGTTCCTCAGGCCTCTAAAGAAGCACATAAGCAGCCTCAGGTGGAAAAGACAGGTGCCAAATTACCAGTGCTGCCCTTCTTTTAAAAGATTTGTTTTTAAAAAAATTAAAATTCTGTCTTCATTTACACACCCTCATGTCATGCCCAGCCTGAATGTGAAACACAGAAGGTGATATTTTGAATAATGCACTAGTTGTTTTTCCCCATTCATTTACAATGAATGCTGACTGGAGTGTTCAAACTTAAAAAGGAGCAAAAGTTCCATGAAAGTATCAGTAATTATTTTACTCTTATTTTCTTCTATTGTGTTCTATAGAAGTGATATAACTTTGGAATAGAGTAAAATGATGACAGAATTTTTATTTTTAAATGAACTATCCTTTGAAAAAAATTTCTGCACACATAGAGAGATATTCAATACAGGGTGTGAGCCTTTATTTGTCTACTTTAGCTGAGCAGTTTACTCATTGTCATTGTGAAAATCTAATTTCAATGTAAATACGCATTCAAACAAGCGAGCTTACACAAGCATTCGCAAGAAAATTCACTTACGAATGCAATTCTCCACATTGTAATTAAACTTAAAACTATTATAAATACAGCTAGAGTCTAGCTGCATTGTTGTCATCAAAATATCCATTTCCTCATTCGCTGCAAGTGGCATGCGTAAGATTAGACACAGACAAGGCCTTGCTTCCTGAATGATTCTAATGCCTCCCTGTCCACTTTGTCTGTAGGCCCAATCCTGAAGAAGCGAAGCGCCTCTCTCTCTCGAGTAGGGGCTAAAACACAGCCTGTCACCAAACCAGAGAAATCGACAGCAGATGAATCAGGTGCTTAAATCCCAACTGGGATATTTCGCCGTGCCTGTTCGCCGTTTACTAATAAATAAGCACAAACTGTGTTCACGTCTATGGTCCAACCTGGGTTCGTACAAGGTGCTTAAAGTACTTGAATTTGACTTTTTGAAATTTAAGGCCTGGAAAACCTTGAAAATAGCAATATTCCTAAGGAGGTACTTGAAAAGTGCTTTAATTATTGAAATACAGTGTATCTATGAAATTAGTGTTTAATTTTGTCAATAAGCAAATATGCTCATGCTAAATTAAAAAAACATGCCTTTTTCGCTTATTTCAGTTAATGTCAGAAAGCAATCGAGGTAAGCAAGTAGTAGTACTGACAGTCTTGTGTAAACATGGCTGAAGATGCGAAAAGCAGAACAGATGAAGCAAATCAATTGAGTCATTTACGCTGGAACTGCTCTGATTGATTCAAACTCATGATTTCAATCATTCATTTCAAGCGATTCACTAGCGAAAACCATATCAAATTAAAATTTCAATAAATTTTTTAATTCAACATCACTTGTAATGATTTTTAAAAAAACATGTAGTGATGAAAACTGCGCTTTCTGAAACTCCGAATCAGTTAAACCAATGTATGGCAAAATGTTTTGAAGCACTCCAATCGGATCATGTATTGCGAAACATTTGATTTAGATTGGAACTTTGTGTATCACGAATAATTTGATTCAGGTTGGGACTTTGAAGCACATATCACAAATCATTTGATTTAGATTGGAACGGGTTTGTGAATCATTTTGTGAATTGAATTATTCAAATCAAATGATTTGTTATACATGATTTGAAGATCCAGTCTAAATTAAATGACTTGCAGTACGCAAAGTTCTGATCTAAGTTCCGATTTGGGTCCTGATCTGAAATGGTTCGTGAATCATTTTTCAGGTCGGCATGTCAAAGCGTGGATCACAAATTGTTTGATTTAGATCGGAACTTCGGAGCGAGTTTGATTCATATCAGGATTTTGGAGCGATTTCACAAATCTATTTTTCAGATCTTTTTCTTAAACAGTAGAAAATATCGAACCATTAAAGCAGTACAATTCTAAAAACAAAACAAATAAAAAAGAAAGTATACACAAATGCAGCACCCTTAAGAAAATTAACCATGGTTTTACTATAGTAAAAGTGTAGTATACTTTGTAATACTTTAGTATCCATTCACTTTATTTTTGCCATTTTTTTCGTTAGTATATTTTTATTTATTTATCTTTTTTTATTATTTGAAAGATAAGACATTGTTTAATAAGTGAGATCTCTGAAATCCTTGAAAATCACAAAAGGAGTGCTTGAAAAGTCCTTGAAAGTCCTAGAATTTAATTTTACAGTATCTGTACGAACCCTGTAAACGTGCAGCGTCTCTCTCCCTACGTTGTTTGCTTGCTATGTCCTTTCACTCGTGCATCCGGAAACATAACAGTGCACTAATGTCGATGCTGTTTTGTCCAAACGTCAGATGGTGTTTGCTGCTGTCTTGAGCTTCCAGTTCGTCTTAACCTCTCCTTGTTGCTGCTTCGTTCTCTCAGGGAGTTCTCACTAACTGACCTACTCACCAGGAATGAGCTCTTTGTGTATGTAAATACAATGTGTGTGTGTTTGTGTGAACATAATGTTGTTTTTTTTCCCATATGACACTAACCAAGGAGTTTGGCCTCTGGTGCCATGGCTGTTTTCAGTGTGCGAGTGTGTCTGTATGGTTTTACAGGAACGCTGTTTGTTTCTAGGTCTTATTATGTTTGCAGGACATCTTTACACTTTTGGGTAATATACTCAATATTGAAAATTAAAAGACCCCCCTGAATTGTTGTAAAAGAGAGTTTTAGAGCTTCCCCATCACAGGGCACACTTGTTCAGATAGTTACCGCCCTTAGCCACATTATCAGAAGCTTAACAGCCTCACCTCTTCTTTACAACTTAGACTGTATCACTATAGTGCCTAGAGGGAAAGAAAAACGGATCATTCAAAAGAGACAGTTTTTACTCCTTCATTTTTCAGTTTTTCCCCACTGTGGTTTTGTAACTCAGATTACAAACATAGATCTCATGACAGCAAGAGCTTTTTGCGCATGTAAGCATGTCCTGCTACAGTTTTGCATTGTACAAGCTGCAACAAATTATTTCAATTTCACCAGAATTTTTGTTTTACCAACAACATTCTGTTAACTGCAGTAGAGACCCGACTGAAGTCAAATGTTTATAGGTTTCTTTATGTAATACTAAGATAAATTTGATCTAAACCTCAAATTAAATATGCCTGAAGCATTTGACTCTTGTCTGATGGATCTTAGAAAGCTCTTCCAGTTACTCTTTAGTCCTGGCTTTTTGTTTCCCTTTTGTTTTCACCTCCACTTCCACAGCCCTGGTCCTGCTCCCAATCACCTCCCTCTTATTTCACTAATATTCTTTTTGTCTCACCAGCATTGAGAGTCTCAATTGACATCCACTGTTTACATTTAAAGCACTTTTTTCTCTTTGGTTTTTGTGTCAATTCCTGCATTTGAAATCACATTGGTGTCATTCCCCTCTCCTTCCTCTTTTGTGTTTATTCCTCAACCTTTCTCTTTTCTTTTCCCTTTTGTCTGCTCTGTTTT
Source organism: Cirrhinus mrigala (assembly GCA_036247105.1). Taxonomy (NCBI): domain Eukaryota; kingdom Metazoa; phylum Chordata; class Actinopteri; order Cypriniformes; family Cyprinidae; genus Cirrhinus; species Cirrhinus mrigala. Next base: position 8,986,570 of record CM070020.1, on the reverse strand, counting down.
TCGTGTCTGTACGGGCACACCGTGTCTATAGCTCGCCGCTCGTTGGCTGCCCCCGTGGATAGCAGTGTCCTCAGTCGGCTGCTCACACCCACCCAGGCCTCGCTAGCTAGAAGCAAGAGCGCCGCGGCCCTGTCCGCCGAAGGAGGCGACGCCCAAGGTAACATTAGAGAGAAAGGGAGGCCCAGCTCGTCCCGGAACCTTCCACTTGTGTGTAGATAAAAGCCGCTCTGCAGGGGTGCTTGGTTGGCGTGTTATATTGGGCATGCTGGAGTCCTTTAATGTGGCTTGAATCACATTTATGGAGTTGTACATGTTTTGAAACAAACTTCTTGATTTATAAGCTTAGCTGTCTTTTCTAGGGATGCCTTTGAACTTTTTTTATTCCGTTTAATCTTTCATGACTGTTTTTAGCCAAAAGCAAAAATACCCTGGAAATTGTAACAGAAACTGTTACATTAACCAAAGCAGAGTGCACTTGAATTGTTCCAGGTTTAATTGATTAAAATATATATATCACCTGATCCTATCATCAAAAATGAACTCGCATTTACAGTACATGAGGCATGTGTACCTTCTCTGTGTGACTCGCATACAGAAATCCTGTGATGGAATGGACATACGTTCATGCATGTGTACAAAGATCAGTTTAAAAAAATGTGAAGATGGAATGCAAGATTACTTTATACAGAATCAAGCTTTAGCATACTTTCTTGTTTACCTTGAATGGAAAGCAACAAAAAGCTGTGTAAAATTGAATTTGTGTATATATTATGGGATTATATCTAGGGCTGTGATGATAAATCGATGCATCGCGACGCGTGGACCGGTTCCGAATGTATCGCGATTCTCTCTGGAATTAATTCTGAGCTTGGTTTTTAACAGCAGATGGCGCTCTGAAGAACACTTGTGCATTCAGCTGAGTCATGTAATTGCACCTCAGCTCAGAATGCTTTTATTAGGGATGCACAATATTGGATTTTTGCTAATATCCGATATGCCGATATTTTTTTTTACTCATTTTTGCAGATGACGATAGTCAATGCCGATATCGATATATTTCCTTTCTACTTTACGTAATATAATTGCACCTGCTGTACCCATGGTAAGGCAGCAAAGTTCCTTGATTATTACGCCAGAATGAGAGTATAGTTCCTAGCCATATCGGTCTAGAAAATCGCTACTTTTCATTTTCCGTCAGTCTTAGTACACGATATAACTACAAACGAGTCAAGTTTTAAATAGGAAAAATATCAAAGCTCTTTATTTTTGAGCGAGATTCTAACGGTCTAATCAGATTCAATGATCTATGCTAAACTCTGCTAAAAATGCTACCGCCAGACCTGGCGATCGGCTGAATGGATTCAAAAACGGTAAAACTCAACTGTTTAACCCTAGGGTAGTTGGAAAATGAGCCTATTTTCAAAAAAAGTGGAGTGTTCCTTTAAAGCCATTATCGACCGATTCCGATATTGGTCTGATAATATTGTGCATCCCTACCTCGAATGGAAAGCAACAAAAAGCTTTGTAAAATTTAATTTATGTATACATTATGACATTATATCTAGGGATGTGACAATAATTCGAAGCATTGCAACTCATGTATAAATTCGGAATGCATCGCAGTTCTTTCTGGAATCGATTCTGAGCTTAGTTTTTGAAAGCAGATGGCTCTCTAATCTAGTTTTTAACCGCACATTCAAATGCTCACAAAGAAGAGCGCTGAAGAACGCTTGTGCGTTTGACTGAGTCTTGTATTTGCACCTCGGCTCAAAATGCTTTTGTGCCGTGAGATTGATGTAAATACAGCCCACAACACCCTTGTAATTCACTTAAACCTTTTAGAACTTTATGAATGATTGTTTTAGATTCAAGTGTGTGCAAGGAACAGGAAGCAAACAGAGTATGGCTGTTTCTAAATCATGCAGTGCCAACTGCTGTTGAAAACTAAGCTCAGAATTGACTTCAGAGAGAATAGTGATGCATTCTGAAAATCTCAGAGTCGATGCAGAATCATTTTTTCGTTTTGCGATGCATTAATTTATTTTCCCAGCCCTAATTATGTCTCAAAAAAAAAGTCACTTGCAGAAATGCATGCAAATAATTTTCCATAATACACAGTAATTTTCGGTGCATCACTAGTCTTTACCCTCCTCTCACTCTCTAAAATACACATGCACACATTAACATTTGCAAGGTGTTCTAGGGCTATTGCTGGGGGATCTTTTGTAAGCTGATTAGCCGAGCGGTGTGCATGAGAGGGAATGAGTGGAGTGAATCTGCGCCCTGCTGTTGCTACTTCAATCCCCAGCTGATCTGCACAGAGCAGCTCACGGCCCCTGCAGACCAGCAGCGTCACCCTAAACATATCATCTTCAGTTCCCAAAGCTACCAAACTCACTTAAGATTCCCAGCAACCTGTAAAGGCTCAAGTGCATACTGGATATGTAACTTGTTTGACAGGGTTTGATGTTGACATGATGCTATCAGCATAACTGACTAGTCTGATAGTATCTGCCTTATTGGTTTCTTAAAATAGACAGGGAGATGATTATGAATCATCAGCTTATGGATCAATTACATTTATAGGCTTTCCGTGATGATAACAGTCATGGTTAATTATAGTGTGTTGAGATTAGCACAGAAATCCCACTGTCATAGCAGACCCAATCCTTAGGTCAGCTCTTACTTCTCACCTCAGTTCACCCCCACCAACAGATACCGGGCTTCCCCTGATCGATTACCTTCTCTATAGAGCTCAACAGTGGTGACCACATTTTCATCGTCTTTCATTGCAAAAGTATTTTCCCATTCGCTTTCTTCATATGGATTTGCACATTACAAATTTTGATTTGAAGCAAAGAAAATATTGTGAAATGGCAGTGATTTATTTTGTATGGATATTAGGGCTGCCACTAACGATTATTCTGGTAAGCGAGTAAATCGGTCGATTATTCAGACGATTAATCGAATATATATATATATATATTTTAGTACTAATGAAAATAGACCTGTATTTACTATAATACACCATAACAGACAATATTTTCTTTGCTTCAAACTAAAGTTTGTAATTGAGTAAATCTGTTGATTATTCGGGCGATTAATCAAGTAATTTAATAATTATAATACTATTTTTGGTAGTTATGAAATTAGACCTATATTTACTATAATACACTATAATAGACAATATTTTCTTTGCTTCAAATCAAAGTTTGTAATCGAGTAAATTAGTCGATTATTTGGACGATTAATTGCGTAATCGGATAATTATAATAAATTTTTTGGCAGTAATAAAAACAGACCTAAGCAAAATGCTACAGCAATTGTAATTTCTTGAATATTTGTGCTCGCAACTCGCAATGAACATTTAGCATAATGAGAAAGATGATGTATTCTCCTGTGTTTGCATAGGTTTATAAATGATTTACCTTACAAATCTGATTCCCAGATCAACGTTATAATAAACCCCAACTCACAACAATATGCAGAGATGGAATTTGAGACGCACACATGTAAATGTTAACTGTTTGTCTGGAGCAGTATTTACTGTCAACAGAGCTGCTCTTGAGACACATCTGCATAACCTACACACATGTAAATAAGTAAAGTGCATATATTAAATATTATATTAATTTATTTTAATCGTAGTGTTTGTGTATACACAGTAGCATTTTGCTTTATTATGACTTTTATATGGGTTTAATATATCATGCAGCTTTGAAAAAAGGTCTAATAATTGTGTTTCATGAATTCTCATCTGTGGGATGCGCCACTTCCGTTATTTTGCAGATAATGCGACACGTCAGGCAAAATGCAATTGAGGATTTTTAAAATCGAGTGCTCGAATTGAATCAACGAATCGTGACAGCGACAGATATATTTGTGTATAATCGGAGTGTAGCTCACTGCTACTTAATGCACTGAAGTGCAACAATTGTATGCAAAAATCAGAGATCAGTGGATTAACATCAGACTTGGCTTGGAGTACATTTTATGCAGATGTGATGTGAATATAAGGGGAGAATGAGTGAGTAAATGCTCTTTAATTTGTGGTATCGTTGATCTTCCAAAAACTACAGCCTAAGGTGCTTGCTTGGTTGCATATAAAGGTGTGCTATAGCATATTGGTGGGCAGTATCTGCCCAGGATGCTGTCTGTCCCCTGCCATGTTTCTCTCTCTCTCCCACCCACCAATTCACCCATCAAACCCAATCAACCTGAAGCCATCAGTGCTATCAGCAACAGTTTCCCATCAGCCTGTATGACTGATCTAACATACACCAATGTTTTGTGCTTTTATCATCCCTTTCCCCTTCTCCCTTCCTCTTTATATCTCCCTTTTTCTGTCCCTTCCTCTGCCTTCGCTTTGCTCACCCACTCGGCTGCTTGTGACGTCCCTTCCCTGCTGTCCCTGGCTGTGCACCACTGACTGTGTCCTTTACCAGAGTCTCACCTGTGTCCTCGTTCAGCATCTGCCAGCCCCATGCAGCCCCAGGCCCGTGGACCGATACGCAGTCGCAGCAGCGATCGAAAGAAAGGCCCGCCTACTTCTGTGTCCGCAGATGCCATTTCCAGTATGACACAGGTGAGTAGATAATGCATGTCAACTTCCACTTTATAATGGGTCAGTTTTTTTTCCCTCAGGCTTGATAGAAATTAATACTTTTATTTAGCAAGGATTCTTTGAACATAATTAATTAGCTTTTTACTATCCCCAAACTTTTGAACAGTACTGTACGTTATAATTCAAACGGTTTTATACAATTAGAAAAAAAGCCTAATGTACTTTTACTAATGATTTTGGGTATTTTAACCCAACAATTTTCTTGTTCCACATGTAAGGAACTTATATGAAAGGCGCTTGGTATATGCATATAATTTGATCTCCAGTGTGTCCGCAGTCTTATTACCAGGATAAGCTTAACGGAACTATAGTACCTGTGTGTTATCTGTGTCTTCCTTAGTTGCAATGCCTTAAAACAATATGTACTCATTCAAACATTTATATGTCCGTATATTATGGTTTGCTTTGCAAAACAGCTTGGATTTATCCCTGACGTTAATCAGTGAGCTGTTCGTTCTGAATAACACTATCTGATCCAGGCTTAAGAACGCTCCAGCAGCAACGTGTGCTGGAGAGACAGGGAACTGGGTTACATAAATCTAATTTTTGACTAAGTGCCAAACTGTTCTTTTCAAACCACTGATTCCCTATGATTGAAGTCAGAGTACAAACCATAGAAAAATGGCATTTGGACACATTTCAACAACACAGGAAATCAAATGAGTGTAGCTGGAAACACTTCAATTCAAACACTTAAGTAGAATTTTTCATTCAGTACTGAAAAGTAGTTCAGTTTTATTAAAACGTCCTATTTCACACAATATTTGTATGTGCTGTATTGCTTGTTTGTTTGAGCATTGTGCTGTTAGTTTAGCAAAACAGGTTAATTTTACACTAGTGTAGCGTTCAAAAGTTTGGGGTTGGTAAGAATTTTTTAAAACTAAAACATTAAAACTCCTTAGCTTAAAGGAGAAGTCCACTTCCAAAACAAAATTTGACATAATGTACTCACCCCTTGTCATCCAAGATGTTCATGTCTGTCTTTCTTCAGCCATAAAGAAAGTATGTTTTTTGAGGGAAACATTTCAGCATTTTTGTCCATATAATGGACTGGTTTGGTGCCCCAATTTTGAACTTCCAAAATGCGGCTTCAAACGATCCCAAATGCAGTTGTAAATGATCCCAGCTGAGGAAGAAGGGTCTTATCTAGCGAAACGATTGGTTATTTTCATAAAAATAATACAGTTTATATACTTTCTAATGTCAAATGCTCGTCTGTCAACTGCCTGAACAGTTTTTTTTTCCAGTTCATGACAGTTAGGGTATGTAGAAAAATTTCCATCTCATGTTCTCCCTCAGCTTCAAAATTGTCTTATATTGCTGTTTTACCTTTTTTGTTAAGGGTGTTTGATCTTTGCACGTTCACTTTGCAAAGACTGGGTCGGTACTTCTGCAGTGATGTAGGATGATGTTGAAATGATTTTTGAAGTTGAGGGAGAAACCATTGGAATTTTTCGACATACCCTAACTGTCTTGAAGCAAAATGCACAGAGTTCAGGGATAGTAAGACGAGACGAGCATTTAAGATTAAGAAGTATTTAAATTGTATTATTTTTATGAAAATAACTGATTGATTCGCTAGATAAGACCCTTCTTCCTCGGCTGGAATCGTTTACAAACGCATTTGGGATCGTTTGAAGCCGCACTTAAACTGCATTTTGGAAGTTCAAAATCGGGGCACCATATCAGTCCATTATATGGAGAAAAACCCTGAAATGTTTTCCTCAAAAAACATAATTTCTTTACGGCTGAAGAAAGAAAGACATGAACATCTTGGATGGCAAGGGGTTAAGTACGTTATCTGTAAATTTTAGTTCTGGAAGTGGACTTCTCCTTTAACAAGGCTGCATTTGCTTGATCAAAAATGCAGTAAAAATATTGTGCAATAGCACCATTTAAAATAACTATTTTTGGTTTTAATGCATTTTTGAATGTAATTTTTTCCTATGATGCAAAGCTGGATTTTCATCAGCCATTACTGCAGTTTTCACTGTTACATGATCCTTCAGAAATCATTCTAATATATACTGATTTGGTGCTTTTTTATATATTTTTTATATTTTATATTATAAGCAATCTTGAAAACAGCTGTGCTGCTTAATATTTTTGTAAAAGAACAGCCTTATTTGAAATAGAAATTGTTATTATTATGTAATTATTATATAATTGTAATTATTATAAATATCTTAACTGTCTTTTCTACAGTATGTTAGTCAGAGTTTTTTGGAGCATTCAACCTCTTAACTTGCACAGAGTCTCTAACTTTTTTTTTAACTCTAACATAATCAGATCTGAACTACATGTGACAGTCGGATCCCTCATGCAGAGTTTTAGAAATACCCTCTTCAGTGATTCATTCAGACACACAGTTAATTTGTAGCAATGCCCTACATATAATGTGCACTAACCGAGTTTGAGTGTGTGTCCCAAAGAGAAAGCAAGGAGAGCTTGCATTGTATATCCACTGGGGGAATGTAAATTGAAACTGACATGTTTCCTTCTGATGGTCGTACTGTACTGTAGCTTCACCAGTGGCTTGACCTTACAGCTCTTTATATCTGATCTGCTTGATAGTCATTTGGAGAGATATCTGGAGTTAAAGATGAAAACATGGTGTACTCACTGCTAGCTGCTTCGCTGTGATCATGTGAGGAGGCGTCCAGTAAAAGACATATCTACATTTATAAGCCTGTCCTGTGTTTAGTTCATTTGTCCCATTGACACCATGAGCATGTGGACAGATGATTAAAAATAGATTGAAAGGACATGTTTACCATGGTCTTTTTCAGATTGATGACAGCAGTAAAATCCCAGCTGCAGTGAAGTTATATATACACCATGCTTTGATTAAGCTGAACAGTGATTGATCACTACATGGTGCCTTTTTTTTAAATGTGAAACTCTTCTTTTTGATCCAAAAGAGACAACATTGAAAATCTGGCATTCAAAATCTATGTTAAATCTTAAATTTAGGGTTTTGCTCATTGGTTCATAGAGTGGATGAGGTGTGATCTCTTGTTTTTTTTTTCGCTTTTGCATTTGTAAAAGCAGAAAGCTGAGAAGGAGAAACGCTTCACATCACCAGTAGGAAAACGCCCTGCCTCGCCCTCTAATCGTAACCGATCCCCGTCTCCTTCTCCTGCTGCTAACACCACCCCAAGAGCGCCCTCACCTGGAGCAGCCAAGTAAGACCCCTAAGATCAGGTTTAGCCTGCAGTGGTTTCACTCTAAACTGATAGTTTGATTTCACACTGTTACATCCTGCAGCTGAAATTGCATCTCCCGTTGTCTATAGCACAGGTGTCAAACTCAGTTCCTAGAGGGCCACAGCCCTGTGGAGTTAGATTCAACCCTAATTAAATGCACTTGATCCAGCTGATCAAGTCCTTCAGGCTTATTTCAAAACTACATGGTTTGTGTGTTAGAGCAGGGTTGGAACTAAACTCTGCAGGGCTGCAGTTTGACACCCTTGGTCTGTAGTATGATTTAACTTCTCTTCTGTTTATGTCCTTCAGGCAGAGTCCTCGCTGCCGCCCTCCGTCCCCCAGCGGTTTGAAACAGCGGCCTCCATCCCCTCAGCCCTCTGCCACATCCAAACCTCCACCCATTCAGAAACCTGCTCTTACCCCCACTGGCCCGCCTACCCTTCGCAAGAGGGACTCCAAGCCAAAGGATACATCTCCCATGATGCCTGTCACCCCCCAGTCTCCAGAAACCAGCACGCCCAGCCCAACACCCACACCCAAGACCAAAGAGGGTGAGTGAACTAAAAAAAAAACAAATGCCTGGGTTTCCATACTTTCCATGAAAAAACTGAAAATGCCAGGGAATTTTAAAATTGTGATTCCCAAATTTTCAGTTAAATCTTAAAAAGTTGTCCATTTCTATTTTTTTATTGACACAAGTATTCAAGTATTGAGAGTGTAGGGAAACATAGAAATGGGCAGGCACTACTGAGTTCTTTTAACACAATTTGCTTATTTCAGTTCTATGATTAGTGGGAATTACAAAAAACTCTCAATTTCAACATTTTGAACAATATGGCCCTACAATCTTTTTCTTTTTCTTTTTTCCAAAAATTTTTGTTTTAATTTTTAAAATAAAGGCATTAAACATTTATTTCTTTTTAATCAAATGAAAATGAAACCCTTTAATTTTCTGGCAAACAAACAGGTTTACTGTTAAAAATTAATACATGGAAGAAAATTTGTGTGAATATTCTGTTAAAAAAGTTTTAATAATGATTGTAGATTTTTTTTTTTTTTTTTTTTTCCTACAATTAAGTGGTTAATCTGGTTGTAACATTTATTTTTATCATTTGTTTTATTTAAATTGGCCAGAAATATAAACATAGAAAGATGTACATTATCCATACTTTTATTTTGACCGGTTGCCGTTAAGTTTCTGTGTTTATACAGTATGATGCTAGTTTTCTCAAATGAAACTGTAAAATTCACATGAAATGACTCTCACAGCAGCTCTGGAGATGAAGTTCATGTGTTCATGTCGACATATAATGAGACGCAGAGACCGAAAATCACTGTGAGCCTCACGTCTGCTTCAGTATTTGTGTAGTAAACAAACTGTGTTTCTGCCATTCATACATATAGAGGCAAGCGGAACATACATTTGAATTAAGTGACAGACCCAATTTTGAATTATTCATCCAAAAGTTTGAATTATTCATCCACGAATTTTACGGCATTCCGCGCTATAGAGTAAATTCCGTTTTTATGAATGGACTCCGCGATCCCGTCCGTGTTTTCGCGGAGAAATTGTAGACGCACGTTCATGTAGAGACAGAATTGACATGCCACCGTGTAAATAAGATACATAACATAAGACAATTTAGTTTGTTTATTAAAAGAACAAGATATAGACCTGTTCTATAGGGAAGGTGACCTTAAATGACTTTTGTTGTGAGCTGGCGCTGTATAGAAAATAAAATTTGACTTGACCTTTAAGGGGGGGCGGGGGGTGCAGTTGTGGGGCTGGGCTGCTCCCCTAATATAATGGCAGGGGAAATACTGAACAGTATATATTTTGATGACTTGTGTACTTACATTATCCCAAATGTTTCAGGGCTCCAGACAGCGATTTCTGCCGACGTACCTCAGAATACCAGAAATAGTGACGCTAGCTGTAACCATGGTGTTGCGGCAGAAATAGTCGAATGTTATTACTTTATTCAATTAGGGGTTTGTACAACCTTTGAGAGAAAAAAAAAGTATTTTTCAGTGACTTTCAGGCTTTTCTCACAACAGTTTATAGCACTTTAAAGGGATTTACTCACCTCCAGGCATCCTAGGTGTAATGACTTCCTTCTTTCAGATGAATCCAATCAGAGCTATGTTAAGAAATTATCCTGGCACTTCCAGGCTTTAGAATGGCATGGGTGTTTCTCTTCATCAGTCCAAAATAAGTCCAATAAAGTGCATCCATCCATAATAAAAAGTGCTCCACATGGCTCAGAGGTGTGAATAAAGTAGTAAACTGATGCATTTTTGTAAGAAAAATATCCATATTTAAAATGTAATAGTCACTTTAAACTAGCCAGTGCCAACTGTCCACCTTTCCGGGCGGATGGCGTAGGATGTCAGCGTTCCGCGTGCACAAACCACAAACCAACGTCATACGCCTGGAAAGGCTTCCAATGTACGACCAGTTGGCACAAGATAGATTAAAGGAGAAATCCACTTCCAGAACATTAATTGATAGATAATATACTCACCCCCTGGTCATCCAAAATGTTCATGTCTTTCTTCAGTCGTAAAGAAATTATGGTTTTTGAGGAAAACATTTTAGGATTTTTCTCCATATAATGGACTGATAAGGTGCCCCGAGTTTGAACTTCCAAAATGCAGTTTAAATGCAGCTTCAAACGATCCCAAATGTGGTTGTAAACAATCCCAGCCGATCTATCTATCTAGCTTATCTAGCAAAACGATCGGCCATTTTTATAAAAATAATACCATTATATACTTTTTAATGTCAAATGCTTGTCTTGTCTTACTCTCACTGAACTCTGTGTATTCTAGCTCAAGACAGTTAGGGTATGTCTATGATCTTCTTTGCATGTTCACTTTGCAAAGACTGGGTTGGAACTTCTGCAGCGATGTAGGATGATTTTGAAATGATTTTTGAAGTTGAGGGAGAAAATACGATTGGATTTTTTCGATATATCCTAATTGTCTTGAGCCAGAATACACAGAGTTCAGGGATAGTAAGACAAGATGAGCGTTTGAAATTAAAAAGTATTTAAATTGTATTTTTTAATGAAAATAACCGATCGTTTCACTAGATAAGACCCTTATTCCTGGGCTGGGATCGTTTACAACCGCATTTGGGATCGTTTGAAGCCACATTTAAACTGCATTTTGGAAGTTCAAACTCAGAGCACCATATCAGTCCATCATATGGAGAAAAATCCTGAAATGTTTTCCTCAAAAAACACAATTTCTTTACGACTGAAGAAAGAAAGACATGAACATCTTGGATGACAAGGGAGTGAGTACATTATCTGTAAATTGTTGTTCTGGAAGTGGATTTCTCCTTTAATGCAAAACAATAATAATTTTATGATTAAATTAGCTATATTGTTAATGCTCCCACACACAACGCCCCAGCGCTACCAAATCTGCTCCTGGCGCCACAATCTGTAGAACTTAGTGCTGCTGATATCACTGCTCTCAAATGTTAGTCTGTGTTTCCAAGAATGTTTAAATCCCGAGAAATAAGCAATTTAATTAGTGTAACGGACCATTGCGTCACCTGCCAATATACCCTCGATTTCCGTATTTTGTATAACCATGTTTTATTTTGTAGAAACAATGGAGAAACATACTGTAAATGACAAAAGACATACTGTGCCTTTAAACAGAATTATTTTTAAAAAACGAGTTAAAATAATGTGGATTGGCAGCTTTAATGAAAGCCTATACCGTCAGTTAAGTTACTGTTAAAAATTAATTCCTCTATAAAGAAGATGAATGTTGTTTTTATACTTCTGGAACCGAGCTTTTGCAATCTATTACAGAGTCTCTGGCAGGTAGATTTTAAATTCTAACAGGAATTTAATTTTGGTGTTAACTTGACATTTCTCTCAGGATCAGTAGAAAAAATTTTAATGATACATTTAAAGTGTAAAGTTTATCAGAAATGTAAAATATTTTGGAGAACATGAAGTATGACTGATTTCAGTACAGTACTGCTATTCAAACACCACTTAATGTTCTTTTCAGCACATATACAATCATCTGCCAGGTGCTGCAGTCAAGATGATAAAGCAGGTCGTTACTTCCATCTAATGTTTAATAGTAAATAAGCTTTTAAAATGATTTAGCTTTTTACTGCTTCCTGCCTTGCCAAGTGTCTGGCCAAAACGAAGCCTTTGAACTTTTACAACAGCAAACCAGCACCGTTTGTGTAATGAACTGTCTTTAGATATCTGCTAACAAGGTCAGATGCTACTGGGGTTACTGAGTTTGTACACAGTGCCAGGTTCAGTTTTATCCTTAAGACACAGTGCCCTCTGCTGGAAACATAAATCTATTATGCTTTTACTTGGTGAAAAACACTTGCCTGTCTTTCAGTGTATTTTATTGTGCATTACTATAGAGGAGAATAATGAATAATGTTAATGTGCGTAATGTTTATGTGTGTTTTCAGAATCCAGTTCCAAAGCTATAGCAGGAACCAACTCAGCTGCAGAGGCCTCCAAGATCCTCGCGGAGAACCGACGTCTGGCGCGTGAACAGAAAGAGAAAGAAGAGCAACTCCGCATACAGAAAGAAGAAGAGGAAAGGTGTGTTTATTTGATTAGCATTGTGCACGTGATACTTTCAGTAAGTCTTTCTGCATAAACTGCTTCTGAATACATTATTATGAACCTGTAATTATTCAGAAAAAATCAAAACGAAAAAACTGGCATCAGTTTGTAATCATATTCTTGTTTTTCTTTTTTGTAAGAGCAGGTTTGTTATGCAGTCATTAAAGCTGAAGTGATCCTCAGCTTGGTGTGTTAAAACTATTTACATTTGAAGTGCCAAAGGCCCTGAGGTATCATGTCTCGACAGGCTTAGGAAAGAGGAGGAGAAGCGGCTGGCGGAAGAGGAGCGCTTGAGGCGTGCAGAGGAAGAGAAGAGGCTTGCAGAGGAGAGGAAGAGAGAAGAGGAGGAGCAGGCTCGTATAGCAGAAGTGGAGAGACAGCAAATGGAGCTGGAGGAGCAGCAAAGACAGGCTGAGCTGCAGAAAGAGGTGAGTTGACAATTCCCTTGCACAGAAATCCAGATAGAGCTGCTCTGTTTGAATAATTGACTCCTTGTTTATTCAACGGCAGCGCGAGGAGGCTGAAGCAAAGGCCCAAGAGGAGGCCGAGAGGCTGCGTCAAGAGAGAGCACGCATTTTGGAACAGAACCAACAGGAGCGCATGGAGAGAAAGAAGGTGAACTTGTATACAGTTTGCATTTAAAGCGATAGTTAACCCAAAATTAAGATGATGTCATTTATTACTTAACGCTTATGTCGATCCAATCCTGTAAGACTTTGTTCATCTTCAGAACATAAATTAAGATATTTCTGATGAAATCCGAAGAGCTTTCTGACCCTGCACAGACAGAAACACAACTAACACGTTCATGGCCCAGAAAGGTAGTAAGTAGAGATCGACCGATATATCAATTTACCGATATTTAAGCATTTTACCATAAGCGGTTATCGGATTCACCTATAAACGTCGCAATCTTGTGGGTGTTTGGAGAATTACCGGCAGGATTGCCATTTCAGCACGTCTGAGGGGAGATGAGACAACAACAACAGCATGCATAGGTAAAGCACTTGCTTAGCTGTAATTAGTAAACATTATTTAACATAACAGCCATTAATGCACATAGTAGATGTGTTACATAAATGCCTGATATGTAGCTAGTTTATGCAGCTTTGGATCTAAGAAATAGACGAACTCACAGAGTCACATAAGATAATCCATCCTAATAAACACATAAATTTGTCTGAATTAAATAATATACAGCCATGAATGAGCACATGTTGGAAATGAAAGCGCTGAATTTAATTCTCTCTGTGTTGTCTTTATGCTCATCATTAGTCTCGTGAAGTCAAGTTGGCTAAAATAATCCGTCAAGTCCTGTCCCAATAAAGACTTAACTTTGCCTGAATTAAATAATACAGCCATGAATGAGCGTATGTTGGAAATAAAAGCGGTTAATTTAATTCTCTCTGCTGTGTATATCATTAATCTTGTGAAGTCACTTTCATTTTGCTGTTCACTCACCGGGTTGATGCTCAGGAAATGTTCCAGCACAGCCACCGCATGTAACTTTTAACAAGATTCACTTGTTTAAAACACTCTAAATTATATTAACATTTACTATATAACCATTATTTAGCTAATAAATATACAACTCTATGGAAATTAATTATTTATTATCTCCGCGACCAAGTTTCGCAGTTTGAGTATAGTTCTGTGTAAACAGCGCTTTGTCAGAATCTAGAACAACAAAATATTAGTGATTCTAATATTACCAGTTCAGAAATGCAATAAAATAAGATTTTTTTGTTTGTTATATTCCAATATTTCAGAGAATATTATTCAGTGAATTAACATTATCCAGTAAGCAGTTCCTCACTCTTTATATTAAATAGCTTATAAACCTACCAAAACTGTATTTTAAAATGAAGTTGAAATGCCTCCTGTTCTATTTTCTCCATTTGAAAACATTAGACACTCTACATTTGTTTTGCTTAGTGTTGCAGCTGATGCATTTTATAAATAAAAAAATATATAAATAAAAAGTTTTTATTGGAGGAAAGGAGGAAAAATCAAGGTGAATTATGGACTTACTTCACTCACTCATTTATGTACTTTATAACAGTAAATAAATATCGGTTCTGCATATCTGTTATCGGGCACATAAACATGCAAATAATCGGTATCAGTTATAAAAAAAAATCAATATTGGTCGATCACTAGTAATAAGGACATCGTTAAAATAGTCCCTGTGACATCAGTGGTTCAATATTCTCGTAGCTTCATAAAATTAAGGTGGAATATTTTGATATCAGAATATCTTAATTTGTGTTCCGAAGATGAACAAAGGTCTTACGGCTTTGAAATGACATAAGGATAATGACAGAATTTTTATTTTTGGGTGAACTACCACTTTAAGGTACCAGCTGTATTTTAAAGAATCATACAAGTTGCTTGAATATTCTATCTCCATCTGCAGAGAATTGAAGAAATTATGAAGAGAACCAGAAAAACAGACCAAATCGATTTTAAGGCAAGTTTACCAGCTTTAATTTTCTATCACATGGCTAATTATCTAGAATTGAGGCATGATGTATCTGCTTGTCATGAGTCATTTCTACTTCCAAGAAGTTACTTATGTTGTGCCTGTGTGTTCTCTTTTAGAGTAATGATGAGAAAGACATATCTGATGAAAATGGAGAGGAGGCTGAGGACCAAATAAACTATGAAAATAAAGGTCAGTATCAGTATCTAAATTTGGCAACAACAGTGATTTCTTTTGTTTTTGTTTCACTGACAAGCAAGCAACAAGTCAGGAGAATTGCTGAAATGAAACTGAACACCTGTTTTACATAGTATTTACAAAAAATTTATTAAGTAATTTTGAAAAGGAAGCCTATGCAGAAAGTCTCAAGATATGATCTATCACTGTATGTAACGTATAGTTGTACAATACTGTAAAAAACTGACATCATTTTTTATATATTTGAGATGGGTGATTTTACAGATTTTACTGATTAATTCAAATTTAATTTTTTGTCACAGTTTTGTTTTTTCGAAATCAAGGAATCACATTTTGAATAGAAAATTACCAAACGTTAGAATTAGACGCTTTGACAGTATGCCAATAATAACAGCAAAGAGAAAAGAACGATCCAACCACATGTCGGCGCACGTGATTAACAGCTCACATGTGACGCACTTATATCATTAGGTGCCGTTAACGCAGAATGCACTTTTGTGTTGACAAAGATGCAACGCGGGCAGTGAAATAGGAAAAACAGGCAAGGAGATGAGAGTGAACTACTTTTAACTTGAGCAACTTGACCAAATGTCCCCACAAGGATAATAATACCAGTAAATTTTGACCTTGTGGGGACATTTGTGAGGTCCCCATGAGGAAACAGGCTTATAAATCATGCAGAATGAGTTTTTTTGAGAAAGTAAAAGTGTGCACAGTCTCCTGTGAGGGCTAGGTTTAGGTGTAGGGTAGGTGTAGGGCGATAGAAAATAGGGTTTGTACAGTATAAAAACCATTACGCCTATGGAATGTCCCCATAAAACATGGAAACACAACGTGTGTGTGTGTTAAAGCTGCACGATTTTGGATAAATTGAGAATCACGTTTTTTTTTTGTCTCAAATAGAGATCACGATTCTCCTGCGATTCTGAACCAAACAAAATAATGTGTGACAAAATTTTAAATATCTCTTCAACGAATGATTCAATGACAAATACGTTTTTTAACAGTTACTAGGTTGCCACCTAGTGGTGAAACAATATAATCGACACAAATGGTATTTGAAGCGCCAGTTACTTTCAAAAGATGCCGTGCTATTTTGATCGCTACCATAGACATCAATGTTTATATCCGAACTATAAACTTTAATCCCAGTATTTCTGTGATTACATGAATGACTATAAGAGAGAAATAATACTGTGTAGTTGAAAAGACTGTTTGTGAAGCTGTTTCCTACTTAAACATGGTAACTGTCTGCTCTCTGTCACATTTGAATGTTCTGGTAAGATTTTTTCAAAAGTTTAATAGACACGGAGAAAATCTGAAGGGAGTCCTTAAAGTTTTGCTGAACCAATTTATAAATGCTTCTCATGACCAATCTGCTGAAATGAGTGGTATACTGCATGTAGAGAACAAAGCATCAAACTGCAAACTGAAGATGTTGAAAACACCAGAACATGAGCTGTTTGTGTGAAAATGAACAGATTGCTGCACTTTACTCTGAACCTATATTAAATTAGATTGTTTGCAGTTTGATAATCACACTAAGACAAATCTGTTTTTTTTTAACATATTGTGTATCCCTAAAGTGGGAATAATTCATCTGTCTCATTAAAATGTAGAAAATCAGGCTGTTGAGTCAGAGCAGAATGTCAAGCAGACAGAGTCATCAGACTCTCAGGAGCATCACTTTCCTGTGGAGGAGCCAGTTTTTAATATGGACACACAAACAGATGTAGACAATAAAGAGAACAGCAATGGGCCCAGCACAGAGGATCCTGTAGTAGACAGGTACAAAAATTACATCACATACTCTAGTTTCATATGGGTTACACTAGTGGTGCATAAAACACATTCACTGTTTACATACGTTTGTTTCAATCTCCAGCAGCCCACCTCCTAAGTCCTGTCTGATGGAGGGCTCAGAGTTTGTGAATGAGGACTCTAAAGTGAACCTGGTGCCAGGGTTGAATGGTAAAGGAGGATCCTGGAGCTTCGAGGAGCTGATCGATCTGGGTGTTCATGCGAAGAGCAAACCCCTAATGGACGATGGCAGCCCTGAAGGACCTAGAGTGGCCTTCGAAGAGAAAACCAGCTCCATTCATCCAGCCCAGTCTATTGAAGCCCTGTCCGGTAAGGGCTTTTCACACTTTTAAAGGGGTAGTTCACCCAAAAATGAAAATTCTGTCATTAATTACTCACCATCATGTCTTTCTAAACCCATAAGACCTTTGTTCATCTTCAGAACGCAAATTAAGATATTTTTGATGGAATCCAAGAGCTTTCTGATCCTGCAAAGACAGCAACGCAACTGACACATTCAAGTAGGGCTGGGCAATATGGCCAAAAAAATAACCATGATAATTTTTTCATATCAGTCAGTACTGATAATTATCATGATAAATGTCACTTTTTTTTTTTTTTCTTTCAAGTTTAAAGGTTTTGCTCCAATGTAATGGTTGTAAACACCAGATGGTTAATTGTGGTTTTAAACTATTCTTTATGGTCAGAAAATGACGAACACTTCACGTTTTTGAACTCTTTACACTTTTCCAGTCAACAAAATAAATAAAAAAAAATAACAAAAAAAAAAGGAATTTCTTAGTTCTACATGTTCTAATGAGTAATATTGTTTCAAATCAAAAAACAGATTAATGTTGCCTCATAATATTAATAATAATCTAACATTTTTTTTTGTCTCCTAGAAATACACATTTGATAGTAGCTTGAGTTAGGATGCAGATGTAGATTTATGTTCATTATCAAAATCAGTAATATCGGTAAAAAAAAATTGTAGAAACCTCATTTTATATGTTGAAATTTAATTATTCTGACTGTTTGAGGTTTTTTGTTTAAATTAACCATTGGTCTTCCATAGTAGCATACATTTTAGATCATCATAATCACAGTTAAAACCATAAATATAGCACCTGAATACCATGGTAAAAATGTAATATGGTTTCTATGAATTTGTATGAAAAACATAGTCTAAATACATTTAGTATAAATGCATAAACGCTATAGCCTAATCACAAAAAATACTGTGAATATATTCCATTATCCCTCCTTCAAAACATTTAATACACATCTACATTAATAATATAATAAAATTCAACACAAATACCCACATTTCTGACACAATACCATGGTACAGTTAATGCAACTACAGTAAATCCATGGTAAATGATTGTGTTTTGTAGATTAAAAAGCCTTCTGACTGTCTTGTTGCACACAGTGTTTCTCCTGTTTGTCAGCGCTGTAACGGTCCGTATGGCACACTTCAAATGACTAGCGTTCTTTCATTCTGCCTTTGCTGTGTTAACATTTTATCGAACTCGTGATATCATTTATCAAGGAAATTTATATTGGGCGATAATTATCGTTATCGATTTATCATACAGCCCTACATTCAAGGCCCAGAAAATAGTCCATGTGACATCAGTGGTTCAACCGTAATCTTATGAAGCTACAAGAATACTTTTTGTGAACAATAAAAACAAAAATAACTTTAGTTAAGTTGCTGTCTATGCAGGGTCAGAAAGCTCTCAGATTTCATCAAAAACATCATTTGTGTTCTGAACATGAATGGTTTGGAACGACATGATGTAATTAATGACAGAATTTTCATTTTTATCTGAACTGTCCCAAATCTACTAAATGCTATTGTATAGACCAGTTTTGAGTAGACGTCACAGTGACATCACTTGCAGCTGCGTGCGCATAATGGTTGCAGAAAAACACTGGTAACAAGTGGAGGTAAATGGGTAAAATCCATGGAATAAAAGGAAAAAAAAAATTTGTGCCTTTTGATGTCAGAATCGGAATGCAAATAATTTTTATAGAATACGGTCATCAGAGACACCATTTGAAGCTAAACTCATACGTTTAAACAGACATACTATGGATGAAAACTGCTGTGCTTACTTTTAAAGCATAAATTTGATTTAAACAATAGGTCTACATAATATTCACATATGCTGTTCAAAGGGGACGTATTGTATTAGCCCTGCAGTTACAGCATGAAATATTATTTAAAGGGGTCATCGGATGCCCATTTTCTACAAGTTGATATGATTCTTTAGGGTCTTAATGAAAAGTCTATAATATACTTAAAATTTCTCAATGGTAGTGTAAAACACCCTTTTTACCTTGTCAAAATGAGCTCTGCAAAAATCATCCTGTTCTGGTCGAGGTCGCTTTAAATGTTAATGAGCTCTGCTCGCCCCGCCCCTCTCTTCTCTCTGTGGAGTCGCAAGCCTGTTTACTTTAGCTGCATTTAGCGCGTTCAGCAGCTAAACTTGCAAACTGGGGGGGGGGGGGGGGGGGATTTTATTTTCAAAATTTTATTTTAAAATTTTGAAAATAACATCTAATCTTTTTAAATTCAAGTATTTTGTACCATATCCGTGTAATTCTCTAGCCGTAAAGCCTATCTCTCCTGGGTTTTCTGCAACCATGCTGCACATGCATCACGAATGTTACAAACGGATAACTGATCTATTCGTTTATATTTATTTGACCTCACGTTTCTCTTTTCTCTCAGAAATGTGAATGCGCAGATCTGTTTAAGGCCTGCTGATTATTGCACTCCATGAGTCACGTCCAGCAGAGCCTCAGAGTGTCAGCGCTCGGACCCGTCTGGACAGCCAGGGAAGCGCACAGTGCCGCACAGCCTCTGCAGATAACAGACGGATAAAGCAAGAGAAAATTGACAAGATGGAAGTAACAAATGCTTCAGGGAAAATGGTAGATTCCTTCAGTTTGCTTGCTTCGTTTATCTTTACAATATTGACATCAGGATTTTTTTTTTCATACATTTCATAAATATGTTTTGTTTTTTCATCTTTTAAATGTGAAGACAACTTATTTATTCACATGGCTTCTTCACGTTTAAAAGGCTGCTGTCTCTTGACGGTTACCATGTGCACTTCCAGGTCATACAAATTCGTTATAGCTTCAACTTTTGTTAAATAATCCGGTTGGTTGACTCGGCGTAAAGCGTTTTGAAAAAGGAAACACACTCACATCTTCAGCTGACATTGGTTCACAGATGTGTTAATTAAAACCCTGTGTCTGAAGTGTTGAGCGGAGCTCAGGAATGTGACCCAAATGGGAACCCGTCATAGAAACATGAGGTTAGACAGGCTGCTAGTGCGGCAACTTTCCAGTTCTGATGTGCGACCTCAGGATATTTTCCTCTAAGCTTCTGTTTCCTCTCCAAAGGTGTAAACATCACCACTGTATAGTGTTTAACACTGTGTCCCGTGCAACACCTTAAACATTCCTACTGTGTAACACTTGTAGATAGATTCCAGACTGATTCTAATACTGCAAATGTGATTGAAGGATGATGGCACTCAATGCAGACTGAGGTTTTTATGTCGTTCGTATCTGTTCTGTAGTAAATACATGTATTGTTGATATCCTGTTCTAGCTGTATATAAATATGACTAGTTATCAAATATCTAATTTAAGTGACTCTCAATATGTCTGCATGCATGTCTGCTACTATATTACACAGACTCTTACTTGCACACTTTCTGCATGTTTCTGTTCCCTGGAGTTTGACGAAACGTGTTCCAGCGGCTAAACTTGAATGATTTCATGTTCTCCAATGCCCAAAGTCCCCTCAGGGTTATACTGTACTATCAGGTCCTGATGTTTTTTTTTTTTTCATGTATATACAGTTACTCAGTTCTCGCACCCATTCATGGCCTAATAACCACACTAAATTAGTTTTATCTGTATCTATATATATTTAAAACTCTTCAAAGTATTATGTAAATCAGTATTAGGCTATCTGGCTATGCTTGTGGTTGGTAATAAGAACCAGTTTGCAGGTTAGTGTGTACACTATTAACAACACAGCACCAGAACGCATTTATGTTTGAGTGTGACGCAAGTTGGGAAAAAGAAAGTGGACTGAGGGTGCAAGCAAAGTCAAAAGGGCTTTTTGATTATGAAGCTGCTTTGAGGTTAAATAAAAATGTTTGCAGAGGGATTTATGCACTAAGTGTGAGGATTTGGCATTGGACCACTGAGACTGATTGTTCTCCATATGTTTGAAGAGTTTAGTTGGTTTTGTGTACTGTAGTTGTGTAAAATGTTGAGGCTGTTTCTACCAGGCCACAACGCTTAGAGAAACTGTTGAAAACCAAGACATTTTTTTATTTGTATCATTCCATCCACATTTAGAAATACTGTAGATCCCTCAATACTTAATGTCATTTTATATGCATACACTTCTGTGATTTTTATCTTTTGTTGTATAATAGTCACTTTCCAGATTGCTTTTTTTTTTGGACTCAGGCTCTTAGACTCCAGTGGAAAATTGTTTGCAGAGGTTAAAAGTTACATGGGTTTGAGATCATTATGATTCCCTCAGTTTTGGCCTTTTATATTCATAACACTGCGTTTCTGAAATTGCTTCAGGTTGTGGTGTAGCTGCTGCAGGCCCGAGCATTGAAGCATGTGTGTGTGTGTGTGTTGTGTTTGCTTTCGTAATACACTAGCACAGCCACTTTCAAAAGAGTTTGCGCCAACGCAGATGTTGTTTCCACTAACGGGAGCTTTAGAGCCCTTTGCGCTTTATACGTCAGAACTAAAACTTGTTTAATGTCGTGTGCTTGATACAGGGGTAGAATAGGACGGTGCCTTAGATGCAGAGCGGGCTATTTTACGTTCATATATTAATACGTTAACGCGTCACGTGAGCTTACCTCGGCCATGACAATCACTTTCCTCGACCAGGGTTTAATGAATAGGATCTGCTTTTGTTAGAGCGGTTTCTTGTCTTGAAATAGCCCTGACCGCAAATTATATTTGTAAATATATCTAAAGTGTACTGGGAAAATATAAATTGTTACAATAAAGTTTTGGAAGATAAAGGAAACGCTTGGTGTCATTTATTGTTTCATGCACAATTTTGTTTGTCATTGCATAAAGACATTTCAAAGGAATTATCCAGAAACTAATCAAGACATTTTTTTCCACAAAGCCAAAATCATGCATTTTGTAATGCATGTTGTATTCCTATTGTAACATCACACAGATTAACTGAAGCTTAAAATGCATTGTTAGGTTTAAATCGTTTATGCGTTTATGATTGCAGTAACATGTTTTGCAGAAGAAAAGCCCTTCATAGAGCACTCATTTTGAGAACTTGATAAAACTCTCAATTTTCCAGTGATTTTACAATGCAAACACCCTCACTGGTTTCTCTTTACTTGAACACTCAAAGCATTGCCAGATTTCAATACATCTTTGACTAATTCTTAATTGCTCGTTAATCAGCCGTATCGCATCCCATCAGGCCCTCACAGCTTTTTGGCGCAGTCAGGGCAGTAGATGTCATTTCCGTTGATGACAAAGCGCTTGTGGGCCATGGAGAGGGAGCATTTTTTGCAATTAAAGCAGTATTCGTGCCAGGTTTTGTCCTCGTAATTCACCACATTGGTCCCTCTGCCAAATCCTGGAACAAAGACAACAGGAGTAAATATAGATATTTTTATTATAAATGCAGTTATTATTAATGCTTTTTATTCTTTTAACCAGGGTTCAGATATTGCAAAACGAAACTGCAGGACTTTTCAGCACTACTTTTTTGGTTTTCAAAGAAAATAAGATGATCTCACTTATCAATCAATATCATTATTATCTTAAGTTATAAAATGGTACAAATAAAGTGCAAAGCATGCAATGACTGGCAACTTTAATATTTGAAAGGATAATATCACAGTTAATGCTTTCCTTTTTTTTCATGAATATATGATTGATCTGGAGCATTGAAAGCTGCATCATACACTTGGAAAATTATGAGCTATATCACACTCATTGACACTAGGGGTGTGAAAATATACTCCGCTCACAAGATTAAACAAAAAAAAATGATCTTAAATTTAAAGAGACAATATTTGTCTTTTAATCACAAAAAGCAAAACAATGCAGTTGTATTTGGACTTGCAGTAGTTTTAACTGAACTGCCAATTATTTTGGTAATCAGGTAATCATCTGATTATTCTCAAAATTGAGTAATCAGATATTTTTAGTAATAAAAAGAGACTAAACAGGCTTTAGAATGACTATATTTATATGTAAACTAATGATGAGGTAATAATTGGTTCAAATAAACTATCCAAGTAATTACGTGGTTTTATTAAACAAAATGGTTAAAATACTTATAATGTAATATGTCTCAAAAGTATTCAACCCCTCAGAGACTGCAGTATTTTGCAAATAAGTTTTTTTCTGAAGATCCAGGATTTTATAAAAGTTGCATTTACAACAGTTTACTGTCATATTAAAAGTGATATCAATATATAAAGAAATATTTTTGAGTTCTAGGATTTTTAAATAACAGCTGTCACAATTATTCAACCCCTATTCAACATCGCAAGTCATTTGTATGGTAAAGAACAAAATTGTCTTAAAACACATTTAAGCCTTTAGAAACTCAAAAAAAAAAAACAATTAGCTTGGGCTGTTACACATACAGTTGCAACTAAAATTATTCAACCCCACAGAGACAGCAGAACTTTACAAATACAAGCTTTTCTGAAGATTCAGAAAAATAACAGTATACTGCCATATTAAAAGTGATAATGTAATACCTTTGAGTTACAGGATTTTTTTTATAACACAGCAATGTCATAATTATTCACCCCCATTCAACATTGCAGTTTTTAAGTCACTTATTTGTATGGTAGGGAACAAAATTTGTCAACACAATTACATTTTTAGAAACTATTAAAAACAGAATTAGCTTGAGCTGTTATACATACATACATACATACATTTAGCCCATGCATGTGCTGAAGTGGAGTAGCAAATATGGCAAAGTCAACAGAGCTCTCAAAAGAAGTAAATTTTACTATATTAGAACGTCTAAGGCTACAGGAAGACTTCCAAGACACTAAAAGTTCCTTGAGACACAGCTGACAGGCTTATTCCTTAGTTTAAAATGTGTTGTACCAGAAAACCTTTGAGACTGTTGAACAAAAAAAGCACAATATCATAAAATGTTTAATCAGAACAACTGAAGAAAAACCTGCAATGTACAGCCAAAGACTTGTAAGATGACCCGGCGAAAGGAGGAAAAACATTTCAATGCAGAGTATGAGAAGAACAACACAAGACAAGTATGCCTTCATGTTGAGGCGTCTTGCTGAATACAACTCTTGACCAAAAAGAACATAAAAGGCTGACTTGAACATGCTAAAAGTCATTTGGATAGACCTGTGGAGTTCTGGTAAAATGTTTAATGGGCTGGTGTGACCAAACTGAAACTTTTTGGACCTATGAGTCAACAGTACAAAAGGCAAAACTTATAGGCAGAACACCATCATCAAACACTGAGGTGGGCCAGCTCTGTTATGGGGTTTTACTGTAGCAGGAAGAGGAAAACATGACCGTATAAAGGATATCATGTACTCTCCGAAGTATCAGGCCATTTTGGTAAGAACTGTGATGCCTTTGGTGCAAAGGCTGAAGCTTATGATCAATGGACTTTCCTGCAGTACATTCATTCCAAATCTACTTATGCTAAGTTCAGGGATCAGTCATAGAATGTTCTTGAATGGCCTGTTCAGTCTCCAGATTTAATTCTTACTGAAAATATTAACAGTGGCAAAGTGAAAACCAAAGATTATCAATGATCTTAAAGCTTTTTCCAAGTAAGAAATGGGTCAAGATTGCAATAGAGAGGTGAAAGAAGCTTCTAAGCACTTACAAACAGTGTTTTTGGAGCTTTTAAAGAATAATAGATTGTACATAAAATTTGACTTTTGGTGGTTGAGTAATCACTCAATCACTCAAATCTGTATTAATAAACTTTCTTCAACAGTTTACTGATGCCTCTGTTGAATTGTTTTCATAAAATGTTGTTCTCTGCAGCAAAATGTCTTGCAGGTCAAGGGGGTTGAATAATTTTGATTGCAACTGTATACTGCTTTTTAAAAATTCAAGTACTTTTCAAGTACCTTTCCATAAATGTTTCTGGTTTTAAGAGTTTTCCATGACTTACATTTTAAAAAGTCAAATTTAAGTACTTTAAGCACCTTAAACGAACCCTGTTTGATGATATTTTCTAGCATAAGCATTTAATACTGGGAAAGATGCATGTTTGCAAATTATACCTGTAATGGGATTTTGACATCCAGAGCACTTCTTGGCCACATCAGCCTTATAGCAGTTCACGCAGTAGAACTGATCTTCATGGGCCGTGAAACGAGCTCCAGCCAGAGGTTTTTTGCATGTGTTACACACAAAGCACTCAGAGTGCCAGGGCTGATCCTGATAGGTGACTCCACCGCTGGTAATGGCCTATTATTAGGACAGATTAGACAAAAGTATGGAGGGTTCAGAACATGCCTGATAGGAACAGTTAGTTCGGGTCTTCTAATTTTATTGGCTGAGCGCCGTTCCAAGAATAATTCAACTCCAATACTGCCCTACAAAAGGCAAAAGACCTTAACTGAGGTGAAACTGAGAAAAATTACTTAAAAGACTTTTGTCCAGCCAAATTAATTACAGGTAGGACAATGGAATCTGGCAATTAGATGTTTTAGTAAAGAAAATTATCTACATTTTAAAAATTGAGCGCAAACTTAATTTGAGGGGGGGGGTTATAGAAATGAATACTTTTATTTAGCAAGGATGCTTTAAATTGATCAAAAGTGATTATAAAGACATTTATAGTGTTACAAAAGATTTCTATTTCAGATAAATGCTGTTCTTCTGAACGTTCTATTCAAAGAAACCTGAAAAAAATTATACTCTGCTGTTTTCAACAATGTTTTACTGAACAGCAAATCAGTGTATTAGAATTATTTGAAGGATAAAGAATGAAGGAAGGTGTGACTGGAGTAATGATGCTAAAAATTCAGCGTTGAAATCACAGGAATAAATTACATTTTAAAAAATATATTCAAATAGAAAACAGTTATTTTAAATGGTAAAAATATTTCAAAATGTTACTTTTTTTTGCTGCACTTCAATAAATGCAGGCTTGGTGAGCAGAAGAGACTTAAAAAAAAATAATAATTAAAAATCTTACTGTTCAAAAACTAGTGTAGTGTATTCTAAAAATATATACTACTGTCCTGTAAAAAGAAAAAGCAGCATTTAATAATCATGATATATATATAAATATGTATATTTTTTAATAGAGTTGTTAATTAAAATACCCGTCAAAAGTTTGGAAACATTACAATTATTAATGATTATGAAATATATCTATGTTGAAAATGGTTGTGCTGCTTCATATTTTGTGATTCATTTTATTTGTAAGGATTCTTTGATAAACAGAAGGTTCAATGCACAGTATTTATTTCCATTTCTCTCTATTTTTTTTTTTTTTTTTTTTTTTAAATCTTACCACGAATTTTGTGTGGTATCATTTTCACAAAAATCAAAAATGTTAAGCAGCAAAAACTGTTTTTAACATTGTTAATAATAAAGAGAAAATGTTGAGCAGCAAATCAGTATATTGGAATGATTTCTTAAAGGAACACTCCACTTTTTTTTGCTAATAGCTTAGTATAGATCATTGAATCAGATTAGACCGTTAGGATCTCGCTCGAACCTAACGGTCTAATCTGATTCAATGATCTATGCTAAGCTATTAGCAAAAAAGTGGAGTGTTCCTTTAAGGATCATGTGTCTCTGAAAATTCTCTTTGTAAACAACAGATTTATAAACTTTTTTTATTATTATTACTGATGTGCATGAATGACATCGTTCATGATTTTAGGCCACAATAACCAAAACTCTGGATTAATCAGAAAAATCACATCCCTGAGCCTTGAAAAGCATAAGCAATATTATTTCAATTCCAAATGAAAACTAATTTTCAGTAATAGTTTGCTTCAAAATTAATTTTGTAATTATGACCATGTGACTCTACAATTATGCCTGAACTTTAATAACCGCAAACAGTCAGTTCAGGTTACGTTTCCGTTCCATCAATGGATTCTTTTGACATTACAGTCTTCTAATGTTGACTGACCTCTTTGCAGCGGACGCAGTGCTTGGCGAACTTCTTCTCATTGCAGGCAGTGCAGTACATTTCATCACCCTTGGTCAGGAAGCTCTGGGAGCGGATTGGCTGCTTGCACTCGAAGCAAATGAAACACTCCTCATGCCAGACTTTATGCTTGTACTCCACATTCTTAGATCCTACAGAGAACCAAAACTTTGCTGTTACTTACAACACTCTGCATGAGAGATTTCATGTCGAAAATTGGTGTTTGTGTGCTGTGACACCTGTACACACACCTGGTGTAATCACTTTGTAGCAGCCCTGGCAGCGAGGCGATCCGTCACGGTCTCCACACTTCCCACACATGATCTTTCCATCATCCTTGGTGGCAAAAGACTCATTGGCCAGGGGCTTGTAGCACTTGGCACAGCGGAAACAGCTCTCATGCCAGTGGCGGTTCTTATGGGTCAGCTCCTGGATAGAAAGCACTGTGAGTACACACAATGTAAAATGCCTTTTAAAAGGATTTATTTCATTTGCCGCTCACCTTTGCATCAGCACCAATAGGCTTGCGACACTCAGCGCAAGTGTTGGCGCAGAGCTTGTCGAAGCAGCGCACGCACACAGGCTTCTCGTCCTTCTTGACGTATTTCTTGCCCTGCAGGTTGTCTCTGCAGTAGAAGCAGTCGAAACGCTCAGTCATGGTGGAGCTCAGATAGCTGCGGGGGGCTGCAGACACAAAACAGAGACAAAGCATAGAAATGACTGACAAACCATACATTTTTTCACATTTCCAGGTTTCTCAGCAGCGGAAGTCAAGTAAAATTCGAGAGCAGTGAATGGGAGAGTACCACAAAAATATTTTTTTCATTCCCATTTGCTAAAATGATAGTGTGACAAAGACTGATAACGGCAGAAAGGAGAGAGAACAATGTAAAATTTACCATCCCTTTCATAGATGCTGCATTAGAAACACACTCGCATTAGCGTTAACTAGTATTTTTGTAATTTGATGCAAAGGTAACGTAAGTATAGTGCTATAAATGTACATACAATTTTTTTATTTTTTTTTTTAATCGAAATATAAAAAACTTGGATTTATAAAGCTGATGACTGTTGAAATGCATCATCACAGCCTTGTGAAAAGAGTCCTTTAGTGTTAAATAAGATTAAAATTGTCCAAATAGGACAATAGATTTAAGGGATCTGCAAACAAAACCAAAGGATATGAGGTAAGATAGGATAAGATGACTTTTCATCTGAACAGTCTGAACTGTTCAATTTGGTGGTTAAACGATCATTCATCCCCAAAAACAAACGAATAAAGAAAAACAACAAATAAAATAAAAGTATTTTAAAAAACATAAAAAATATATTTGCTAA
Organism: Cirrhinus mrigala; assembly: GCA_036247105.1. Taxonomy (NCBI): domain Eukaryota; kingdom Metazoa; phylum Chordata; class Actinopteri; order Cypriniformes; family Cyprinidae; genus Cirrhinus; species Cirrhinus mrigala. The sequence goes on along the minus strand of CM070020.1, from coordinate 8,958,081 downwards.
AATGTTTTTATGTTTTGCTAAAATGTACAATGTAAATTGTATTTTCATAAATCTAACAAAATATTTTATATTTATATTTAAAAAATGATTTAAATATATTTTAAAATATTTTAAATATATATATATATATATATATTTTTTTTTATGTGCCCTCCATATATTTAAAATATGTTTAAATAAAAGAAAATACATTCAAATATTTATGTTCTACAACAGGTGTAAATATAACATGATAAATAATAACTAAATATAAAAATAACAATAAATAAAAAAAAATACATAAATATTTATTTTATACATAAATAATTTTAAATACCAGAAAAAAAAAATTGCTAAATGTGTCCAATTATATTTACATAAACATGTTTTTGTACCAATATATTATATATTTAAATTTTATAGAGAATACATTTACATGCATCACATTTTTTTTTTGTTATTTTTTCTACAACAGGTGTGAACATGACTAAAAAATAAGGAAGATAAGATAATTTAAAATGTTACAAAATAATACAAATGCAATATTACAATAAACTGAGCATTAAAAAAAATAAGAAGAAGAAGAAAAAAAAAAAATCAACATTATAATCATCATAAATTCAACTTCGATCTCTAGCAGGCTATTTAATTTACATTTGTATGTAGCCTAAATGTAAGATACCGCAAAATTGGAAATGTATGTTTATGCTCCAAAAATACATTTTGCTGAAAGATGAAACTAAATATATTTTCAATTTGAGAAATATATGCTTCACTGTTTAAAACATATTTAGCAAATATTTAAACATATTTTGGCCAGAAAGAAAAAATTGCTGTATGGGTCTAATTGGGTCTAATAATAAATGTAATTCTTGTGATATCTAGTCTTGGACATTGTTAGCAGAAAAATTAAATAAACTACTTTAAGAAAGTATATTTTTTTAAGAACCAATGTAAATATTTTTTGCATATTACTGTTTTTTTTATTTGAAAATTATGTCAAATATAATCATTCATTTATCATTTACATTTATTACGTATTAGGTAGTCGTTGCATTGCTTAGCTGCTTATTTGCAAACATATTCTTCTTATTATTTTTGTAGTCAACAATCTCACAAGAAGCTGTCTTTGACACCTTCTGTCACCCACCGAGCGATGCCTCACTATTGATCTGTCACTGTCAGTGCGAGAATTTAAAGCAGCGTCTCGCTATGGTAAGAGTGCTTCAGGTGAGAGATGGGTAAGTGAGAGCGTCCCCTCACCTGACGCCGTGGGTCATTCCCATAGATATGGTGTGGAAGGACAGCACTCACTACCCAACCCCATTCACTGCTATCCAAGACAGCAATCCCACGAGAAGTGACTACAGAGGCCAATCCATCACCCACTGAGGGGCTTCATTGAGTCTAAATAGTGAAGCTGTGATGCAGAGACCACCAAGTCTAATTAATCAATTACATTATTGATATTTTAAAATCACATCTTAATTATTTTACTATTTTATTATTGCAGGAGTATGTTATTTTAAATCCATATCTTTATTAAATCCATATCAAAAAAAGGAAGATCATTTACAATGTTAGAAAAATGTACAATATTAAAAAAAACTGTAAAATAAAAAGAAACATGAACATTATCATTTGATCTCTAGTAGGCCATTTCATCTACATTTGTATTTAACCTAAATGTAGGCTACTGAAAAGCTAAAAATGGACCCTGAAATACACTTCGGTATATTAAGGATAAAACTAAATACATTTAAGAAATATATGCTTCACTGTTTATAAAATATATTTAGCAAATATTTAAAATACATTTTGGCCAGAAAAAAAAAATGTTGTATCGTTCTAATTCATATAAATTCAATCTAAAATATTGCCAGAATTTTAACATGAACACTTTACTTTTTTTTGTATATTACTGGCTTTTATTTTTAAATTGTCAAAAGTATTCATTCATTATTTACATTTATTACGTATTAGGTAGTCATTGCATTGAGTCTAAATAGTGAAGCTGTGATGCAAAGACCACCAAGTCTAATGAATTAATTGTATTATTGATATTATTTTAAATTCATATTTAAATTATTTTTCTATTTTATTATTATTGTGTTATTTTAAATTCATATCTTTTTTATTTTTAGATGATTATTGTACTATTTTAATTCTTTATAATAAATATTGTATTATTATTATTATTATCATTATATAACCTTAAAATGCACGTCTAGGCTGTTTTAACTGAAAGAAACTTTCACTGGCATAACGTTATGTTAAAATTAATAAAGAATTTATTAATAAAGAATTAATTTTTTGTATCAAGATGCCCACCAGTAATGTTTTTTTTTTTTGAAGACGTTTATAAAAGATACTTTAATGTCCTAACTGAGGTATGACCTAGACCATGTCTGCAAAGGCCTAAATTACTACTACTACTACTGTTGTTGTTGTTGTTTTCAGTTTTTCACTCACCACAGGACAGGAGCGGTTGGCCTTCTTCCAACAAACCCGCGAGAAAGTAAACACAGAGGCCCATCGGTCACTCACAGCGTTGAATGCGATTAACTCACCAAAAAAGCCACGAATCCGTGAGTTATTGGCCTGTAATAGGCACTTTTACTCGACCGCGGTACTTGCATGGCGGTGCATCGCTTTCGGTAACTTACTCATAGTAGCAGCGGCATCGCTAATCGCTCCTTTGCAATGTTGAGTCGTGCGTCTTTCCTCTCTTTTTCATAATCATCGTGTGTACTTCTCTTCGGAGAGAAGATTCTCGCAATAAAACGCGGTCACACTGCATTTTCGTTCCGTTAACTTCCATTCAGAAACGCAAGCTCTTGTGAAAAGTTTGGCGTTCTTTCGCTGTGTTCCGCGGTGAACTCTGACCTGCGAACTCGCATCAGGTAAACCGTGCAACCAACAGCAGATCGACAGGTCACAGCATGACCTCTTAGCTGAATTAAAAAATACATTTAAAAATGCAGCGGGAAAACTACAAGATTATATGTTTTTACATTTTAGATGTATTATTATTTGTTATGTGTTGAATTTAAGTTTTTAAAAACATGCTGCAGAGCGTGCCGTCATATCACGACCGTTGGCATCCTAAGGAATTTCGCATGTCTAAAATCGCATCTAAAACGTAAAAACATACAATCTTCTCCACTGTTCTGCAGTTTTAAATTTGTTATTTGAATTCAGCTACGAGGTCGTGCTGTGATATATCGATTTGCTGGTTAAGGCTAGATAGTATGCAGATACGGATACTGGGCATGCGCATATCAATATAGTGTAATTTATAAAACATCAGTTTGAAACGAACCTTTTCGAAGCTTCGAATCAATTGAACCAGTTGCTTCGCAAAATGATTCACTGCGTCGAAGCGCTCGAATCACCACACGCTGGTGATGCCTGCAGGTCAAAAGTGTGTAAACGCAACAACGCGGGCTAAAACATGCATTAAAACAGCTTTTAAAGTGTTTCATTGAAAGTATAATACACTAAATGCAATAAAATTAATAAAATACCATTAAATATGAAGTGTCTGTATAATATGATAGACATAAAACTAATTAGATTCCATTTGTGGTCTCTCCCACTCCATTCCACACCTACTTAATTTAGATTTTAACCTGTGGTAAGAACTGGCTTGTACAAAAATGTGACCCTGGACCACAAAACCAGTCATAATTGAGATTTATACATCATCAGAAAGCTGAATATATCAGCTTTCCATTGTTGTATGGTTTGTTAGGATAGAACAATATTTGGCCAAGATACAACTATTTCAATCTGAGGGTGCAAAAAATCTAAATATTGAGAAAATCACCTTTAAAGTTGTCCAAATGAAGTTCTTAGCAATGCATATTACTAATAAAAAATTACGTAGGAATTTTACAAAATATCTTCATGGAGCATGATCTTTACTTAATTTCCTAATGATTTTTGGCATAAAAGAAAAATCAATAATTTTGACCATACAATGTATTTTTGGCTATTGCTACAAACATACCCCAGCGACTTAAGACTGGTTTTGTGGTCCGGGTCACAAATAGACAATATCGGAGCACTCTAATATTCATAATTTTGTTCTACAGTATTGATCATGTAGAGACTGCATGCTTGAATCCCTTCTATTCAGTGCTATATGTTCTTCAAAGTGTCAAAGGCTGTTTTAAGTAATTGATTCATTATAATACATCAAGTCACCACAAGAGGCCAGTATAACGCAATACCAAGTATCCGTGGGCTAAACGGACTGATTTGTCTGGGAGGGACTCTTAAAGGCTTTTAAATGAATCTCAGGAATTTCCTGTTTCGATTACAGATTGTGTTTTCTAAATACTCTTGAAATAATGAAAACGACACTTGGACAGCTACTCTTCTATTAAGCCATAAAAGTGTTATACTTAGCATAGATCAGCACATATTAGTTCTGCCTCATATTGATATTAATTTTTTGGGTTTGAAGATATTGTTGGGATTTTAAATGTTTTGTCTGCACGTCTGCATCTGTTGTAAACACAGCCTAGCAACCACATGCCAAACAACTTAGGAAAGCCTGCTTGAAAAGACAGAGGCCAAATCACCCCACAGATGTGCCCGCTAACACTTCATCTCCGATAGTGCCAGAGCTGCATTTTCTGGCTGTTGATAAGTGAAGCTGTATTTTTAGAGTACAGACTCATTCTTCCCACTGAGATTTGTCTCTGTCAACATCCTATTGTTAGCCCTTAAGTAAATATGGTCATCATGGGTACATTCATTAAAATCTATTTATTTCATCAAAACGACAACATGATTCTTGAAGCGAAACGGCTCAGAACTACACTGTGGAAGTTACAATGTGGCAGCAAATTTTCCTCACTGAATTGACCGCACTTATCTGGTTCTTTCTTTATTCGGATCCATTATTTAGTAATATCAAAACAACATTAGGCCATAAGAAGTGTTTCTGAAAACAAATTCACTACAGCATCAAGAGAAAGGCCTGTTTGTCTTGTCTTATTTTGTTTACATTCTAACATTTTATTCCAGCATTCCCAAAAATGATGATCTACACTAATATTAGTGAATGATATTTCTAATGTAGAACAAAATACTGCCAGAGAAAAGATAAACTGAGTGAAACTTCCAGCGCAAAAAAAAAAAAAAAAAAAAAAATCCAGAACCAAATACACTACCAGTCAAAAGTTTTTGAACAGTAAGATTTTTATTGTTTTTAAAGAAGTCTCTTCTGCTCACCAACCCTGCATTTATTTTATTCACAGCAAAAAAAATTTTTACTATTTAAAATAACTGTTTTCTATTTTAATATATTTTAAAATGTAATTTATTCCTGTGATTTCAGAGCTGAATTTTTAGCATCATTACTCCATTCGTGATCCTTCAGAAATCATTCTAATATTCTGATTTGCTGCTCAAAAAACATTTATTATTATTATAATGTTGAAAAAAGCTGAGTAGAATTTTTTCAGGTTTCTTTGATGAATAGAAAGTTCAGAAGAACAGCATTTATCTGAAATAGAAATCTTTTGTATCATTATAAATGTCTTTATTATCACTTTTGATCAATTTAAAGCATATTTGCTAAATAGAATTCATTTCTATAATTTCATGTGATAATAAATGTTTCAAATCAGCATTTTGGAATGATTTCTGAAGGATCGTGTGAGACTGAAGACTGGAGTAATGATGCTGAAAATTTAGCTTTGATCACAGGAATAAATTACATTTTAAAATATATTCAAATAGAAAACAGTTATTTTAAATTGTAAAAATATTTCACAATATTACTGTTTTTCTGTACTTTGGATCAAATAAATGCAGGCTTGGTGAGCAGAACAGACTTCTTTAAAAAACATTAAATATCTTACTGTTCAAAAACTTTTGACTGGCAGTGTATGTCTAGATTCAATAAGTCTATTTAGTAATGTCCATTTCCTGAATTCTCTTCTCTGACTTCACACGCATCCAAGTATTAATGTTGTGGCTTCTGTGAACTGAAATATCTTTGTGACCTGAGCAGTATGCTTAATCCTTAAGCCTCTTGGGATGCCGTCCATCAGCCGTTCATTTTTAGCTAGCTCTGTCAGAGTGTTATCAAATGGACCACTTTGTCCCAAAGCGAAGAGCAAATGCTGCTTGAAAGGTCAACGCGAGATCAGATTCAGCCGTGCAAAGAGAAGTAACCGAAGAGAGCATATCCACATTAAAGCAAACACTGACTGATGTACCTATATTTGATATCTTGACCCTAGATGAAAACCACATTCAGTTACACAAAAGTATACAGCTGATACCTGAGCTCACCATTACTATGACACAGATAAAGAAATATTTGCCTGTCTGATACATTGGGTTATACTGTGCTAGCTAGTATTATCTGATACTGATATTGCACAGGCCTTCAAATAAGATTAATACTGATCTATACTGAAAATATGTGACCATGGACTACAAAACCAGTCATAAGTTGCACGGGTATATTTGTAGCAATAGCCAACGATCCATTGTATGGGTAAAAAAATTATTGATTTTTTTTATGCCAAAAATCATTAGGATGTTAAGTAAAGATCATGTTCTATAATATATTTTGTAAATTTCCTACCGTAAATAAATCAAAACTTAATTTTTGATTAGTAATATGCAATTCTAAGAACTTCATTTGGTCAGCTTTAAAGGCAATTTTCTCAATATTTATATATTTTTTTGCAACCTCAGATTCTAGATTTTCAAATAGTTGTTTGTTGGCCAAATATTGTCCTGTCCTAACAAACCATACATCAATGGAAAGCTAAGTTATTCAGTTTTCAGTTGATGTACAAATCTTAATTTCATAAAATTGACCCTTATTATTTTGTGATCCAGGGTCACATAAAAAAAACAACCTTTACTGAAATCCCCTCCAAAAACATGCAAAACCAATGCCACTATTGTCATAGACAAATCACGTGTTGACACAGAACAACCAAATCACAACACAACATATACACTACCATTCAAAAGTCTGGGGTTGGTAAGATTTGGGAAAGACTCTTTTATAATAACTAAAACTGCTTTTATTTGACCAAAATGCGGTAAAAACAGCAATATTGTGAAATAACTTTACACCATTTTTAAACGTAATTTATTCCTGTAATACAAAGCTGAATTTTTGGCATCATTACTCCAGTCTTCAGTGTCCCATGATTCTTCAGAAGCCATTCTAATAAGTTGATTTGTTGCTCAGGCAACATTTATTATTATTATCTTCAATGTTAAAACCAAACCAAACTTTTGAATAGTAGTGCAAGCTCAACTATAAACCATATCCAGCAAAAAAAAAAAGTGCCAATGAAAGCACATGAGGAGAATCCATAGGCCGATCCACCGAAAGCTATTCATGACTGTCCATCTTTACCTGAGTGTCTGTAGAAACTCATGTCTGCTTTCAGGAAAGCCTTGAAGAAAATGAAATAGATGAGTGGATGGAGAGAACCAAACAGCCAAAGAGTTACAGGGGATCTCCACTCTTCTGTTTGGGTTTTTAGTCATATATACGACCCCAGCTGGCCCCTAAAACCTACACCCTGCCCCCAGTTGGCCACCACACCCATGACCTGTCCTCCCAAATCCAAACCCAACAATCCCAACCAAAGCATCAGCTGCCCTCTCCATGTTAGGCTATGCTGGAAAAGAAAAGTGATGAAGGGGAGGGCATCAGAGAGAGGGAATTGAATTCAACTGAATTCCTTGCTTGTGACATCAGAGAGCAAAATAAAGGATTTTCACAGTCTTTCATTGGGATCTGGTGGATCGGAGAGCCTGGAGGTTTTGTGCTTGTTCTGAAATGGATTAGTAATGGGCCACTGCATTCTCAGCCGTTATGAGTTCACCTAGAACTACTCTGTTTATCAGTGCTTATATTGTGAAGTAAACTTTCTATCGCTTTTGGCTTGTGTGTTTAAACAATAGTGGCAATAAAACTGGGAGAACGGGAATTTCATTAAAATATTCATTGCTCAGGGGTTTTTGGAGGACATTGTCACACACACAAGTGTGACCGACGGTGCCTTCGATTATTCAATCTGAACTGGACTTCTGACCATTTAAGCTAAACCATCGTCTCATTTCTCAGTTCATTTCAAGATTTCAGCTTGCTCATTGTTATGTATCAAGAAAACTATGCTTCGTTTGGACCCAGCCAAGATTCCTGTAGTTACTTACAAATATGTATGACATTATCCCAAAACATACTAATAATTACAGACAATTCATTACGCAGTTGAGAAAAGGCTACAAGAACAAAATGATTTCCATGAAAGGATGGAAACAATCTGAACTCATCCTCAAACATCTCATTTGAAAGAAACCAACACTGTAGGTCTTCTAGACACATTATCCACACCAAACTACACTGTAAAAAACAATTTGTTGAGTCAACTTAAAATAATTTGTAACCTGGCTGCCTTAAAATTTTAAATTCAGGCAACTCAAAAAAAGTTTATTCAACTTGAAATGTTAAATTATACTAAGTGAAAACTTGGATATTTAAGTTGAATCAACTTAAAATTTTAAGGCAGCTGGGTTACTTACCCATCTGTTAAGTTTAGCAAACACAAATATCTAAGTTGTTGCTTAGTACAACTTAACATTTCAAGTGGACTAAACTTATTTTAGTTGACTGAACTTACAATTTTACCTTTTTTTTTTTTTTTTTTTACAGTGTAGTGTGTATTTATGTCACTGGCATGCATAAAAGAACTTCATGCACTTCCAGTTTTTTAAAGAAGTCTCTTCTGTGCACCAAGCCTACATTTATTTGATCCAAAGTACAGCAAAAACAGTAAAAGTATTTAAAATAAATGTTGTCTGTTATAATATATTTTAAAATGTAATTTATTCCTGATTTCAAAGCTGAATTTTTAGCATCTTTACTCCAGTCAGACGATCCTACAAAAATCATTGTAATATTCTGATTTGCTGCTCAAAACACATTTATTATTATTATTATATTGAAAACAGCTGAGTAGATTTTTTTAGGTTTCTTTGATAAATAGAAAGTTCAGAAGAACAGCATTTAACTGAAATAGAAATCTTTTGTGATATTATCTTTATCGTCACTTTTGATCAGTTTAAAGCATCCTTGCTAAATAAAAGCATTAATTTCTATAATTTCTTTAAAAAAATTATACTGACTCCAAGCTTTTGAATGGTATAGTGTATAATGCTGCAAAAATAACGCTTTTTATTTCAGATAAATGCTGATCTTTGGATCTTTCTATTCATCAAAGAATTCTGAAAAAAAAAAGTACTCAGCTGTTTTAAATATTGATGATAATAATAATAGTAATAATAATAAATGTTTCTTGAACAGCAAATTAACATATTAGAATGATTTCTGAAGGATTGTGTGACACTGAAGACTGAAAATGCTGAAAATGTAGCTTTGATCACAGGAATAAATTACACTTTAAAATATACTCAAATAAATTTTTCTTTTAAATATTACTGCTTTTGCTGTACTTTGGTTAAAATAAATGCAGGCTTGGTGAGCAGAAGAGACTTCTTCAAAAAAACAATAACTTTAAAAATCTTACTGTTCAAAAACTTTTGACTGGTAGTGTACTTTAACTAAAAACATATTCGAAACGTAGCAAGTCTTGAGAAAAGTGACTGTCATCATTTGTTTGTAGATGCCACTTGCTTTCATATTTTATGTTACACTTATCTGACTTTTCAGAACCACTTTATGTATGATGGTGTTAGAGAAAATGTGTTTTTGTGTGTCGGGATGAAATTTTAAGGAAATGACTCATTGGTGGTCAGTGCTGAGCCAGTATGGACAATGGAAATAGGTCCACCTGTCCTCTACTAAAGTCCTGCCTCGCGGGAGGCCTGAAATAGCAATCTGGCATCATGCACTAAAACAACCCCCTCTCATTTCTTATCTAAACCCTGTTAGAGAGCAAATCACAGCTGACAGCCTGCAGACTGTTGGCCTACGACCTGAAGAATCAACTTGTGAAGTGGATGAGTCAACAAAAGAGCAAGTGACCCCAAAAATGGATCAGTGTTGATGTGAAAGGAAACATTTGCTGCAGACTATGGATATGATGCATTCACTGAAGAATGTGAGGTAACAAGGACTGAATAAGAATTATGGGGCAGTTTGGAAAACAACAGCACTATTATGGCTCATAAAAGTGAATGGACCAGTTCTTCTAAACATGTAAACAATTAAGTTTATCTCTTGCCAGAGATCTTGCGCATTACCGGTGTTACTTGAATTCTGGCATCTATTAAATCTATTCCATTAGGAATAAAAAGCAACCAAAATAGGAATGTGTCTTAAAAGCCTCTCGGTTACAATAATAAATCCAGCTAATTTATCACAATACTATTCACAGACTAGTGACTCATCTGATGCCCGTCCAGAGCACACACAGTTGGGGAACATGACAACATGTGTGCGGCCAGCAACGTGAAGGTCAGCATGCCAGTGTTTTCCATCTCATTGACCAAGAACAAGTACTTATTAAAGGTCACTGGAACATTTTCAAATAAACATTTAGCAGAACCTCTTTTTATATGTAAATATATGTAATTTTAAGCCAGTTTAACCTTAGGGTCCAAATTGCTTTTGGTGACCGACAAGTCAAAGCCAAAACCCTGTTTCAGGTCACATCCACAGATGTTTCTGGAGAAAACAACCACTTGTGTCATAGTGCCATAACAGGCGATTGTTACTGAGAATGTAGAAATCGGACAGAGATTTCCACATTCGTGGATCTGTGGTGAAACACAGTCAAAATTGTGAAAGACAGTCAAACCATACCCTTTGACCATGTCAATGGAACATGAAAATTTTAATGAGCAAAAAATGAAAAAAAAAAAAAAAAAAGATCAATAAAATGAATTTTTTGACAAAATATTTAACAAAAAGTTCATATGTGTGTTTATGTTGAGTATTACATTTAATGTATCAGGGCTTTATGGTAAGATGAAATTTGTAATGCAAGTCATTAAGATCTCTATAGCAAACTACTTACAGAAAATGCTTACACTACCAGTCAAAAGTTTTTTAATGTTTTTTTTAAAGAAGTCTCTTCTGCTCAATAAACCTGCATTTATTTGATCCAAATACAGCAGTAATATTGCAAAGTATTTTTTAAAATAATTGCTTTCTATTTGAATATATTTTAAAATGTAATTTATTCCTGTGATCAAAACTGAATTTTCAGCATCATTACTCCAGTCTTCAGTGTCACATGGTCCTTCAGAAATCATTCTAATATGCTGATTTGCTGTTCAAGAAACATTTGTTCTTATTCTTCTTATTATGATTATCAATATTTAACAGTTGTGTACATTATTTCAGGATACCTTGATGAATAGAAAGATCCAAAAATCAATATTTATCTGAAATAAAAAGATTGTGTAACATTATACACTATACCATTCAAAAGCTTAGATATAGTAGTATAGTATAGTATATATTTATATATATGCTGTCCTTCTGAACTTTCTATTCATCAAAGAAACCTGAAAAAATTCTACTCAGCTTTTTTCAACATTATAATAATAATTAATGTTTTTTGAGCAGCAAATTAGAATATTAGAATGATTTCTGAAGGATCATGTGACTGGATTAATGATGGCAAAAATTCAGCTTTGAAATCACAGGTATAAATTACATTTTAAAATATATTCAAATAGAAAACAGTTATTTTTAATAGTCAAAATGTTTTTTTACTTTGACTGATAGTGTATATGTATAAATATCAGTTGTAGTTTTATATCTCCCAGTAACACGTCTTTGTAAGATTATATCTAAATGCTTAGTTTTTTAGTCAGAATTCTGTATTTTTTTATTGTGAGAGAAAACATGAAAATTATGTGTGGATAGACTTTAGTTCCATTAAATATTCCTCTTGAAATATCACTTACAATATTAAAGTCTGTGTAAAGCAATGTTAAATATGTGTTCTGAGTTTGTCACACCACAGAAATGTGTTATTAAAAAAACGGGAAGTAAATAAATAAGCAGTATTCTCTGACCTCAAACGTTGGGGGCGTGTCCGCCGTCGGCGCTGAGACCACGCCCACTCGCGGGAAAGCTTCCGCCTCTCTCAACTGTCAAATACTGCTACAACCTTAATAGGTGCTCCCTCTAGCAGCTTAATTGGATTTACACAGCCATACAACAGGTAATATATGCATTTACTTGACGAAGGCATAGCTAGCTAGCAAACTGTAGGCTGTAATAACTATGGTAATGACAGTAACTCGTATTATAGTGTTAGGGGCGTCATCAAGAAAATCCTGAACACAAAAATCGTGAAGAAATGTTTAACGGTCTGACTCCATAATTCAGTAACGTTACTACATTGTTTACAGTCTTTGTAACGTGTTATCAGCAAAACATTTCTTACATTTATAATGTGAACAATTCTCTGAACTCCCTTTACACAGACTTTAATATTATTCTAGCGTTTAAAAATCGGTTAAGATTTGACAGCTGATGATACAGTAGGCTTTATCCCTAGTGAAAAAACCAGCATATGCTGGTAGGTATGTTTTGATGCTTTCACCAGTTGTCACTGGAGACACATTTCAAGCAAGTGTGTAAACATATGTTAACCCTAAAGCAGGGGTGCCCAAACTTGGTCCTGGAGGACCGATGTCCTGCAGAGTTTAGCTCAAACTTGCCTCAACTCACCTGCCATAAAGTTTCTAGTGTGTCTAGTAAGAGCTTGATTAGCTGGTTCAGGTGTATCTAACTGGGGTTGAGCTTAACTCTGCAGGACACCGGCCCATTAGGACAAAGTTTGGGCACCCCTGCTATACCTGGTGAAAAAAACAGCATATGCTGGTAGGTATGTTTTGATGCTGGGATGCTGGTCCTTGACTGGCAACATGACCAGCATGAACCAGCAAAGGACCAGCTTAAACCAGCATCAAAACATACCTAACCAGCATATGCTGGTTTTTTTCACCAGGGATAGCAAGGGGTCCCCAAACTCGGTCCTAATGGGCCGGTGTCCTACAGAGTTAAGCTCAACCCAAGTTAGATACACCTGAACCAGCTAATCAAGCTCTTACTAGGCATGCTAGAAACTTTATGGCAGGTGAGTTGAGGCAAGTTTGAGCTAAACTCTGCAGGACATCGGTCCTCCAGGACCAAGTTTGGGCACCCCTGCTTTAGGGTTAACATATGTTTACACACTTGCTTGAAATGTGTCTCCAGTCACAACTGGTGAAAAAGGAGAGCAGTGGAGGACAGGGAGATGTTGCGCCCCCAGCGGACAGAATGAGGTCGCACAGTCTCCAATGCATCACATTTCCTATTTAGGACCTTCAAAGCAAATGTTGTGTTTTAGACATATACACGCCACCTAGTGGAATACAGCAGATACACTGAGTCTGAGACTGTTGAACTGAAGTGTTTCAGTAACTGATTATATGGTATGTGAGATCCAAAAAGTATTTTGCCCTTATAAGGCAGGATGATTTCTACTAACACAAACATTCAGCAAAGGTACTTAACTTCTGATGCTTTCAGGTTAAAAAGCCATGTGAAAAAAAAGTTGTAATGTGCATGCAGTGGATAAGATATACAGGATGTGAGTCAGATGGAAATGAGAAATGCTTCCAAAGAAAAAACTACCACAGTATCCTTAAAAAATAATTAATCAGTTAAATAAAAAACTAAAATAATAATAATTAAAAAAAAATCCTGAAGTCAGATATAACCATATTTTCTAAGTGGTGTGATTTAGAAGTCAGTTACTTTAATCAGAATTTGGAACCAATCTTAAAATATCCCATGGGATTGTAATACAAATAAGAAACCTTTAAGGATAAAATGATCTCCTGCTGGATAAACTGAAATTCCGAACAAAATGAAAATAAAATAACAATAAATATTAATTTATAAATTTGTTAATTTATAAATATTAATTTCTAAAACAATTTGGTCAATTACGCAGGATCTTTTGTCACTTTTGTGAAGGAGTTTGATCCCCAAAAAAAATTTCAGTAGTATTCCTGACACTCTAAACACTTCACATGGGACAAACTGCATTAAATGTCTCATCGTTTCCCAAATTCAATAATGTTTTTACAGTATAACAGTAAACTTCTATAGGTGTGGCTCAGGAAAAATAACCTAAGCATTTGTTTGGATATAAGTCATCATCCCTTGCACTCATGAACTCAATTACATAACAAAATAACAAATACAAAAAATGAATAAATTTTGTGTAAACTCACCATGAACACCACAATTTGCACCAAAAATGCTACATATTCTAAAGTTTAAGTGCACTTATATATTTCAAGAGAAAAATAGTTGTACATAGGAATTTAGTCTTTAGACATTTCATACAATTGCTTACTATATTACAAATAAACACATATATTTCTAATAACGAATTTCACAGAAAAAAAGATATATGCATCCGTCTACCACAATCCCTAGATCAGACTTACCAGTAAGCACTGAGCAATGTGAGTCGCAGCTGTCTGCAGTGATGATGAGAGATGGTCTCCTCCTCGTCTGCAGGATCACTGGGCTTAAAAACATCCACAAGGGGGAGTGTAAAAAAAAAAAAAAAAAAAATCAGGATATGATCCAAATACTTGGAGTTCATATCAACAATGACATCAGACTGGAATTCACTCTTTGTGCTTAACAAACTGTGAATAAAAGCCTACAGAGAAAGCAGATATTTAAGTGAGCTGTGACAAATAACCAATTGGTATGTTTAGTGATCTGTTCAGAATAAATATGAACATGTTTATACTCGTTCATAATGATGTAGCTCAGATTTTTTTAACAACTAGTAATGCATCATTTAAGATGCTTGTAGTAGAACACATTTCCTACATGCTTATTGAAAAGAGAAAACACAGACCACTAAGATGATTTCATAACGTTCATGACTCAGAGTTAATTGATGATTCCGTGAAGAATCTTTAACATCTATGGAAGCGTTTCATTCCACAAAAGGTTCTATATCAAAGAAAAAGGTTGTTTAGAATTTTAGAATGTTCTTTACACTAAGAACTGTTGATTGAAATGTTTTGGGGAACTAAAAATGGTTCCGTGTAAGACCCTGAACACTTGTGTGACACTTGTGTGATATATACAGTGTTGTGGAATTAACAGAGCACTACTGAGCGCACAAATATCATCACCTTTAAACAACCTCCAGCTTGTCATTAGTTCCTGGAGAGCCTCCAAATGGTTAAAAACATCAGTGACATGGAGAACGAAAGCTATGAAGGGCATGGCAGCAAATCTATGCTTATTTATGTCCTGGCATCTGTGACTGGGCCAAACAATTCTTTTCTGCCTCATAATAATATTTTGTATAGTAATTATTGATAGGAAGACAGGTGGCTAGTTGTCACAAGGGCTGTATCTCAGTAAGACTGAGTCAGAAGTTTAGTTGCATGCATTTTTGTTAACTGTATCTTGGAAACAAGCACATAGCACATGTAAAAAACAAACCAAAAAAAAAGTGTAAAAAACATAAAAACCACACTGAGATACGCTCGAAGTCAAGTATGTAAATACATGATTTTAAAGGCTGAATTGTGTTCTCAGGACAATAATTAAATAATCTAGACACTAATGGTTGTTCAAAGGGATAATTTTCGATGAAATCCGAGAGCTTCCTGACCCTGCCTAGACAGCAATGCAACTACCACGTTTAAGGCCCAGAAAAGTAGTAAGGACATTGTTAAACCAAAATGTTATGAATCTACAAGAATAATTTTTGTGCGCAATAAAAAATAATGACTTTGGTTGTGTTGCTGTCTATGCAGGGTCAGAAAGCTCTCAGATTTCATCAGAAATATCTTAATTTTTGTTCTGAAGATCATGGTCATGAGGGTAAGTAATGACATAATTTTCATTTTTGGGTGAACTATCCCTTTAAAATTGGAGCAAATATGGATTTTGTTCTATCCATTAGTGTTCACTTTACCATGTCATAATCTTTCCGCTGTTTATGTCTGAGAAAATAGAGAACTGAGAGTGACAGGCTTTTAACCTTTATTTAGCCTCAAAAACAGGTTTGCGCTCAAATTTCCACCATTATGTGAGTTTCCTGTACATCAATGATTTGCCACAAATGATCATCCACTGCAACAGATGATTTCAGTGCTACACCTGAAATGAAAAGCCATGAACCAAAAATGCAAGATTTAATAATATTTCCTGAAACACAAATTAGTTAAATCTTTAAAAAGTTCTGAGATGTTGCTAAGCATTTCTGATTAATTACAGTGTGACTGTGTGAAAGTGTGCTGCATTTTCCTCTTATAAACTGACACAAATCACTTTTTTCTGCATTGCTGTCTGACTATGATGTAAATGTTGGACTGGATGTGATTCCAGTGAGGATGTGCTCTTGTTAAGAGTTTTGACCATATAAGGAACATGTTACCTGATCCTTCATCAGCCTGAGCTCTCCTCTGCTCTCCTCCGTACAAGTGAACAAGAGAGAGTGATAAAATTAAATGAAATAGCTTCATAAAATTAAGGTTGAACAACTGATGTCACACACATTATTTTAATGTTCTTACTACCTTTCTGGGCCTTTAAAGTCTTTGTTGCATTGCTGTCTATGCAGGGTCAGAAAGCTCTCGGATTTCATCAAAAATGTCCTAGTCTGTGCTTTGAAGATGAATGAAGGTCTTACGGGTTTGGAACGACATGAGGGTGAGGAATTAATGACAGAATTTTAATTTTTGAGTGAACTATCTCTTTAAATGTTTATCCAACAAAAAGTTTTGTATGAGAGAAAACATTTGTTTTGAATTAAGAAATTATATTTCTAGTAAATACAAAGTCAGCTAGAGAAGCCAAATGGGATCTAGGGAAAAAAGCATTTTGTCCCAATATACTCTACCGAAGTTAATTAAATCGGTAATATTTTTAAAAGAAATTTTTTTTAAAACAATCTTACCAACCCCAAACATTTGAACTGTAGTTTGTGTGATCGTGATTCTCACAGGCATGACAGCGTTTTAAAAAATCTAAAATTATGAGAATAAAGTCTAAATATTTTGAGAATCAAGTTGAAATATTTTGAGTATAAAGTTGAAATTACAAGAATCAATTCTAATGTTTCAAGACAATTAAAAATCTTGAAAGTTTCTTGAATTTCATTTAAACGTTTCTTGAAACATTTCCACCTTACTCTCAAAACATTTAAACTTTATTCTGCAAACATTTCAACTTTCTTGTAATATTTCGACTTTACTCTCGTAATTTCCACTTTGTTCTCGAAACATTTTGACTTCGTTCTCATAATTTCCACTTTACTCTCGAAACATTTCGATTTTACTCTTGAAACATTTCGATTTTACTCTCGAAACATTTCAACTTTGTTCTCGAAACATTTTGACTTCGTTCTCATAATTTCCACTTTACTCTCGAAACATTTCGATTTTACTCTCGAAACATTTCGATTTTACTCTCGAAACATTTCGACTTCGTTCTCATAATTTCAATTATATTCTCGAAACATTTCGACTTTACTCTTGAAACATTTCGACTTTACTCTCGAAACATTTAGACTTCGTTCTCATAATTTCGACTTTACTCTCGAAACATTTCGACTTTTTGACGTAGCACTAAAACGCCAATATACATAAGCTACATAATTTGGCAACATTTAAAGAAAAAAAAAAGGTCAAATTACCTCAGATTCAACATTTTGTCTTTGTACACAATGATCAACTGGATCAAGATATTTTCACTGTGCATAAGGGCAAATGTGTTTAGAAAGGCACTGTCATGGTGCTTGTTGCTATTTAGTGTTTTAGAAGAAAATAAATCAAAAGTGCCTTTTATCTAGGGGCCATTAACCCTGCTGCATCAGACATATTTCATTTACACAGCCTCCAAACAGCTGCTTCGGGAATGATGTCAAAGCCTAAGAGAAGAGTTCCAGAAGTGATCCAGTTTTTGTGAATACAGTCTGGGAATATGGAGATTGAAACAGCCATACAAGATTATTTAATCGAAAGCACAGGCTTCTGTTTATTGACCATTGCACGCACATGAACAGATGAGAATATTTACACAGATGTAAACAGTCAGTACCTGCAACACATTAGAGTAGAGCTGCACATAGTGTGACTAACACACAGCTACGTACCAGTACAAACAGCACATTCACCACCATTAAAGCCCATTCAACTTGCTTCTGCTACTTTGGACTAGCTGGGATGCACAGGTCTGTTTAGTCTTACACAAGCTCTCATTGTTCGTGTTTTACGTATTTTTGGAGGAGCACATATTATGTTTAAAAAGAAGAAAGGTGTAATTAAAGTAATTACACCCTTAAATAAATGTGATTCTTTTTTGTAACAATATCTTTACAATGTACAGACACCTCTAGTTCAGCTGTACCACTCGTCCATCTCATAGAATCACACTCATAAGTTCATTTGCTGTCTGAAAAGAACAAGTTTCATTCACATAGCATTTAAGAAATCCTGCTGCAAATAGGCATTACAGACACTCAATACTTTTTGACATCATTTGTTGCCACAAAAGCAGAATTTAGCAAAGGACAAAAAATGACATCGGAGTTCATTCTTTCACCTCATTCTGCTCTGACAAGGAACAGTAGGTATTTTTCAGGTATGTCTCTTTTAAACAAATTAAAAACAAAAACGAAAGTGCAAATCTGCTAATAATGCTTAACTCTATCATGTCTGTGTGTCAAACACACACACTGTTCCTGTGCATTACAATACTGTGGCCTCCCATCACATGATCCTGCACAGCAGGTCATATCTGTGTCGAAGGTCTCTGATGCCACTGTGATGACCGGACGTCATCCTTTCCTTCCACAGCGTGTGCAATTTTCCAGCACACAGACGTTATTGGCAGGGTGGGGTCTTATCAACACTTCCTGCACTGCAGTTAATGATGCCACCCTGGCCAGACAACATCCACACAACAGCACTTCCTACACAGTCCACGAACAGACAGAAAGCAATAGAGAAACTACAAACACATAGACTGGATTTTACAAAAGATCTGTTTGCTCCTCTACTAGTGTTCCTTCATTTTTTCGGGTCATGGCTCTCACTTCATCTTAAAATTACAGAAAACCCTGGGTATTAGGACTTGTATGGCTTATTATAACATAAATGATCTCTCATACTGAAATATGTAGTAGAAAACCCATGAAATTACGTTATTTAAAAAATCAACATCATTTTATGCATATTTTGGACTATGGGGGGCGCCATTATTTCGATGATGTGAAATCGTTGCACTCTCTGAGCTACTATCCCTACCTGTTGCTATTTTTACCGTAACACAACTCTCAAAATAAAATACTGATATGATGCCACATTGTGTGGCTTTTAATTGTAATTTTCAGTCAAAGGGCAACAAGAGAAGCAATGTACGTTTTCAATGCTTTCCTAGCGATAAGAAGAGGAGAAAAGGATGGAAAGATGGACGTCCTGTGGACGAATAAAACTTCCTAAAGACCTGCGTCTTTGTTCTCTCGACTTTAGTCCTGATGTCTTTGAGGCTTTTAGTAGACCACAGCTACTGAAAGAGCTAACAAATGGCACAGATGAGAAACGCTAGATGCCATCCTGGCAGGACGTAAACATGTCGACGCTTGTCATGACGCCGCAGCCACTGAAGGAGTTTCTCAGCGCTAGTGCTGTCAAACAGTTAACTGCGATTAACCACATCCAAAATAAAGGTTTTTGTTTACATAATATGTGTATACTGTATATATGTATTATGTATAAATACACACACATACAATATATATTTGGATAATATTTACATGTATATATTTCTATTCATATAATTAATATTATATGTAAATATTTTTTAATAAGCATAACATTTTTCTTGAATATATACATGCATATGTGTATAAAAGAGAAAATGGAGAAAAAAGAAAAAAAAAAAAAAATTCGATGGTACAGCATTTGTTTTAAGCCAGGGTTCCCACACCTTGGTTAACTTCAAATTCAAGGACCTTTCAAGGACTTTCCAGGTCCGATATCCTCAAATTCAAGGACTTAATGTGGGGACACATTTCAAAGGTCACACCGTGTTACCTTGTAACACAGCTTTCATGTGTCAAACATAACTATGCAGAAAAGCTTTTTTTTACAGATCTGATACAGATCTGATATTCTATTTGTATTACTATTTCGCATAAAACCAAAGAATATTTGGTACATCCTATACTGTATTCTAAAATGATCTGATATTAACTTTTGGATGGATTTTATTAAAAAGAGCTTAGGCTCATATAAAGTTAAGTTAATGTAACACGTAAATGCGCGTAACTAACGTAAATCAAGCAAGCTAGTGTGCATAGGTCATGAAGTGTTGGTGAAATAACACATTAGCGGACCGGAGTGAATAATATGGATTTTTTTCCAGAAAACTTCTTGCACAAAATAAATTCAAGCACTTTTCAAGGACCTGCATCTATGTATATTTATTTTCAGAAACTTTCCAGGGCCTTGAAATTTTTTTTTTTTTCAGATTCACAAACTTTCAAGGATTTCAAGGACCCGTGGGAACCCTGTTAAACCTACACTTATATCCATCGTCACCTGTAAGCTCTTTTGGTAGCTGTGGTCATCGTATCAGTATTTTATTTTCCAAGTTGTGTTGTGGTAAAAATAGCAACAGGTAGCGCCAGTAGCTCACCGAGTGCAACTATTTCACGTCATCGAAATAATGGCATCCAAAATATGTATAAAACGATGTGGATTTTTAAAATAAGGTAAATCTTTAATACATATTTCAATAAGAGACATGATTTACTTTATAAAGCTATACAAGCCTTAATACCCAGGGTTCCCTTTAACAATAACTCTAAATCATTAACTGCATCCCAATTCACAAACTTCTAGTGCACACTTAAATGCACACTTTACCGATCGCTGTAGACAGTATCTGGACGTCATGAAATTGTCATGAAACCCCTTGCAGAATTTGTAAAATGTATATTATATATTTGATTATCTGACATAAAAGATTCAAGTATATACATTACAGTTGATGAGATGAGGCAAACAATATGATGAACCAAGGGAATGTAAACTTTTGAACAGAATTTGTGTAATTTCACTTTTCATGATTTTGTGTAGTGGAATATACTTGAAAATCAGTTTTTGAACTTTTCATCGCTCATATTAAAAAAAAAAAAATAGGTAGGCACCAATTCTAATCCTCACAGTGTATTTTTGATGTAAAGTATGCAAATTGGGATGCAGGTCTAAATGAAAGATCTACCTTTATTACAGAATTCACTGCGTTCATAACTGCCTACAAATCCAACAATATTTTCAGATGCTTGTCAAGCCTAAAACCGTCTGACAGAACTTGACAATGTTTTTTCTTTCCAAAGGTGTGACTGTTAAAAGTATTTTATTCATTCAGCCCTTTTAAAATGAGTCTAAAATCTGAACAGCTACAGAATTACTCTCATCCTAACCAATGTAAAAATCACAACAGTGTCAGCGCGACGCTCTACACTGATCTAGATAAAGAGTCTTCAATTTGTTAGAAACCGTTAACACACAAAAAGGATTTTGGGAAGGAATGTGGAGGGTTACGCTTCTCCACATAACATGCAAAAAATAAGAAATAAAACGGCTCAAGTCCCATTAGCATTTCTTTCTTACTTTTATTTATTTATTTATTTAGTTTCTTTAAACAGATTGCTCAATGCATTAAGCTAGACGGCCCTTCTACAAAAAGTATGGGCAATTTTTTCTTAATTTTTGATGGTTTGTAATCCTAATGTAAAACGCATGTTATTTTAGACAATTGTACTTAAACATGAGATTAAACTACATGGACAAAAAAGATAAATAATTTCTCAGTTGTTTTAGAAAAATGTTACAGCAACAACAACAAAAGAGAAATTGCACGATATGAATGGCTCTCTGTCTTCTGACTGGGCGGAACAATAACACAAACAACAAGGCGTAAAAACCTTCAGATTCACAGTCAGAGGTCACAATATAAGATCCAACCGCATCCCACAGCCAATCACAAATTAATCGGAGTGAATGGCGTCCGCCCGCACAGCTCAGACGAACAAAACTGTATCAAAGTACAAGGCCTCCCTCTAGTGGACGGCAAAGAGTGTCATTTTGCTCTAACGGGGGAAACTACATTCGACAGGCACTTGATTGTAACTGCACAGCAAACGCAGAGCCACCAGTCATCACGCCTCTGTCAGACGCTCACATAGAAGGCAGTAAAAAGCATCGGACCTACAGGAATGTGCCACAGACTCTTCACATCTCCTAAACAAGCGCTCGCACGTCAAGAGAGGACACAAATAAGCATGCAGGCCAGCTCACGGCAATTTTACGCCTTGCTATACAGACACTAAAAGTATGCTTATTCTGTTGTCATGAAAACCTCAGAGAAACCAGAGCATGCTTCCGATCCGTGATGTCAGATGCCAAGTGGTCTGATTAGGTCTGAAAAGCCTCGCAGAAGAGAAGTGAATAAATAATTTACATTTCTGTGATGACGTAAAAGAAAGAGTGACGAATGAGGTAGAGACATCAAACCAGCCACTTCAGAGACGAGAGAGGTGCTGAGAGAGATCGCTCTGGATGAGACATGATAGAGAGAAGAGAGACTCGTTCTGTCAGCGCTTGCCCCGTTCAACTCATCGTTTCGTTCTTGTGCCGGTGGCGGTGGGAGTCCAGAGACAGCGGCGGCTCCGAATCATCCATGGGCAGGACCAGTCGGGTGCCCCGGATCACCAGCTCGTGGTCGCCGAACGCCAGCTCTCGGTCCAGAGCCTCGTCAGAGTTCACGGCCACTCCTCCGACGGGCGTCCCGCTCGTGTGAGCGCCCGTGGCGTCTGTGCTCACGGTGATGTCACCGTACGTCAGCGTGATGTCACCGTCGTTCAGGATCAGGTCCGAGTCGCTGTCTTTCAGCTGACCCTCGTTCTGAGAGAAAACAAACAGTGGTGATTTCATTGTTTGAATACGAGTAGATTTTTTTTTTTTTTTAGACTTTTAAACCTATTTCTGATTATTACTTATAATCATTCTGGAGCCAAATGAGGTTGAGGGAATAAAATCAGCTAAAATCTGCCACTTAATGAAAAAAAGAAGGTAATCGCGATTTTTAAATCGAAATTCTGCAAAATTTCGTGTTGTAAATTCGCAATTGCGAAAAATAAAGTTGCAACTCTGAGAAATAAGAATTGCAAGATATAAACTCAGAAGTTTGCAGTCACTTGAATTATTTAACTTGCAATTGTATTGTAAAGTCAGAATTGGAAGATGAAGTCACAATTCTGAGAACACTGTCTTTTTTTCCCCCCTTAGAATAGAACTTTATAACTCATAATTCCGTGTTTCTATCTCACAATTCTGAGAAAAAAAGTCACAATATCTCACAACCATAATATTTTGCAACAGTGACTATTTTTTTCCACAACTGCGAGTTTATATTCTGCAATTTTGCCTTTTTATCTTGTTATTCTGGCTTTTTTAACTCAAAATTATGAATTTATATCTCATAATTCTGAAAAAAAAAAAATCAGAATATCTTGCAAAGTTTATATCTTGCAATTGTGACTTTATTTCTTGCAATTGCGAGTTTACATTCCGCAATTCTGACTTTATATCTTGCTATTCTGGCTTTACAACTCAAAATTATGAATTCTTATCTCATAATTCTGAAAAAAAGTCTGAATATCTTGCAAAGTTTTTATCTTGCAATTCTGACTTTATTTTATCCAATTGCGAGTTTATATTCTGCAATTCTGACTTTATATCTTGCTATTCTGACTTTGTAACTCAAAATTATGAGTTCATATCTCAAAATTCTGAGAAAAAAGAAAGAGATTTAATTGGAATTTAGTTGGAATTTTTTTTTTTTTAAAGAAATTAATGCTTGTATTCAACAAAAACACATTCCGTTGATCAAGGGACAGTAAAGATTCATCAAGTCTTCAAGTTTTCACAAAAAAACAACTATTTTCAACACTGATAATAATAATAAATGTTTCTTGCATTTCAGCAGCAAACCAGCATATTAGAATTAGTGCTGTCAAAACGATTAATTGCAATTAATCAGAATTAGATTAATTGTATCCAAAATAAAACTTTGTGTTTGCATAATGTGTGCGTGTACTGTGTATATTTATATACAAATATACACACATACATGTATATATATTTAAGAAATATATGCGCTATATATTTATATTTATATTTATATATAATAGAAATTATAGAAAAATGAGAATATATATTTACATGTAAATAATTCCTAAATTTATGCATGTATGTGTGTATATTTATATATACACACACATTAATATACACAGTACACACACATATTCTGAAAACACAAACTTTTATTTTGGATGTGATTAATCACGATTAATCGTGATTAAACAATTTGACAGCGCTAATTAGAATGATTTCTGAAGGATCATACGACACTGAAGACTCAAGTAACGGCTGCTGAAAATTGAATATATAATATTACATTTTTTAATGTATTTTGGATCAAATAAATGCAGCCTTGGTGAGCATAAGGGACTTCTTTCAAAAACATTTTATCAACCCCAAACCTTTGGACCATAGTGTACATAAAGGTCATTTAAAATCACATGCTGTTTTTATCATCTTTTTCACGTAATGTAATATAAACTATGATAAAATGTTTTCAAAAGGTTATCAGTCCAATAAAACAATCTGCACCAGGAGTCAAAAACGTTATGGTCCAATAAAGGATGTTTCATAAAGAGTGGACTCTGGAATGATGAGCACTTGCCAGTTACAACTATTTATTAGAGGTGGCTCACAAACAATTAATTAGCCACGATGAATAGTGAATTTATTTTCAAATGTTTCATTTAACTTTCATATTTTGCAAGAGCATGAATTTAGAGATGCAACTGTTCAAAGAGGCTTTTAGCTTTCTGTGCTTTAATGTGCTTTTAAAGGTTGCATCTGTAAAGTCTAAAGCCCTTTAAAACAGTCTTTAAGACACTTGTGTAACAAACTCATGAGCAATGTGAGGACTCTCATGCAATAAAAAACTAAAGATATAAAATGCTGCTCTATGTACACATACAGATGCTTCCTCTCAGTGTCTCATGTCATGAGCATTGTGTTTTAAAACAACAAACAATGTAAAGTAATACTAACTTATAAAAATGCATATGTAATAATAATGCATAGATTTGCTCATCTGTACTATTTATAAATGCTAACATGTATGCATTTATGAAAAAAAGCATATAACTATCAAAACCTAATCACTGCAAAGGACCGAAAGCTCTGATTATCCTAATAACACAGCAATAACAGATTTTACGTCTCTTGACTATATCAATCCACATTAACTGTCTGTTCACACCTCACTGGATAATCAGCTCTAGGAGGGGGCTAATTTCAGTCAGCTGTTCCAGCCTATTAAATAGCAATTAAGACTGATTTTGAGGGGTCCGTCCCTATAAACACAGATTCTGTCTGTCGCCATCTGGTAGCACATAGACATAAATGACTAGTTTCTTCAGTGTTATATACATAATCTGGCTACAGCAAAGAGGAAAATCCAGAACTACAGATAATTATTAGTCCACAGTGTGTGTGTGAAAAGTACAAACCTCATACGCCTGTGGGCTGGTGAGGCAGCGTGCCAGAGGACCACAACAGGCTGGAAGTGTGGCAGTGAGCGGTGGGCCGCTGTGGGTCAGAATGGGCTTTAGATAACTGCAAGTCAACAGGGTTAAGGTTTCACACGGTTTTGCATTTTATGTGTCATGATGCAAATCATGATGCACATGTAAACAAAAACTTTGACACAAATTTGTTCATGCAAACACACCTGTTGTAGCACACTTACTCCCATCTGATTCTGTCTTTGCTCTTTATGCAGTTTACTAATGAGAGTGACATAGCAAAGGATACTTGTGATCGAAGTTGTACCAGATCCTGAAGAGCCAGGCGCTCTCCTGTTTAGTGCTCCTCCTCTCCACACCATCAGGGCCGATCTGCAGATGTACACAGAAAAAATCCATCATTAAACAGCTCTGTTTTGATAAGCCGCTCTACTTCTGTCTACAACAGAGCAAAAACACTTACAGAGTTTTCCTGATCTGTGTCCACTCCAACACTGCCAAACACAAAACAGCATTAGAGCAAATGCAATAAAACACTCACAGAACAATTTTATCCTCTCTAATTTGAGGTTTAGTTGTTAAATGAGTTTGGTAAAGAGTTGGCTCATGGTATTTACACCTCATTCCCTCTGGGAATGAAATGGAGAAAGGAAAAGCCATGTTTAATGAGTTACCCATTCTCATAGTTGACGTGTGACACAAAAAAGTAATTTAGACTAAAGGTGAGGTTAAAACTGACCGGATTTTCTGGCAGGACAGCATCTGAGTTGTGCCTCCACCACAGATCCAAACGGTGAAGAAGACCACCAGCAGCGTGGTGGAGAACATCATCTGCCGTGCATATGTGGCCGTGTCCCTGATTGACAAGGCAAAGGTCATGGCACCACGAAGACCTGGAGTGGGGGGAAAATCACCAAAAATTGATTCACACAGACATTAATCAGATTTGTTTTTCAAATCTGATCTGCAGGACTGACTGTCCACAGTGTGATTCTGCAAGATTCTGAAATTAGAATTAGAATGGTCACAGATCAGCGATCTCCATGTAAAACTGATCGTGCAGACAAACCGTAAGTCGTAGAGACTTAAAATTTGGAGGGATGGTAGTACGCACACCGCCTACAACATGACCAATGTTCGCCCCAATCGGCCTGACGGGGGCGCTATAGCGACCAAAAGTACGAAATTGCTCATAACTCCTAAACTGTCAGTCGCAGACTCAAGTGTCTAATGTTGTTGGAATCCTTGGCAATCTGGTATTTTTCGGGTATTTCACATTTTTGGAAAAAAGTCCTAGGTTTTTCAACCGACTGGAACCGAACCAGTGCACAAAGATTCTCTGGAGAGTGAATATCAATAACTTTCAATTCACCGTCACAAAACGTTCGAAAGGGGCAGGGCCACTTTTAGTAAAATGCCTATAATTTCTAAATGGAATGCGTCATCTCCACCAATCTCAGAACAATTATGTAAGAGCTCAATCTGAGGTCACAGGCCACAAATTGTGGTGCTTGGCCACTTGGTGGTGCTACAAGAGGGAAAACATAAAAATGGCTATAACTGCGCAACCATTTGTCCTATCAACGTGAAAATCGGTCTTGGTCTGAAGTGCCACAAGTGTCTACAAGGACATTTGCGTATCTCAAAAAACATGGCTGCCACTGGCTGACGAACATTTGAGCACCTGTTAGACAAGGTTAACAGAGGCCGATTGGAACGAAACTCAATGGGCCTGTTTGACTCATAGCCCCAAAGGTCTGAGAGATATTTGAAAGAAATTGGCCAATGGGGGGAGATGCTGCATTTTTTAAGGGCATAAACGATTGTACGTCGCACGGTTTTTCGCACATACGCACGATATTTGTGTTGTACGATAGCACTCCTCATTCTGGACAACTTTGCTTCTAGAACCACTGCTGTCAATCAAATCATTTGTTAAATGATTGAGAAGATGCAAAAAAACCTACTTTTGTGTACTAGTCCTAGGTTTTCACTCAATCTGGAAAAAAACCCCACTCAAGTACAATTCTCTGGACACTCCAGGCCAATAATTATCAAAAAAAATTTGACATTTAACCTTTGGGAAGCTATAACGGGGTCATTTAGAACAGGGGCCTGAATTTCCTTAAATTCTTTAAAGCACTTGTACCTCGGTAATCGCTGCTTGCAGCTATATTTAATTTTGTCTTCTTTGCGCACAAAAGTTTTCTCATAGCTTCATAAAATTAAGGCTGAACCACTAATGTCACATATACTATTTTAACAGTGTCCTTACTATTTTTCTGGGGCTTAAACATAGTAGTTGCATTGCTGTCTATGCAGGGTCAGAAAGCTCTCGGATTTCATCCAAAATATCTTAATTTGTGTTCTGAAGATGAACAAAGGTCTTACAAGTTTAGAACAACATGAGGGTGAGTAATTAATGACAGAATTTTCATTTTTGGGTGAACTCTTTGAATACATTTGCAAAAATCAGATAGTAATCCATTTAACTGTTTCAGCATGTTATTCTTCATAGTTTGGATCCTGGCTGATCATAGGAATTACCTGCAGCTCTATGTACACACCTGCAAACATCATCATGTGCTGGAAGTTGGAGCTGATCTTGTTTCTACGGCCCAAGTTCAGCAGGAAGGAGAGAGGGTAGATGTTCGCCGCTCTACCCAGAAACACAGCCAGCTGGGAGGAGAGGTGTCAAGGCGTGACTGAAAAAACAGAGCTACTGCTGCACTGACAGCATCTACACCCTTTTCAAAACTGTGACATTTTATCTTTCCTGAGGGCTTCGGAGAGCTCTGTTCATGAAAAAGCAGTTCTGGGCCATTGATTTCTGGGAAACACAATGAGCTGTAACTCCCTGGACATATCAGTCAACAACAACAGCCTGTCACTTCCTTGATGACATTAAGCAAAGTACTGCCACCCAATATAAACACACACATGCTTTTTTATAATGGTAATCCATCAGACTTTCCACTTGTTTTGCATTTGCTAAGAGTATTTTATCATCCCACCATTGTTTTCTGATAATTCATTCCTTAGGCACTAAACTGAATTTTACATAGTCTTAGGATACAAATGCGCCCACTATGAATATCGGGTTGAAGACGTGGTTGTGGAAGGTAAACAATGTCAAGCCCATGTAGGAAAATATGAAGTTCTCAGCCAGAAAATTCAGAAGCTCGAATAACTGAAAGAGAGAACAATGACAAGAAATCAGTGAGATGTTTAAATGTGACCCTGGACCACAAAACCAGGGTCAATTTTTTAAAACTGAGATTCATACGTCATCAAAAAAGCTGAATAAATAAGCTTTCCACTGATGTTTGGTTTGTTAAGACAGGACAATATTCAGCTGAGATGCAACTATTTGAAAATCTGGAATCTGAGGGGTGCAAAAAATAAATAAATAAATAAATATTCAGAAATCGAAAAGTTCTTAGCAATGCATATTACTAAGCTTTGATATATTTATGGTATGAAACTTACAAAATATCTTAATGGAACATGATCTTTACTTAATATCCGAATGATTTTGGCATAAAAGAAAAATCGATAATTTGGACCCATGTAATGTATTTTTGGCTATTGCTACAAATATACCTGTGCTACTTATGAGGTCCAGGGTCACATATATGCTTCATATTCTATAGACAAAAATGAAATATTAACTTCTGACAAGTTCAGAAGAGCTGCTCAGCAGTTTTTATAGTTAAAGCATTACTAGGGTTGAAAAAAAAAAAAAAACAATCATAATCATATCACAACGTCAACTGCGTCACATGTGAGTCATCAGTGTCCCAGTGCTTAATACTGTAGATAAAGGCTCTTGCTAGTACCTAATTTTATCTTCTCTATACATTACTGTTTCTTTTTTTTTTTTTAAAGAAATTAATACAGTAGTGACATTTAACTGATCAAAAGTGACTTTAAAGACATTTATAACATTATTTATAATGGAAAGATTTCTATTTCAAATAAACGTTGTTTTGAAATTTCCATTCATCAAAAAATCCTACAAAATATATCATGGTTTCCAGAAACTTTTAAGCAGCTAAACTGTTTGTTAATTATAGAAATGTTTCTTGATGTGACACAGAAGACTGGAGTAATGGCTGCTAAAAAATCAGCTTTGCATCACAGGAATAAATTACATTTTAAAATATATTAAAATAGAAAGCGGTTCTTTTAAATTGTACAAATATTTCACAATATTACTGTATTTCTAATCAAATAAATGTAGAGCATAAGAGACTTATCCTACCAACCCCAAAGCATTTAAATGTTAGTGTATATTATACACACTTGGGAATGTAATGAGACAATACATACTTGTTTTGTCCTGTCCTGAGATTCAGGAGACAGATTGTTAAAGGTGTAATGGGCCTGTGTCATTCCACAGAACAGAACTGCCACCACACCTGAGAAACACAACAGAAGTATAAACAGGCAATAATTTATACAGTAGGAGTTTACAGTATGTTTCTAGAAGACTGCATGGTTGTCTCAAGCTCACCTGTAAATCCACAGGCCTCGGCCAGTAGGAATGTGCTCCAGGACATGAGGAAAAACAGTGCCGTCTCCAGCAACGGCAAGTCCCGAAGCTTAGTGAACTTAGTAACGTGAAAAGGAGTCAACGAAAATAACTTTTGGATGAAGAAACTACTTCTATATCTGTAACTACATTATTTAATAGTGACAATCAAGTAGAAAGAAGAATAAGATCTATACATGCCACAGGTGAGATTGAAACACATACCTTTTTTTTTTTAATCATAAGTCACCATGGTCATGCATATGCGTTATAATAAAAACAAATGACATACAATATCGAACTAGTAAAGGATATCAATGCAGTTACGACTCCAGTCGCCATTCCAAGAGCAAAAGAACCACTGAAGACCCCCAGAAAGATGCCAAAGGACTTCAGCATGGCCATGGCTTCAAATGTGTGAGTGTTGTCTCCCTCAGGCTGATATGCAACAATTGACCTGGACAAAGATACATTCACACACACTCATACACTGAAAGAGATTAAAATATAATAGTAATTCTAATGTCAAACTTACAGAAGTATAAAAGGATAAAGGGTTTTAAATAAAGAGATTTCTCTTTCTTTTTTTTTTTTTTTTATGCTGTCATAAAAAAAAAAAAATACTGGAAAAGTGTGCTAATGTTTTGGTAACATCTGAACTCTGACACAGATCAGATAAGTGTTCTCTGCAAAGATTTTTTTTTTTCTATTTCCGGGTCTCTGCACTGTTTCCTTAAAGATGTCATATTGTACATTTTCCGTAAACTATTTTTTTTCCCCTGAGATTAATAATGTCAGTAAGTTTCCGTGTAATTAAGTTTTTTCAACTTATCTCCGACCATAAGATTGGAAAATGTGAAATGCGCCCTTCTGTTTACTAAGACAAAGGCTGTTTTATTGTTGTGCTTATTGTTGTGTTTTATGTAGTTTTTAACATCATAATTAATTCATAAAACAGCTGCTGCTGAAACATACCACTTAATCGGTTAAGATTTGAGTAAAATGTTTGGGAAACTTATTAAAAAGAAACTTATGTTGGTACATGCTCCACACGATCCCAGCAGAGAAATAAGGGTCTTATCTAGCGAAACGATAAGTCATTTTCTTAAAGGGGTCATCGGATGCCCATTTTTGATATGATTCTTTAGGGTCTTAATGAAAAGTCATAAAAAACCCTTATACTCACTTCTGCTGTAGGTGAAGCTGGATCATATATGATTCGCACGAACATAGACGGATATATGTAGATCGGGAGGCGCGTTCCCTTCACAAACAAACGTAATCCACTGCATCTTCAGCGGCTCAGATGTCGGGAGTAAATGACGACCACTATGTTCATTATTACATCCAGCAACAGAACACCTTAATTTATCAATCGGAGATATTCTTGTCTAACTTACATCCCTGCACTGGCATCAAAACATGGAAAGTTACTGGACTGTGACAGCTGGTCTAAGGTAAGAGCTCATGTCAATCAACTATCGTGGGAGTGACCTCTGTCGGTGTGACGCCACAACGACAGGCATCTGAGAATGGCTCGATTTGAAAAAGGGGATATTATTTTTACAGATTCATTAAAAACCACTGCATGGATTTTTATCATTATAGGGTAGATGTGCACATACACTGCCAACACACATTAATGTTCAAACAACATGTAAAAGTGAACTTATCATCCAATGACCCCTTTAAAAACATAAAAATGTACATACTTTTTTTTTTACCACAAATACTTGTCTTGCACAAGCCCAACCTCAAGCATTATGTAGTCACATTATAAAAGTCACGTGTGACATAGGTGAAAGTACCAACCCAGTGTTTACAAAGCAAACGTGCAAAGAAAGTCAAACGCCCTTTACAAAAAAAGGTAAAACAATGATGATGGAGAAAATGAGTTGGAGTTTTGGCTGTACCCCACCTTTTTGAACCAAAGTACACAGATGAAGAACTGACCACTTCAAGTCGCGCATACGCATCGCAGAGCTAAGACTAGCATTTGTGGTTAAAAAGTATATACATTTTTTTTTTAAAGAAAATGACTGATCGTTTGGCTAGATAAGACCCATATTCCTTAGCTGGGATCGTGTAGAGCCCTTTGAAGCTGCATTGAAACTGCAACTTCAACCCATTGGGAACCACAGAAGTCCACTATATGGAGAAAAATCCTGCAATGTTTTCCTCAGTAACCTTAATTTCTTTGCGAGAATCTTGGATGACATGGGGTTGAGTAAATTATCAGGAAATTTTAATTCTGGAAGTGAATCAGTCCTTGAACTTTCCCATATTTTGCTCTTATAGCTCAGTTTTTGTTGTTTTGCAGCTTAATTAAAGGTGGAATAGGTGATTGTCTTCAGAAACATTTTTTAAAATGCTGGTTGAAAGTCTCTTCAAATCCCGATAACAGTCATTAAGTTAAGTGGTCAAAACGTATTTCTATGAATTTATATATTCTATGGAAGGTGTAGGACCAAGAAATGTTCGTCCAATCAAAACTCTCGGTTCGAGCGTTTTGAATGGTTTTCCTACCTGCCTGTCAAATATGTATTTGCATACCTCTGCGCACCCTGTTCGCGCAGACAGGGCGTTCACGAACGCTTTGCAGACAGAGCGCGAATGGCAGGCAAACGTCAACAACCTGATCTTCCGTCCTGGTATTGTAATACTTTTACTAACTGTACTATAAAGTGTTCTCATGGTTAATGATGTGATGTTGTAATGGCCACTAGAGCATTTACGGTAGTTTTGTGGCAGACTGACAACTGACAACCTGACTTGGCTTTGGACGGCGATTTGGTGGGTGGGTGGGACGTTCGCTTTCAGTACTATCAGGCTAAAGTTAGCATTTTCCAAGATCTCCTATTGCACCTTTAATATATATTTTCCCATGTTTTAGGATAGAAATTAAGTTCTGAAAGACCAAGGAAGGTTCGATTCCTCATGATATGACCCCTTTAATTGTTTTTAAAATGCACCAAAATGATGTGCTCAAATTAATAAAAGACATTTTTTGGCATTTAGGATAGGCAAGAACAAGAGAAACATTTCTAGAGGACCACAGCATCACTTCAAACTATAAAGCAAATGGCTATCATCCAATCAGCAAATACCCACAGCTCTGCCCCATCCACACCTTCCATAACCGCAACACTAATGAACTTCAGAGCTCCCCTACAAGTAGTTCAAATGAAAGGGATTCTTCTTCTTTGAAGCAGCTCAGATATTTTTTAGCTTCATTACAGGTGCTGGTGTGAAGCATGTCTGTGGGTCATTTACTTGGCATGTTCTGGTACAGACCAGTCAATGCACACACTAAAAATCAGGCTCAAAACTACATGTGCAGCACACCCATTGACGGGCATTCTCTGTGTCTGGTTCCCGCCCTCTGTGTAAGCCACACCTCTAGGGCTGTGATGCCCTGCCCCACTTTGCCTTCCATAATAAAGCAGCATGCTGGAGCAGATGAAAGGTCCAGCAGAAAAGAATTGGATGTTAAATGAAAAGTGTTAATTAATCGTTCTGCATTGTGTTTAGAAAAACCCAAAACAGTTTTATCTCAAAATTACTAATGAACGAACTAAAAAAATGTTTAGTTATACACAGTAGTGAGGCAGCAGAGGACTTACGAGGACAGTACGACAGCGACGGCATCATTCAGAACACTTTCTCCAAACAGCAAAGCGTACAAGTCAGCATCCACCTGCAGCTCATTGAAGATGGCTAGAACGGTCACTACAAAACAAAAAACACAAATCAACCTTTCGTTAAGCCCCGCCTTACAAACATTACTGACCAATCCTGCATTAGCACCTGTTGCAATCTGCAATTCTAATGCCATTTTTATAGGAAGTCCAGAGTGTTTGGATTAGGGGTGGGCTATATAACAGTAGACAATTAACCAGTAGAAATTTGTCAACCACTAGAGATTTTGGACTATCATCTCTATCACGATTACATGCTCATGTGGCGTTGCTGTGCTTCGTGGTTACGAAAACGTATTGTTGCATGCGTTTTTAAGCACTGAAATGTAATCAGCAGCGAAAGACAAATCATTTCGCTATATGCACGCACTGTCCAAGAGGTACGTGCATGTGAAGACAGCGTTCATAGAGTGCGGAAGTATTGCATGGAGTTATTTTTGCTGCTTTATAGGCCTTAAATGGTTGAATACTCATACTTGTATGTGTCACAATGCCGTTTTTGCAAGTATCCTTATAAATACAGTCATTTAAGTCTTAAGTGAAAGCAAACAGCTGAGAAAGAAAACACGTGTAACGGCATATTAGATCTGGGCAGCTCTGTCTAATATTCCTGCTGTCTGTCATTCATGTTAATCAAGCAACAAGAGAGAGAAAATCTCTTGCTCCTCTTGACTAAATCACTTTTGTAACTTTAATAAGAAGAAATATATATGTGACCCTGGACCACAAAACCAGTCATAAGGGTCAATTTTTTTTAAATTAAGATTTATACATCATCTGAAAGCTGAATAAATTAGCTTTCCATTGATGTATGGTTTGTTAGGATAGGATAATATTAATGCAATATTTGGTGCAAAAAAATCTCCTTTAAAGTTGTCCAAATGAAGTTCTTAGCAATGCATGTTACTAATCAAAAAAAAAGTTTTGATATATTTACAGTAGGAAATGTACATAATATCTTCATGGAACATGATCTTCACGTAATATCCTAACGACTTTTGTACAATGTATTTGTTGACTATTTCTATAAATGTGCTACTTATGACTGGTTTTGTGGTCCAGGGTCACATTTAATTTACACAGCGAAGAACATGCAGCGTTTTGATTACTTTATACAATGTATGTAGCATTTTCTATTTATTTGTTCCACTGTAGTTTTTTTGTGCTATTGCTTGTAATTAGTTTCTCATTCTTATTTAATCACTGACTGTTTACTTGTCTTCAGTAAGTCAGTCAGTTTTTCTAGGCTAGTATTATTTTTTTGTGACATTGATACTGGTGACAAGAATGATGAAAGTTCTATGGTATGAAAACTGTTGATATCATAAAGAAAAAAAAATATTTAAAGCAAAAATATCTATATTGTGATACATATTGTTAAGGTGAAAAAAAAATTACTCATATCATCATGTAAGATTTTGGTTCGCCCAACCCTAGTCTGGATAGTTTCAAATTCAATTTTACATTGAGTATTTAAAAATGTGACCACAAAGAGTAAATTTTTTTAAATGTATCGATTTATACATCATCCACTGATGTATGGTTTGTTAGGATAGGACAATATTTGGCAGAGATAAATGCCTTTAAATTGTCCAAATAAAGTTCTTAGCAATGCATATTACTAATCAAAAATTAAATTTTGATATATTTACAGTAGGAAATTTACAAAATATCTTCATGGAACATGATCTTTACTTAATATCCTAATGATTTTTGGCATAAAAGAAAAATCGATAATTTTGACCCACTTAATGTATTGTTAGCTATTGCTACAAATACAAATACCCATCCTACTTATGACTGGTTTTGTGCTCCACGGTCACATATGGTAAAATGTTGCCAGGGCATAATTGCGACACAGGTACCAAAGATGATAAACATGGAAATTCATAGTTCGCAGTATGCATTTATAATCATGTTATTGCATAATTTAATGAATCTTTAAATAAAAATGGCAGATAAAATAGCTTCAATGTCACAAATGACCCCAGCCCATGAAAGAAAAACATCCATTCAATATAGGAACACATTCACATTCATTCTGAGGTTTAAAAGGGGTCAATTCCAGACAACAAATTGCTTTGATTTGCAACTTAATTATAATCATTTTCCAAAGCAAAACTAGCACTGGACTTCAGGCTCTGCAGATGAATTCTGCTAAAACTAACTAAAAAAATATCTAGGCTTAGTTTAAAAATTCCATAACACAGCCCTCTTGCACAAAAAAAAAAAAACAAACAAACAAGAACACATACCTAATTTTCCAAATAAATACTTATGCATTTGCGTACTTGTGCATTATTCTATAAAGCTTTGTAGTATAAATAGTGCAAGTAGTGTGTTCTCTGTTTAGAAAGACAAAATAACCTTATATAATTCATATACTACATGATTGAGTGCATAGTGCATTAAGTACATATTGTATAAGCGCATAGTGTATAGTGCGTCATTTGGGGGCGCAGTTAAAGCCTTTGATTAATACACCATAAAACACCCATAACTGCATGGACTCTGGCTGTAGTACCTGGATCAGTGGCTGAGACAATGGCACCGAAGAAAAGGCAATCAGTGAAGAAGAAATCACCACCCAGATGGCCAATTTGCTTCATCAGCATCACACAGCCATACATTACCAACCTGAAAAACAGAGCACACACCTCTGAATGCTGGTTCCTACCCTCATCACTGGAGCAACCACTTAAAAAAGAACTGACAAAAGACATTGTGTACACTCACCCAATGATGAAACAAGACACCACAGTTCCCACAAACGCGTAGGCAATAATGGAGCCCAGGTTCCTGAAGAAATGTCTCTGAAACACAGACGGAAGAATTTAAATGAATAATGAGTTTTGATTTATTAACGCCGAGCACTACAGTATCTTGTGCACACAATATCTGGTCTGTAATAATGAATGATAAAAAACACTTACTCGTTTTAAACTGTACCCAGCATGAAAAATGATAGGAGGCAAGAGAATATTGAAGAAGACCTCTGGGTCAAAGGTCACCTGAAATAGAATTAGAATGACACAGACATTGGAATTTCATTTACCTTTGATAATATGAGAAAAAGTTCTAAAAATTGCACTATACTTGTTCAAAAGTTGGTCAGTAAGATTTTTGTTTTAAGAAATCTAATATGCTCTCCAAGGCTGCATTTATTTGATAAAAATACAGTAAAAACAGCAAAATTATGAAACATTATTGCACTTTAAAATAACTGTTTTCTATTTGAATACATTTTAAAATTTAATTTATTCCTGTGATGCAAAGCTGAATTTCCAGCATTATTACTCCAGTTGTGCTCCTTAATATTATCAAAGGTTCAAAGGAACTGCATTGATTTGAAATTTGACAATCTTTTGTAACATTGTTATTATCAGTTATGATGAATTTAATGTGTCCTTGATAATTAAAGGATTAATTTCTTTCCAAATTGATTTCCAAATGGATATTATGTTTAAAAAAACTGAGCTATATCCTCTTATCGGTGGTTTGACTGGAGACAATTTGGGGCAATCGAGTCTAAATTTAGTTTAACAGGGGTCAATGGTTAAATAAGACCCATTTTATGCACACTAAAATTTCCATGTATTTGAACCTAAATTATGCCGTTTTTAAGCCTAAATGTTTTAACTGTGATAGAAGCAGTTACATTTTATGCATCTGTCATGTGAACGGTGTCCAAACAGAGTCAAAGCATTATTGTTTAGAAACCAACCAACCAAAGATTACTTCAGTCAAGCACTGCATTAGTATGTGTGAGTTTGTGTGTTCAAATTAAGTTACTGGTACAAAGTTAAACCAGGAATTTGTTTGAAAAGTCAAGTTCAGCAAAACAGACTGGCTATCTATCTAAAAACAGATGCAAGTATGAGTCATATTCAAATAAACCCTAAGTTCCCCATAACATTTGTGGTTAAAGTCCAGCTTTCAATTCAAATTCATCTGAATTTGTGTTGTAGGTCAAATGGCTGCTGTGTGATGGTTGTGATGTGATATTTTACCTTACGGAGCATCTCGTTGTCCTGAATGTCATTGACTTCATTGGAACTGATCTCTCCTTTCAGTGTGTACTCATAGAACTTACCACTGACATTCACCAGTAGTGTGGCCGGACTGGCATTGACATTACAGCTCAATGTAACATTGTTCATGTCACTGGGAACGTGAATAGCATAACGCAGGACAACACCCACAAGCAACCCTGATGAAAGACAGAAACATCGCATTGCACCATTTTATTAAAACGATTCAGTACATTTTAAGTTTCTAGATGTTTGAGTTTATTATAATCCCACAACAAAATGTTCAAACTCTAGTGAGCTGCCTACCTACACTACCAGTCAAAAGTTTCTGAACAGTAAGATATTTTTTTAAGTTTTTTAAAAAAGTCTCTTCTGCTCACCAAGCCTGCATTTATTTGATCCAAAACACAGCAAAAGCAGTAATATTTTGAAATATTTTTACTATTTAAAATAACTGCTTTTTATCTAAATATATATTAAAATGTAATTTATTCCTGTGATGCAAAACATGCAAAACCAGTCTTCAGTGTCACATGACCTTTCAGAAATCATTCTAATATACTGATTTGCTGTCCAAGAAACATTTATTATTGTTATCATTATTTAAAACACTTCAGTACTTTTTTTTAGAAAGATCCAAAGATCTGCATTTATCTGAAATCTGATATCTGAAAAAGCATCAATAATATTATACACTACATCATTCAAAAGCTTGGAGTCAGTATAATTTAAAAAAAAAAAATATTTTTGAAAGAAATTAATACTTTTAATTAGCAAGGATGCTTTATATTGATTAAAATTGGTGGCAGACATGTATAATGTTACAAA
Source organism: Cirrhinus mrigala (assembly GCA_036247105.1). NCBI lineage: Eukaryota > Metazoa > Chordata > Actinopteri > Cypriniformes > Cyprinidae > Cirrhinus > Cirrhinus mrigala. The sequence continues at coordinate 8,919,338 of CM070020.1, read as the reverse complement.
AGATTTCTATTTCAGATAAATGCAGTTCTTCTGAAATTTTTATTCATCAAAGAACCCTGAAAAAAATCTACTCAGCTGTTTTCAACATAATAATAATAATAATAATAATAATAATACATGTTTCTGAGTCACAAATCAGACTATTAGAATGATTTCTGAAGGAACATGTGACTGGAGTAATGATGCTAAAAATTCAGCTTTGAAATCACATTTTAAAATATATTCAAATACACAACAGTTATTTTAAATAGTAAAAATATTTAAAAATGTTATTGCTGTTGCTGTATTTTGGATCAAATAAATACAGGCTTGCTGAGCAGAAGAGACTTCTTTAAAAAAAAAAAAAAAAAAAAAAAACACACAAATGAATCTTACTGTTCAAAAACCTTTGACTGGTAGTGTAGACTTACTTCCATCACAAAAAGCTGAAGTGATTCCACTCTCGAGTCACAAGATTTTTGAAGCACACTTGTTTGAATACCATGGCTATTTTTATTAGCTTACAAGAAACTTTAAAACATTTTTGTTAACTGAAATAAAGCTGCAATAAAACGAAAAATATGAATATTAGATTAAAAAACATTAAAAGAATTTTTTTTGCACAGCTTAAATACGTTTAAGCACTAAAATTAAACTAAAAAAGAAATAAAAACTTGAAATAAAATTAACTTTGGTCTCTATTAGACAAAACAAGACAAATTATAAAAACACACAACAAAATTCGTAATATATAAGTAATGAATAAAATAAAATTAATAAAAATTCAAATTATGAATAAAACTATATGTATATACACTATATATAACCCAACTAAGATGTTCTTCATAAACAAGGTAATTTCCAGTTGTAACTGAAAGTTTAAAAAAAATCAATATTAATCCCCTTACATTTAAAAATGGTTTCCTTAACTTAATGCCCTATTCATTTTAGACAACAACAGCAAAGCTTTTAAAATCTTGTATTTGTGTTTTTAAACAGCCCAGCATATGCAGGAAAAGCAGTGAGGCAGATTAACTCCTGCTGGACCGCCACACTTTACAGGCCCTGTTGTCCAGGGCTAAAACTCCCACACTGCCCTTTGAACAGTCATGATCACGCATGGCGTACTTAATTAACAGATCCCATGCAATTGTATACTTTAGTGAGGTAAGCATGTTGCTGACTACACAGTTTATATGTGCGATCAAAGATGCAAATGATTTATGATCACGCCTATTCTCACCATATATCATAGCCAGTCCCGTCTCATGCAGAAACCTGAACCGGCGGTGTTTGAACAGCCATATGGTCAAGATTGTCAGGGTGAGGAGTAGGATAAAGACCAGCAGGTCGGCACTGTCTTGTCTGTGGCTTTCCTCAGCTTTCTTTTCTGTCACGATGTTCTCCATCGCACTGTCTTCAGCTCTGCACAGAGACAAGCAGAGGGAGCTCGCCAAAACAAACAGAGACAGTCTTCTCCAAATACTCATCACGGCGTTGATTTGACATGCAGAGCCCATGTTGGCATTTCTTTTAGGTGGCAAGATATAAGAAGAGGATTGCACTATGCTCAGGATCGCTGAACACAGGCTGGAGTATTAGCAGATACAATCATAGGCTGCTGTAGATTGTTCCTGATTCCCAACGACGCCCCGCCCACTGCATGTGACGTCACGTGACCAACAGAACAAATGCGTTCGTGCGGTTCATTATGGGCGAACGTTGCGCATAATTGTCGATGTTTCGTTTATTCTGCACCGTCATTGTCTAACATTGGCATATGTGTTATTAAGTAATATTAGGATGTAATTAATATTTTATCATTACAAGTTTAATTCCCTATGCACTCACCTTTATTTGTATTGTAATAAAACTCTCATATCTCATTCTACATACAGCTGAGGTCATAAGTTTACATACTGTACACCTTGCAGAATCTGCAAAATGTTAATTATTTTACCAAAATAAGAGGGGTCAGACAAAATGCATGTTATTTTTTATTTAGTACTAACCTGAATAAGATATTTCACCTCAAAGACGTTTACATATAGTCCACAAGAGAAAATAATTCATAAAAAATATGCTGTTCAAAAGTTTACATACATTTGATTCTGATCCACAGGTGTTTTTTCTTTTTTAGTGATAGTTGTTTATAAGTCCCTTTGCTTGTCACGAACAGTTAAACTGCCTGCTGTTATTTAGAAAAATCCTTCAGGTCCTACATATTCTTTGGTTTTTCAGCATTTTGAAAAACCAATACTTGTGTATTTAAACCCTTTGCAACAATGACTGAATGATTTTTAGATTCATCTTTTCACACTGAGGACAACTGAGGGACTCATATGCAACTATTATAAAAGGTTTAAACACTCACTGGTGCTCCAGCCCAGAAGGAAACACAATGCATTAAGAGCCGGGGAGTGAAAACATTTGAACAGAATGGAGATGTGTAAATTTTTCTTATTGTGCCTAAATATCGTTTTGTTTTTTTGTTTTTTTTAATTTAATACTTCCCTTCAGAAGCTACAGAAGATAGTTACATGTTTAGCAGAAGACAAAATAAGTTGAATTTACCCTGATCTTCAAATTTTAAAAAAATTCACTCTCGTCTCTTAATGCATTGTTTTTCCTTCTGGAGCATCAGTGAGTGTTTGAACCTTCTGTAATAGTTGCATTTGAGTCCAACATCAGTGTCTTACGTTTTTTTGTTTGACTTTTTTTGCACGTTCTCTTTGTAAACACTGGGTCGTCCTCCCGCCTACGTCCCACATGCGTGATTACGTGATTATGCATTGCAGAACTAATGCAAGATGAGCATTTGTGGTTAAAAAGTACACAAATTTTTGTTTTTTTAAGAAAATGACTGATCGTTTTGCTAGATAAGACCCTTATTCCTCAGCTGGGATCATGTAGAACCCTTTGAAGCTGCATTGAAACGGTAATTTGGACCTTCAACCTGTTAGCCACCATTAAAGTCCACTATATTTCTTTTTGACTTAAGAAAGAAAGACAAGAATGTTTTGGATGACATGGGGGTGAGTAAATTATCAGGAAATATTCATTCTGGAAGTGAACTAATTCTTACGTAGGTAAAATGCTATGTAATGTAAGTATTACATGTAGATCAAAGAAGATAATACGTTTTGAATAGTTAAAAACTTGTAATTCTGGAACAATGTCGAGCCTTCCTTGGATTTTTATTCTAATTAATTTTATGTTTTATTGCAGAGACTTTTGTGTTAAAATACATCCTGGAAATACCTCACAGTACACAGTTAGTTAATTATTTAAAAATTAAAAATATTTTTGCGAATACATTCACATTCGCTGTGTCTCTTTAAATGGCAGTTCAAAGCGGCAGTGGACAACCGGAAGTGCGATTAGTGCGGCGGTGATGACGCAGCGCTCATTGAGGAGTGCTTCACACGCTTCGGCAGTGGCTCGATCGGTTGTGCTCGAGTGAAAATGGCCTCGTCCTTCTGGAAAGGTGTTGTCGGCGTAGGCCTTTTCGCCTTGGCACACGCAGCTTTCTCAGCGGCACAGCGTAAGTATTGCTCATCAAGAAACGGGAGGTAATGGACAGACGTGTTGTTGTTCAGTAAGCTGTAGCTGATTGTGGTCCGGCGGTGAGTGCGGCCTCTCTGCAGAGCTCAGTGTGCATGACAGCTTCAGCTGCACTCAAACCCTAGTGAGCTGCCTATCTAGACAGCATTCAAACAGTATATTCTATTCAAAAATGCTGTATGGGTAGTCAGCTCACTAGGGTTTGAGACGCAACCGTTGCTAACAGCACAATACACGGTTAAGAAGTTGTTTTCTACCATGAATCACTGATCATGACAGTCTGACTGAGACTTATGAAGGATCAGTGTTTGTGTGATGTGTGTGGAGCTTTATCGGGGTGTTTATGTAATGTAGTGTGCTTGGTATTTTAGTAGCAATTTTCTTTACTCTGTAAACGTAACGTATTGAAGCTTTGTCCAAAGACAGTGTGTTGAATAACGTTTAATAAGGAACGAAATTATGTAATGAAAATGAGCTCGTAGCCAGACAGCGTTTCCTCTCTAAAGATACAAATTCATCCGCTATTTGTGTCGTAGACATGTCCTATTCGTTCATTTGAGTCGGATCTTTTCATTGAACGGATTCGTTCACTAATCGCTCTGAACGATTCTATAACATGTTCGACTGAATCGACTCGGCGCTGTTCGACTCACTGAACCGAGAATTGTTCTTTTGAACTTGTCTAACGGGTAATGAACGGACAACTGACGAAAAACCTTTATTAAATCTTCTCAAATAACAAACAGGCATTCTCATCATTAAACACACACACACAAAAAAAAATCCAAGCAAAATATATTAAAGATATTTAAATTTTTATTAAAATGTATAAAATATTTTTTACAAATTTATTTAAAATTAAGTAATTATTTGTAGTCATTTTTAAATGTCTTTATTGGATTTTGCAAAAAAATAAAATAATTAAATTATAATAAATAAAATTAGTGCTGTCATCCAAAATAAAAGTTTTTGTTTAATATATGCGTGTACTGTGTGTATCTATTATGTATATACAAATACACACACATACAGTATATGTTTTGAAAATATTTTTTTTTTTTACATGTATACATTTTTATTAATATAATTAATATATAAATATATTTAATATATAAACAACATTTGTGTGTATTTATATATACATAATAAACGCACAATACACACATATATTATGTAAACAAAAACTTTTATTTTGGACGCGATTAATCGTTTGACAGCACTAAATAAAATCAGATTTTAATAAATCAAACTTTACGGGTATTTATTAATAATAAGCAAATATTTTTTAAGAGTTTGAAGTCTTTCCTTCATCACCTGCTTTAAGGATTTTCCAAATCATTTTTAATGCCACAAAATTTGGAGCAACTTTAACAAATCTACATTATAAAACATAAATAAAAATTATTATACAAAATTCAGCCTCTTTGTTTTGCATAAAAACACCAAACTTAATGTGATGAAGAAAAAACAGGCAAAACTGACAACTGAACTAATAGTTTTTTTGTTTGTTTTTTTATTAAATGAATCATTGCTTCACAAACTGAACTGTGACATTAACCTACAACAAACACCTTAATTAATAAAACAATGTAATCAAAAAACCATACCAAAAAGCAATATTTGCCTGGAATGTCAACCAAAAAAATCTCAACATTTGCATGTTTGCTCAGGTTTCTAATTCTATATGCTTGGCATATAATGCAAAGCTTGGTGATGTAATTATGATGATGTTTTTTTAAACCGATTCTTTTCGAAAGAACCGATTCACAGAAGCAACTTAGGCTTCCCATGACAAGATGCAAACAGTTAGCTGTAGAGACATCTCCTATTTTTGCATGTACCATCACTTGCAAAAAGCTTTGCATTAGATGCCAAGCATATAGAATTAGACACCTGAGCAAACATACAAATCTAAAGAAGCTGTGAACTTAAGTATAAGAACTTTAATGTGCAAGGAATGTTTTTTTGGTGTGTGTGTGTGTTATATGAATTAACTACATGTACTTGATATAGGTTAAGGTTAGTGTTTGGTTTAGGTTTAGAAACTTTAAATAATGCAGAGTTTACTAATATAACTATCTTAAGTACTAGTGCTGTCAAACGATTAATCGTAAATGATCGCATCCAAAATAACAGTTTTTCTTTACATAATATATGTGTGTGCACTGTGTATATTTATTATGTTTCTATAAATACACACACATGCATGGATATATTTAAGACAAATTTGTTTATATATTAAATATTTTTATATAAAATTAATTTTATAAATAAAAATGTATACAAATAATTATATTCAAAATATACTGTATGTTTGTGTATTTATACACAAAAATAAATATACACAGTACACACTGTTTTTTTTTGTTTTTGTTTATTATGTAAACAAAAACTTTTATTTTGGATGCGATTAATTGCGATAAATTGTTTGACAGCACTAGTGAGTACATGTACTCAGTAATGTTGCTCCAAAAACAATTATACTCTTGTTTAGAGTGTGAATGATTTAATGCCTCTCATACATCCTAAAAAAGATTTTCTTTTTGTTTTCCAGACCGATCCTACATGAGACTGACAGAAAAAGAGAATGAAACATTACCTATAGATGTAAGTTGCAATCAAAGGCAAGACACTAATCGCATTGAATCACATGCGTTTGTTGTTTTCCCTCAATACAGCTTTTCTTCTGTTGTGTTTTCAGATAGTGTTGCAGACTTTGTTATCGTTTGTGATCACGTGTTACGGCATAGTTCACATCTCAGGCGAATTCAAAGACATGGATGCTTCTTCAGAGCTCAAAAACAAGTAAGCACATGCAGATTTTAAAGTAACACCTGGCTGTATCAGCAATATGCTGTTCCTTATTCACACTTCTCTTTTTTTTGCTTTAACAGGACATTTGACACATTGAGAAATCACCCGTCTTTCTACCTGTTCAATCACCGAGGTCGAGTACTCTTCCACTCTCCAGAGCAAGAGCCCTCCACTCCCAGCGCCCAGGCCTTGCCCTCCAATCCCCTGCGGTTACGCAAGCTGGAAAATTATCATTGAGACTGGCCTTCGGTGGGCTGCCATGCCCGGTTTCTTTTTTTTTTTTTGGTCTTTCTTAAATTTATTTGTTAGCTCCTCAGTTGGAAGGGAAAATAAGCATATTTTCCTGTCTTTATGTATATGTGAATATGCTGTACAAACATGCATCTCTTGTGGTTACTATTTTGTCAATGGACTGTGCCAACTCCTTTTCCAGCTGATATGTTTGTAAATACTTGTTATTGCTTGGGAGTCTTAAACCTGTAGGTTGCGGCTATAGCCCTTCGCTTGGCTGTCGCACACTGGGCACGAATCCTACCATGTACAATGTCGGTTTGCCACTGAACGGACTCTAACTGCAACAGGTTGTTTCCTGGCCCCTTCTGAACTGAGGTCAATATTGTGGACCATAAATTGTATTAGCGTTCAGAAGCAGTAGCTCTGATTACTGAACTGCAAATTTGAGCTCATAATACTGAAACTGATTAAAACTATTAAAACCTGTCTGAGCAAGGCCACAATAGATTATGTAGATTAATAGCAATTCTAACAATACTGTGAACACTCAGTGGGAATGAATGGTACATTTGTTTTTTGAAGAGGGGGGCAATGTTTTCTGATTTCTTTCATGTTGAGACAACTCCTTATTTTTACCTTAATAAAATCTGAAATTTTATTGATAAATTTGCAATTTGGACAAAATCCAAATTTTTTGCTCCTTTATTTCAGAAGTACAGTCTAGGGCTGTCACTAACAATTATTCTAATTATCCAGTAATCGTTTGTAATTATAACTGAATAGTAATTGGATAATTCTAATAACATTTTTGGTAGTAATAAAATAGACCTAAGTGAACAATAGCCTTTAAAATTAAAATACATATATAATAGCAATGAGGTAATAACTGGTTCAAATAAAGCATCAAAAGCAAGTAATCATGGTTTTATTGAACAATACTGTGAAAATACATAATGGTTTTTACACTTTACAGCTTGATTAATCCATGTTTAATACTGACTAAACTGCATTTAATTCAAATGTTCACTTAATCTTTAATATTTGGCCATTTCTTTACGACAAAAATGCTACAGCAATTGTTATTTCTTAAATATGTGGACATCAAAACGTGTAAACTCTGAGTGAGGGATTAAACTTTCATTCTGAAATTGCGATGAACAGTTATATTGAGCATATTGAGAAGAATATGTATGTATTCTATTGTGTTTGCATTAGTTACGAATGTTACAATAAACCCAAACTCAACAACATGCAGAGATGGAGTTTGAGACGCTCCACACATATAAATGATAACAGTTTGTGTGGAGCAGTACTTACTGTGAACGCAGACACACGTATGTAACCTACATCCATGTAAATAATTAAAACATATAGAGGGTTTGCAGTGCATTTACATCACGATTTGGTCAGTTATCCGGTGTGTGGCCAAATTAACAATACTCGGACGTAAACAACAGCATGGACTGCACGGTTAATGTTCTACTGAATATGTTGCTCTGCTCATTTATGCTGTCTAAACCATGGGGGAAAACACATGTGGAAGCTGCTAAATCATATGTGACCCTGGACCACAAAACAGTCTTAAGCAGCACGGGTATATTTGTAGCAATAGCCAAAAATACATTACATGGGTTAAAATAATCTTTTTTTCTTTTATGCCAAAATCATTAGGAAATGTTCCATGAAGATAATTTATTAATTCCTACCGTAAATATATCAAAATGTAATTTTTGATTAGTAATATGCATGTTAAGAACTTCATTTGGACAACTTTAAAGGCAATTTTCTCAGTATTCAGATTTTTTTGCACCCTCAGATTCCAGATTTTCAAATAGTTGTATCTCAGCCAAATATTGTCCTATCCTAACTTTATTCAGCTTTCATATAATGTATAAATCTCAATTTAAAAAAAAAAATTACCCTTACGATTGGTTTTGTGGTCCAGGGTCACATATAGAGAAGGACTTAGTAAACAGAAAAGGGCGCAATATTTTGACAAACTCAAGTTAATAGGTGATGACAGGAACAAGCAGTATTAATTCAGATATGTTTCACCTACCTGACCAGAAATGATAAGAACGAACACGAATGTTGTCAAGATTCTTGCCCTGGAAATCCTGGATCAGCATGGCCAACCACAAACGCTTTTTGTTCCTCAGACAGTTTTTTACACTCTTCTCCTTGATTTGTTATAAGCTTTGTCAGTCTATAGTACCCCAAATGTTTTTCCCGGTTCGACCGATTAGTACAGCCCAAAACATGACAATAATTGACTACTTTCAGCAGCAATAATCAGCAAAATATGCGGGCTTCGTTGGTTCAGTGGTTTTGTTTACGTTCATTGCCGCCAATATGGCCGACTGATGACGCGTGGTGAAAACACTAACGTTATATATTAAACCCGCATCGCATATATTTGTTTAACTGAATCGTAGTGTTTGTGAATTCACAATAGCATTATGCTTAATTATGATTTTTAAATCGATTTATTAAATCATGCAGCTTTGGAAAACGATCTTAACTGCGTTTCGTGGATTCTCGTGCGTGGAATGCGCCACTTCCGGTATTTTGCCGGTTACTCGGTGACAGCCCTAGTACAGTCTGTTCTGATTGTGTATGAAACTAAGAGATAGAATGTTCATTTTATACCATAGCCATTGTTATACAACGCTAAGACCTGCCAAAAAGTTTTCATGTTGTACAATAAACAATTTTATGTGTGGATCTGGAGCATTCACGGAGATATTTGGGTGTGGTAAACTGAGCTGGCTACCCATTGTTTCCCATGTAAGTGGAGAATTGGCAGTTAAAATGGTTTGGTTTAAGCCCGTAATTATACTAATCCTTCACTAAGCCACCTTTTTTTTTCTTTAGAGGAGACTTGCTAAGCACCAGCAATGGTAACCCTCTTATCCCAACACTGTTTAGCCTCCTCTTCTGGTATTAATTGCTGCTTGTGACATTATTTTAAACATGGAGATCATATTTCCTTTGTGGGATAATCCTGTTTGTTGTCAGTATGACTTTAGAGTAGTCGCATTGCTGTAATTTAACTTTGTCATTAACACTGAGGTTGAAAATCTTAGCTAGACTTAACATTTTAGGCTGATGTTTATAACTGGTCAAAGGTTTATTATATCTACCATTTGAAGCTGTATTTAGAGTTGTAGTTATGGCAAAATGTTCCAGTTTGCATAAGCGCTTGTTAGTTTTAATTTGCAATGACTGCATGGCACAAAGTTACAACATTGCAATGTCACTGTAGGGCTGATTAAAAGTACTCACGGCTATTATGTTGTATATAGCAGATTCAGCCATCTGTTGTGACGGGGGAAATGAGTAAGCTCAGGAGACGGCAACATGTGGTGCAAGACCCCATAATAGACAATCATGTCTATTAATAACGTGAGAGATAAAGGTGTTAGAAGAGACAAGGCGACCAAATGCAAGCGTTGCATCAGTACAAAAATATGACAAGATGGAAACCAGCCCATTTTAAGATTGGAATGACTACAACTGTGTACAGGGTACATGCTTGTAGTGTTTTGGGATTTTATAAAAGGATGAGAAAAATAAGGCTATTGACTATTAAGAACAAAGAACAGTATAAAATACAAAAAATCTGAACAGATCATCTATACTTCAACCAAAGCAACATTTATTTCAAAGTCTTAAGTGTGTCCTGTGCAAAATATCAGCATTTAAGACAAGGTTGCATTTATTTGATCAAAAATACAGTAATATTGTGAAATATTATTACAATTTAATATCTTTTAAAATGTATTAATTTCAGCATTACTCCAGTCTTCGGCAGTGTTGCCAAGTCTTCGGTTTTTCCACAGAATTGGGATACTTTAAGGCTGTTGCCGCGAGTTGAAGCAAACCCAATAACGTAATATTTAGCCCGTGGAATGCAAGTTTTACCAGGGTAAGCCTGGTAAAAATGTGTATTTTATCCCCCAGAATGCTAGTTTTTAGTAACATTTGGGTGGGTTTTGTTGTGAAAACCTGGCAACCCTGGTCTTCAGTGTCACTTTCCATTATTCTAATATGCTGATTTGCTGCTTAGTAAACATTTCTTTGTATTATCAGTGTTGAAAACAGTTGTGCTGCTTCATATAATACTGAAAACCACGATTCATTTTATTTTAGGTTCAAAATAACAGCATTTATTTGAAATCTTTTGTAACATTATAAATGTCTTTACTGTCGCTTGATTAATTTAATGCATCCTTGCTGAATAAAAATAATAAAAAAAAAAACAAAAAAAAAACCTGAACAGTAGTGCATATATAAGATGATGTACAAATTATATATAAAATTACACAATGCACACATTTCCTTTGTAATTTTTTATTTTTCCTTGTTTTCATAAAAAAATCATAAAACTTTGTCTATATAATATCAGTTTACAAAACGTTTTATACAATTCTTAAAATATTTTTATGTTCTCGTAGCAATACCATCCAAAAATAGTCTATATTATTTATGAACATTAAAAAGTAGTATACATCTGTTTTTAAAAATGAACAAAACAAACAAGAATGGGGTCACTATCGTAACTTGCGTCTGAAATGAAACTAAGCAGTCTTGCGACTTCTCGATGAGAAGCATAGGATGACTGGACAGAATCAAAACTCTGCTGTGAACCAGTTCATTTCACACCACAGCTGGCATTTCCCATTTGTGTGATGAGCCAAGCGCTTTGTTCTTTTTGGACAGGGTGTTTCATAGGACACTATTGCTCTTAGGACACTGAATGATGCTAATCTATGTGACATTACATATCACCACAAATACAACAGGCCAGCTTCCAAATCTCATAATGAATCTCCAAAGTCATAAGGATGTTCTTCTGAAATATCTGCATTAAGGAGTAAAATTGAGCTTGGCTTACTGATGATTGTAGGGTTATTGCTCTTGAGAAGTCTACAACAGTGTAGTTCCCGATCCAGACTGCTTTAAAGGTCCAACTATGTTGTAAACCCCATGACTTGTGGGCATTTCATGCAAACACAAATCCATCATAGATTTTCCATACTTTTATCAGCTCTGAACTATCCATTGATGCCAAATAACAGCGGACAGACACAATACATAAACATACTTCACGTGACAGATGCTGACCTCTGCCTCGGATGACCCTGTAAAAATCACACAGTGGGTGAGGCTTGGCTTTTCTGGAGTGTGCTTATTCATTATTTTATGGTAACTACGGTCGTTTTCAGGCCCGCAAAGCCTGCAGAATCGGCAGAAACCCCTGTCAAACCTGGAGCGCCTCTCTCCATTGTGAGCACTCGATTCAGTAACTGGAAGCGCCTGGACAGGAGCGTGAGCCAGACAGGCCTCCGTCCTCCCTAATTTACTCTCTCCCTCGCTACGTCTCCTCCTAAAGCACAGTGCTGAGGCTGATGGGTCGGCCCGTGTGCTCAGTTGGCATGCTCTGCCGCTTCTCTGTCGTCTCGTGTGTCTCTCAGCGGTGAGATGTGACGTGCCACTATCTGCTGTGGACGTTGTTGAGTTGTGTGGGCAGCATCTGTCTGTCTTCAATCTCTTCCAGAGCGCTCTCCAGCTGCTGGATCAGCACACGCTTCTTAAACCTGAGAGAGACATGGGTAATTAGCTGGATTATATGACAATGGATTATATATAATAGCATAAACATGCTTTACATACTAACAAGTTACTTTATGAAACAAAGAAACAAAACAGCTTATTATTACCTGCTTTCAGAAAGTCTTAACCTTTTTTTTTTCTTTTTATATTGACATTTTTTCTTATTTAAAGCATGAATATAACTTTTACAGTTGAAGTCAAACGTTTACATACACCTTGCTGAATCTGCAAAATGTTAATTATTTTACCAAAATAAAAAGGATCATACAAAATGCATGTTATTTTTAAGTTAATAAGTTACCCTGATCTTAAAATTCAAAAAGTTTTCACCCTCCGGCTGTTAATGCATTGTTTTTCCTTCTGGAGCATCAGTGAGTGTTTGAACCTTCTGTAATAGTTGCATATGAACCCCTTAGTGTGAAAAGATGGATCACAAAATCATAGTGTCATTGTTGGAAAGGGTTCAAATACACAAAAATGCTGAAATACCACAGAATTTGTGGGACCTAAAGGATTTTTCTGAAGAACAGTGGGCAGTTTAACTGTTCAGGACAAACAAGGGACTCATGAACAACTATCACTAAACCAAAAAAAAACAAAACAAAACAAAAAACAGCTGTGAATCATTTAGGTAATAACACAGTATTAAGAATCAAGTGTATGGAAACTTTTGAACAGGCTTATTTTTTATAAATTCAACTGTTATTTTCTTTAGTGGACTATATGTAAATGTCTTTTATGTGAAATATCGTTTTCAGGTCAGTACTAAATAAAAAAAATAACATGCATTTTGTATGATCCCTCTTATTTTGGTAAAATAATTAATATTTTGCAGATTCTATAAGGTGTATGAAAAATTTTGACCTCAACTGTATGTTATCAGAAGGTTATGGTTAAAAATACTTTTTATATCAGTTTGTTTCTAAAGTAAATTTATTTTAAGAATTCATTGGTATTTTTATAAGACAACATTTCAAAAAAAAAAAAAACAAACTGCAGTAACCTTGGCGATTATTTTGTGCAATTTTATGATCCAATACATTTTGCAGATAAATTCAATTATTAACCAAAGTTTTATGGGTTTGAAATGACAGAAATTTTATTTTGGGCGAACTAACCCTTTAAACTTAAACTTAGAAAACTTACTAACAACTACACTACTAGTCAAAAGTTTTTGAACATTTCAGATAAATGCTGATCTTTGGATCTTTCTATTCATCAAAGAATCCTGAAAAAAATGTACTCAACTGTTTTAAATATTTATCATAATAATAATAATAATAATAATAATAATAATAATAATAATAATAAATGTTTCTTGAACAGCAAATCAGCACATTGGAATGATTTCTGAAGGATCATGTGACACTGAAGACTGGAGTAATGATGCTGAAAATATAGATTTGATCACAGGAATAAATTACATTTTAAAATATATTCAAATAGAAAGCAGCTGTTCTAAATAGTAAAAATATTTCATGATATTACTGCTTTTGCAGTATTTGGATCAAATAAATGCAGGCAGAAGAGAATTCTTAAAAAAAAAACATTAAAAATCAATACATTTGACTAGTAGTGTAACAGAAATAAATAAGTACTAAAATTAATTTAATAATTAATAATTACTGAAATGAAAAGTGAAATAAAAGCAAAACCAAAATCAAAACATTAAAAAAAAAAAAAAAACAATAAAAAGATGCACGTAACACAATTACTAAAACTTATAATTAAAATTTAAACTATAAAGAATACAAGAAAATTACTAAACCTTAACTAAAATTAAACAAGAATTAAAATGAAAACCGAAAATATAAAAAATATTTAAAAATACGTTAATATGATATAAATTATACTAAAACAACAGTGCAGGGGACATGTAGAAATATGCTTATTAGAGATCTGTGGTAAATTTTCTGTTTGACCAAAGGCTGGTGGAGTGTTTAGAAAACCTGTTTGTTTGCTCACTACAACATGCCGACATCCTCTATGGCAGGGGTGTCCAATCGTGCTCCTGGAGGGCCACTGTCCTGCAGAGTTTAGCTTCAAACCTAATTAAACACCTGAACCAACTATTCAAGTTCTTACTAGGCATACTAGAAACTTCCAGGCAAGTTAGAGCTAAACTCTACAGGACAGTGGCCATCCAGGACCGAGTTTGGACACCCCTGCTCTATGGTGTCATTGGTGAGAGGAGCATGAACGGCATGTGAACGTTTGAAGAGAGCTCTCACCTGGCCGCCTCTTTGATGGCATGATGAATGAAGTACCTCTGCACTGATATCGGCCCCTTCACCTCCTCCAGTAACCTGAATATTGCCTCATAATCTGCACAAAAGAATAGACAATGGAGTTTAGCATTATTAATTCCTACAAATATATACACCCTCATTCACAGTATAAGTGCACTCGATTAAAAAATTCAAAGAGAATACAAAAATGAATGGGCATGAATAATTCATTTGGTATTATATTTAGATACTCACTGCGGCCAGGCTTGCGGACTTCTTTGATGACTCGAGTGCGCAGCTCCGCGTTACTCCCCTCCAGGGGAATCATAACAATTGTGCCCTGTGCTGGAGTGTCTCCTCCATTGCCCTCCACCGCCCCTTCCTGGCCCGGAGGACTCAGGTCCTCACAGTTTTGTGTGAGATCAGAGGGTCTCTCATCTAGACAGTTCTCCAGTCCTATTCTCTCCTCTTCGCCATCTGGTGTCCCCACCTCTCCTCTGTCCTCCACAGGTGCAGGGCTTCCTCCAACTCCATCCACTCCTCCAGGCCACCCGTCTCCAGCCTCCCCGGCTGGCGCTCGCTCCCCATTGCTTTCTGTGCCTCCTACACTGTTCCCCTCAACTCCTGTAGGAGAAAATATATAGCAGCATATATTTTACAAGAATGTTTCGAATAGCATACTAATATCCTACTTGTATGATTTATAAAGTATATACACTACCAGTAGGATTTGTCATGTTTTCCAAAGAAGTCTGTTCTGCTCACCAAGCTTGCATTTATTTGATCCAAAGTACAGCAAAAACAGTAACATTGTGAAATATTTTTACTATTTAAAATAACTGCTTTTTATTTGAACATATTTTAAAATGTAAAAAAAATATTTATTTCTGTGATCAAAGCACAATTTTAAGCATCATTACTTCAGTCTTCAGTGTCCTTCAGAAATCATTCTAATATGCTGATTTGCTGTTCAAGAAACATTTTTTGTTATTATTAACAATAAGTAATTTTTTCAGGATTCTTTGATGAACAGAAAGATCAGCATTTGAAATAAAAAGGTTTTGTAATATTATACACTTTACCATTAAATTTTTTGGGGGGATAGAAATGATAGAAATTAATTTTTTATTTGGCAAGAATGCATTTAATTGATTAAAAGTGATGATAAAGACATTTATAATGTTACAAAAGCTTTCTATTTCAGATAAATGCTGTTCTTCTGAACTTTTTCGTTTTCAACATAATAATAATAATAAAAAATGCTTTTTAAACAGCAAATCAGAATATTAGAATGATTTCTGAAGGATCATGTGACTGGAGTAATAACGCTAAAAATTCAGCCTTGAAATCACAGGAATAAATTACATTTTAAAATATATTCAAATAGAAAACAGTTATTTTAAATAGTAAAGATATTTAAAAATTGTACTGTTTTTTGCTGTAGTTATTTTAAATAGTAAAAATATTTCACAGTTGTACTGTTTTGGTGTACTTTGGATCAAATAAATGCAGGCTTAGTAAATGCAGAAGAGACTTCTTTTAAAAACATTAAATCTAATATATACATTACCATTCGAACGTTTGGGGTCAGTAGGATTTTTTGAAAGAAATGAATACTTTCTTTCAGGAAGGATGAATTAAATTGATCAAAAGTGACAGTAAATACATTTATAATGATAGGGATTTCTATTTTAAATAAATGCTGTTCTTTAGAATTTTTTATTCATAAAAGAATCCTGGAAAAAAAGGTATTATGGTTTCCAAAATATTACGCAACATCGATATTAATATAAAATATTTCTTGAGCATAAAATCAGAATATTAGAATGATTTCTGAAGGGTCGTGTGACACTGAAGACTAGAGTAATGATGCTGAAAATTCAGCATTACATAACAGGTATAAATTACGTTTTAAAAATATATTTCAATAGAAAAGGTATTTCGAATTGTAATAATATAACAGTGTTTTAAAAACATTAAAACACAAACTGCAATATACTCGACCAGAGGTAATTACAGCGATGCTGTTTTTTTTTTCTTTTTTCTAACTAATTATTTGATTAGGTTGATAATTGAATTACAAATGGAAAACAACATTTGGTAACAATTTACAGTGTCATTGTTACACACAACATGTGCTTATTCTAGTAATACCAGTTAATTATGCATAATTATATCCAACTGGCCCTAAACCAAGCACTAATCCTAACTCTATTAAGTACATGGCGGTAATTAATATTACACAGAAACTGCATAATTACACTCTAACAAGGAAGCCTTGAAATGAACCTAACATTTCATTTGCAGAACACTAACTGGATGCTATAAACATGCAATTTGATAAGGTCGAGTGACAACAATGTAGCATACTACTGTTTGAAATGCAGCCTGTTACTGTTTCTCTCACAATAAAAAAAAACAGTAAACAGTACAGAGTGTAATCTGAAAATCAGTCAGCTGTGACTCAGAGGACTTTACCTTTGTGTAGTGGGATTGGTTTGATGATTCCTTGCTGGCCCTGAGTCCCTGTGGGGCCCTTGCCCAGGACATGATTGGTTATTATAGGAGGAGTTTGGGGCCGGCGCAGCAGAGGGGACATACTCCTCCTCCTCTTCAGGGCAGTGCCCGAGTTAAGATCCCCAGTGTTACCCCGCTTCTTATTTTGTGGGCCTGTCACAAACTCATCTGCTTCATCGATCATCATTCCCTGTCATTGGGAGAGGGGGAAAAAGGAAAACAAAACAATTTAGCATCTAACACACTTTACTGAAGTTTTAACCTGTAATTTTTATTATCAGTGCACCCTTTTCACATTTCTGAGGTTCTCAAGCAGAAGTCGTCATAGTTGGGAATCAAAATGGAATTTTTTTGCATTTCCATTTGCTCTAACAGCAAATGAAAACATTAATGATAGCCCAGGCGGAAAACGTGCACTTCCATAATGTACCTAAAGTGCTCTATTTTCACACACTAATTTTGTACCTAATATAGTAAAAAATGATTCTTTAGTACTTCCTAAGATAATCTTAAGAACATCTCAAATGTGCTGTTTTGGGATACGATAAATATGAACTAAAATGTATTTTTGACATACTTTCTCTGTATTTAAAAAATGTATTTAGTTACCGCTTATAGTACACTTGAACTCACTAGTATATGAAAGATGGGTTCAAGTGGTAACTAAATATATTTTTATACTTAGATGTTCTTAAGATTATCTTAAGAAGTACTAAAGAATATTTTTTAGTACATTAAGTACAAATTAGTGTGTGAAAATAGAGCACTCTACGTACATTAAGGAAGTGCATTTGTTTTTCACCTGGGAGTGTTTCTAAGACTTTCCAAAGGAGGAAAAAATATCACAAGCTTGATTACAGTGGTCAAAAGAGAAAAAGATGTCAAATTTGCCAAAAATCCCTCAGTCGCTGTATTAGAAACTCCCAGGCAGCAGCAACTAGCTTTCTGAAATGCTAATGGCAAAATAATATAATACAAAGTATAGTGCTATAAATACACATTTATTTTTAATAAATAAATATATTATATACTAGAACAGTAATGTTAACAACTGTGGAAACATATCATCACAGTCTGTGAAAAAGGTCCATAGGTTTGACATGCACACACCTTCTTGTCCTGCTTGAATGGGTTGCCAAATGTGTGCAGTCGTTTAGGTTGGTCTGGATCAATTTCACGCAGAGGTGATGGCATCATCTTCAAATACTCCTGATAATTTCCCATCTGCCCCACTGGAATACTGTGCAAGGAGTCTGCAGAATCATGGAAAAATATTCAATATTAAACAAATATAAGCTGTCCATTCAAACCCGTAAGACCTTCGTTCATCTTCGGAACACAAATGAAGGTATTTTCGATTAAATCCAAGAGTTTTCTGACCCTGCATAGACAGCAATGCAACTACCACATTTAAAGTCCAGAAAGATGGTAAGGACATCGTTAAATTAGTGACATCAGTGTTTCAACCATAATTTTATGAAGCTACGATACTTTTTGTGCACAATGAAAACAACTTTATTCAGCAATAGCTTTATAAAAAGGCTGAACCACTGAAGTCTATTTTAACAATGTCCTTACTACCTTTCTGGGCCTTGTTAAGTTGCTGTCTATGCAGGGTCAGAAAGCTCTTGGATTTCATCAAAAACATCTTAATTTGTGTTCTGAAGATAAGCACAAATTAGATGAAGGTGTTACAGGATTGAAATGACATGAGGGTGAGTAATTAATGTCAGAATTTTCTTTTTAATATCCACTACAGCACACAAAACAAAAAAACAGATTTTGTTTCCTGCTGTGTCACCATAAAAACGTTTTCACAGGCAAAATCCAGCTATTTAAATAGAAATGAACCAGGAATTTCATGTGAGGGTAAAAGATTGGTCACAGATTGGTCGCACTGACCAACAGAAAGCTGCTGGTTTTGAAAGTGACTGCTGTGTGCGGTGTACTTTATACATTTACGCTATTTACAATGTGGTCACACCTTAAAGGGATAGTTCACCCAAAAATTAAAATTCTGTCATTAATTACTCACCCTCATGTCATTCCAAACCTGTAAGACCGTTGTTCATCTTCGGAACACAAATTAAGATATTTCTGATTAAATCTGAAGATGAATGAAGGTCTTACTGGTTTGGAATGACATGAGGGTAGGGCTTGGTGATACAGCAATAAATTTAAATCTCGATTTTTTCATAATGTTTGACCAATTATTGTTTTTTTTTATGATTTTTAACTAGTCAACCTGAAAATGTAACTACAACATGATTCAAGTAACTTTTTCTTTATTAACCTTCTAGTTAACGAAAATTCTATTCCAAGTGCACCACACATGAAGTTGTCAACATGATGTAAATGTTAAACAAATCCCATGTTAAATACCTTTTTTTTTTTGATTGTACTGCTTTTCCATTGTTTTTTCTATGTAAACATGGATGCGTTTGACTGTTGCAATCATGTCTCTTACAGCGTCTCATGCATGAAACGGCAATCTAAAAACGTGGCGCTTGAGATTAAAGTTCACTCCCATCTTCTTGCATGTTGTTCCTATTCCACTGTCTGTGTCGCATCTTTCTAAACACAAAGCGCATCCTGTGTGAATGCCGCCTAGCGCTATGAGCGTGTCACACTTGAGTGGTTTATCGCGTGCGCCAACATGCAGTTGGACCGTTCTTTACTCTTTACTGTTATCATTGGCATATTTTAGAAAGTGTCTAATTGTAACGTTTGGTAACATTTCTATTCAAAATTTTCTAAAATATAAAATCATGGCAAAACATTAATTAATTGATTAATTGATAAAAATCGGACAAATAGCCGAGCCCTACTTTGTAGCTTCATAAAATTAAGGTTGAACCACTGATGTCACATGGACTATTTTAACAGTGTCCTTACTACCTTTCTGGGCCTTGAATGTGGTAGTTGCGTTGCTATCTATGCAGCGTCAGAAAGCTCTTGGACTTCATCAAAAATATCTTAATTTGTGTTCTGAAGATGAATGAAGGTCTTACAGGATTGAAACAACATGAGGGTGAGTAATTAATAGCAGAATTTGAATTTTTGGGTGAAGTAACCCTTTAATATCCACTACAGCAAACAAAACTGTTTCTTGCTGTGTTACAAAAAAAGTTAACCTATATAGTGTAAAGCTGCAAAATCCAGCCATTTAAATCGAAATCGACCAGGAATTTCATGTCAGGGTAAACGATTTCTCCATGCAAATTTCGCAGATTCTGTCATTAATTACTCAACCTTATGTCGTTGCAAACCCATAAGACCTTCGTTCATCTTCGGAACACAAATTAAGATTTTTTTTTGAAATATGAAATCCGAAGATGAATGAAAATCTTATGGGTTTAGAACAACATGAGGGTGAGTAATTAATGACAGAATTTTCATTTTTGGGTGAACTATCCTTTTATGGCATGTTTTACTGAAGGTTCACTTAGTACAATTACCATCATCCTGGCCTCTGATAAGCTTCTGCGTTGTCCTCAAAAGGTTGGAACGCATCCGAGTCACTTGATCTAGAAGGTTCCGTCGTGGAATATCATAAGCGTTTCTATAGGCCTGAGGCTTCAAATCCTTAAAGAGAAGGTGAGTAAATAATGACAGAAGTTACATTTTTGTCTAACCCCAAGAAAATCGCATATGTTTAAGTCAGACAGACTTAGATGTATAGTCAGAAGAATTCATCAGAATGAATCCACATCAGCAAAAAAATTCGATTTAAAATTCTGACCCCTAGGCGAGAATTGAGACATGATTGATTTCAAACAGACTCTGTAATGTAATTCAGCCCCACTCAAACTGTCTGTACCTTGTTGAGAAGTGCAATCTGGAAGCCAGCGAACTCTTTGAAGTTCATGTCGATGAGTCGGAGGGGTACCTCGCCCGTGATGCCCTGCAGGAGCTGCTTGAAATCACGGCGGTGTGCCAGAGACAGGGCATTCGAGTGGTTCTTAACCTTGATGCCTGTCTCTTGAGGAGGCTTCTTCCCGACAGACACAATCAGGCGGTCTGACTCGATCTTTGCCTTGGAAATCAAGTACAACTTGATTTAAAAAGCTGCATCACTCAGGGCTCATACAGATACGGAATGAATAACGTAATTTAAAAGAATATTATGAGTTACAATAATATTGAACATAATTTTAACTGTCAGCAGCGAAATCGTGCTCACCTGCTGGCTGAGTTTTTTTAGGTAGGAAATGACACTGTAGCTCAAGCCACAGTCCATGTTGTCAGAGATAAGATTCGGGGCTCCCATCATCCTCAGCGCCTTCTTGAGAGGCTGCAGTTGGAAAAAAGATAGGAAGAGCGCAGAGACAAAGGAAGTGAAAATGAGGACACACTCAGGGTGAATCTGCACTCAGAGCACATATCCTTGACCTCATTACAGCTGTTAACACACTATAGAACAAATACAGCTCACGAGAGGGGTCAGATTACAAGTGACCCTTTAGTGCATCTAACAGCCTGTTAATTGTATGTTGCATTAATTTGTGTGTACAAAGAAGCTGTCTTTTTTGTAAGCAGGACACTTCTGTGCTCTATTGGGATGTCCTTTTTAAGTAGGAACGAAGAGTGCCTTACCAAGAGAAAGTAAGGAGGCATGGACTTCAGGTACATTTCGAAGGCCTGCCGCCACTTGAGGTTTGGCTTTAGTTTGTGCACTTTAAATAAATCATCTGTAAGGAGAATAAAAGACGGTAAGTGTGCTGAAGACGCTACATTGAAAGACATTTTTTTTTCTTTAAGTCATTCTTCATAAAGAGGAAACAAAACCTGTACACAATTTCCGCAGCTACATTAAAAAAAAAAAGTATAAATGACACTGCATTATATAAAATTATTTATTATTAAAAATGATGCATATACACTACCAGTCAAAAGTTTTATAGAAGTCTCTTCTGCTCACCAAGCCTGCATTTATTCGATCCAAAGTACAGCAAAAACAGTAAAATTTTGAAACTGTATTTTTACTATTTGAACTGTTTTCTATTTGAATATATTTTAAAATGTAATTTATTCCTGTGATGCAAAGCTGAATTTTTAGCATTTTTAGTCACATGATTCTTCAGAAATTATTCTAATATTCTGATTTGCTGCTCAAAGACATTTATTATTATTATTATTATTATTATTATTATTATGTTGAAAACAGCTGAGTAGCTTTTTCAGGTTACTTTGATGAATAGAAAGATCAGAAGAAGAGCATTTATCTAAATTAGAAATCTTTTGTAACATTATAAATGTCTTTTGATCAATTTAAAGCATGCTTGCAGGTAATGCTGAAAAAAAAAGTGATTTAAATATTGATCATAATAATTATAGAAAATGTATCTTGAACAGCAAATCAGCATATTAGAATGATTTCTAAAGGATCATGTGACACTGAAGACTGGAGTAATGATGCTGAAAATGTAAAATATATTCAAATAGAAACAGTTATTAAAAATACAGTAAAATTGTGAAATATTATTGCAATTTAAAATAGTGCTTTTCTATTTTAATATACTTTAAAATAGAATTTATTCCTCTGATGCAACGCTGAATTTTCAGCATCATTACTCCAGTCTTTAGTGTCACATGATCCTTCAGAAATCATTCTAATACTGATTTATTATCAGTGTTGGAAACAGTTGTCCTGCATAATATATATATATATCGTTTTTTTGTTTTTTTTGGAACCTGTGATACTTTTTTCAGGATTCTTTAAAAAAAAACAGGATTTATTTAAAATATAAATCTTTGGTACAATAAACACTACTGTTCAAAGTTTGGGGTTGGTCATTTTTTTAAATTAATTTATTCAGCAAGGATGTGTTAAATTTATAAAAGGTGACAGTAAAGACTTAGATTGTTAGATTGTTATTTTGAATAAATGCTGTTCTTTTTAACATTTTACTCATTAAAGAATTCTGAAAAAATTATCACAGGTTCCAAAAAAAATATTAAGCAGCACAACTGTTTCCAACATTGATAATAAAAGTAACAAATCAGCGTACTAGAATGTTTTCTGAAGGATTATGTGACACTGAAGACTGGAGTAATGATGCTAAAAATTCAGCTTTGCATCACAAGAATAAATTATGCTTTAAAATATATTAAAATAGAAAACCATTATTTTAATCTGTAATAATATTTCACAATATTACAGTTTTTTCTTGACAAGCATAAGAGAATTCGTTTAAAAACAAAAATTGTAATTATCCCAAACTTTTGAACAGCAGTGTATCCTTTTATTTTTATTTATCTTTATCATGGCTAAACAAAGCACAGTGTATGAAATGTCCTATAGAAAAAAACCTTGCAATTGTATAAATGAGTTCATTTTTAACATATGGTTGGGAATGTGCCATTAGCAAACACACGTACCGAGGAGTGGCAACAGGACGGGGTAGTTGTAAGGCATGACGAAGAGGTTGACACAAGTGAGCGTAGTGCTGGCCTTCAGGTATCCGAACGGGTGGGTGACATCGCTGTGTTTGCCGCTGCAGTTCACAAACACCTGGGCGACAGGGGAGAGGAGTTAGCATTGTCTGCTGTCTCCAGAGAGCTCAGCTCTCACATCAAACTGTTTCTCAGAGACAAAAGCCATTCATTAACGGCTCATTAGGTGACAGGGTTCCTCAGAGACCAGTGTGCTATAAATGCCTCTAAATATGCTTATAAATGGATGAGCTCTTTCTAATTTACCTTCTTTTCTTTATATGCTCCCTAGTGAGGCAAGTAATCATGTAACATTGTAACCATGGCAAAAGAACAAACACAAATGTTCAATTATACTGGTATTTTTAGATGAGCTTAAATGTATGATGTGAGTACAAAAAACAAATCAAAAGAATGGAGTGCAAAAACATTTCCTGGTATTGACTAAGGTATGTGTATATTTATATATATTTATATCCAGCATGGAAAAAACCTTTAATCTTACTGCAGTATTGTCAACCCTCTTGCTGAAAGTTCTTTCAAGAAACTAAATGGTCTGGGAAATAGCTCTTGCGAGACCATTTGTCATCATTTCAGAGAAGACCAAAATGTGCTCCAGCGAAAAATTCTATGTATAAAATTATTTCCTCTCCAAAGTAATCATACCCCAGTATCAGTCATGTCAGCTTTCAGATTCTTCATGCATCTCACATTATGATTAGTCAAATAATTGCGGATAAAGTCTGATTAATTTTAATAATAATCAAATCGACTTGTTAATTAAAGTAAATCTCAGTGGTGCTTGCTTGTGATACCAGCTGCCATGATCCAAGGATGTTGCTATGCAGTTGCTAAGGTGTTCTGAGTGTTTTTCGTGCTATTGCTATGGCATTAATAGATGGTTGCGAATTGGCGCAAGCCAAAAGAGCCCAGCCCTAAATAACTACATATTCTCGTTCCAAAACAGAACTCGGGTCCCTCATTTAATGCAGATCTATGGGATTTCACTATATTTCACTCATCCTATGCTAAATCTGATTCTGAATCAGCACCTTCCTATAAATCTGATCACAATCTGCATGGCTGAGGATTTTTCTGTAAGTGCTTTCGAGCTCATAAGTACATATATTGGTGCACTTGTTTAAAACCTGGTTTAATTCTATTCTCTTGCACTTTACGCTGCTCTGTATTTTGGACTGCTATCATATCGTGGCACTGATTATATCGCTTGCTCTTCTCTGATCAAATTTCCTCTAGCGCAAGTCACTTGATAAGCATCTGCTGACTTAAGTATTGTAAGAAACAATGCACAAACTCTATTCACGGACAGACTTCAGGGAGGAAATTATTGCATAACATATGCGCCATTTTATGTTGAAGATTACTACAAAGGTTGGGGGACAAATAAACTGCTATTTAAAAGTTTGGGGTCTGTAAGTTTTTTTAAATGTGTTATAAAGAAGTCTATTCTGCTCATCAAGGCTGTGTTTACTTGTTTAAAAATAAAGTAAAACAGTAAAATTGTTAAATATTATTACAATTTCTATAACATTATGTTTTAAAATGTATTTTATTCCTGTGATCAAAGCTAAATTTTCAGCATCATTACTCCAGTCTACAGTGTCACATGATCCTTCAGAAATCATTTTTAATATGCTGATTTGCTGCTTAAGAAACATTTATTATTATCATTATTATTATTACTACTATTGTTATCATCAATGTTAAAAACATTTGTTCTGCTAAATATCTGAAAAACTGATTTTTTTTCAGGATTCTTTCATGAATAGAAAGTTCAAAAGAAAGATTTTTTATTTAAAATAGAAATGTTTTGTATGATTATTGTCTTTACTGTAACTTTTGATCAATTTAATCCAGACTTGCTGAATAAATATACTAATTTCTTTACAAAAAAAAAACAAAAAACCTAAATACATGGATGAATGAATTAGCACTGTCAAATCGATTAATCACGATTAATCGCATCCAAAATAAAAGTAATTAGTAATTTCTTAAATCACTATCAGTTAAGATTTTTAATGTTTTTTAAAGAAGTCTCTTCTGCTCACCAAGTCTGCATTTATTTCATCCAAAGTACAACAAAAACTTATTCCTGTGATTTCAAAGCTGAATTTTTAGCATCATTACTCCAGTCACATGATCCTTCAGAAATCATTTTAATATGCTGATTTTCTGCTTAAAAACATTTATTATTATTATTATTATTATGTTGAAAACAGCTGAGTAGATTTTTTTCAGGATTCTTGGATGACTAGAAAGTTCAAAAGAAAGATTTTTAATTTAAAATAGAAATCTTTTGTAAGATTATAATGGTCTTTATTGTCACTTTTGATCATTTTAATCCAGACTTGCTGAATAAATGTATTATTTTTTTAATTTTAAAAAAAATGGATGAATGAATTAGCGCTGTCAAATTGATTATTTACGATTAATCGTGATTAATCTTATCCAAAATAAAAGTAATTAGTAATTTCCTAAATACACTACCAGTCAAAAGTTTTTGAACAGTAAGATTTTTCTTCTGCTTACCAAGCCTGTATTTATTTGATCAAAAGCATAGCAAAACAGTAAAATTTTGAAATATTTGTACTATTTAAAATAACTGTTTTCTATCTGAATATATTTTAAAATGTAATTTAATTCTGTGATTTCAAAGCTGAATTTTTAGCATTATTACTCCAGTCACATGGTTCTTCAGAAATCATTCTAATATTCAGACTTGCCTCTAAAAAGCATTTATTATTATTATGTTGATGACAGCTGAATAGAATTTTTTCAGGTTTCTTTGATGAATAGAAAGTTCAGAAGAACATAATTTATCTGAAATAGAAATCTTTTGTAACATTAAAAAAGTCTTTATCATCACTTTTGATCAATTTAAAGCATCCTTGCTAAACATAAAAAACTTGCTAAAAAAGTATTAATTTCTATAATTTCTTTCCGACAAAAAAGAAAAAAATTATACTCCAAGCTTTTGAATGGTATAGAGTATAATGTTACAAAATCTTTTTATTTCAGATAAATGCTGATCTTTGGATCTTTCTATTCATCAAAGAATCCTGAAAAAAATGTACTCAACTGGTTTTAATACTGACAATAATAATAATAAAAAATGTTTATTTGAGCAGCAAATCAGAATATTGGAATGATTTCTAAAGGATCATGTGACTGGAGTAATGACGCTAAAAATTCAGCTTTGATCACAGGAATAAATTACATTTTAAAATATATTCAAATAGAAAATAGTAAAAATATATTTAAATAGTAAAAATATTTCAAAATTTTACTGTTTTTGCTGTACTTTGGACCAAATAAATGCAGGCTTGGTGAGCAGAAGAGACTTCTTTAGAAAAAAAATAAAGATCTTACTGTTCAAAAACTTTTGATTGGTAGTGTATATACGTGTGTATTTATATATATATACAAATACACACATTTTTTATTTTGGATGCAATTAATCGATTTGACAGCGCTAAAATAAATATATAAATAATCTTACTGACCCCAGACTTTTGAACAGTACTGTACAACACTGTGTTTGAATAAAAACAACTATACAATATTATCTCATTCCAGCTGCTTCTGGTCCAGTCCTAAATACAGGACTTTTATAAGCCATTAAACAGAATTGACATGCAATTTGTGTTGTGCTTTTTCACTTTCCAGTAAATATGGAAAAACTAAACACCCACCGTTTCTTTCCGCTCTTTTAACACAACGATATCTATCAACATGAAACTCGCCTCTACCCAGACAGCAGACAGCGGACAGCACTCTGGGGGCTGTGAAAGATGGCACGCTAAATACAGATCAGGTTAAATAGTTGTGCGAAAAGGTATCCCACCTGCCAGCACATGTGAGGAGATTTCCTCTCCAAGATGTACTGGGTGAGCGGGGACGGCTCCAACTCATATTTGTCAAAAGGCAGCTTGTCAATAACCATCGGCTCACAGTCGATACAGGAAAACCGCACCACAGGATGGGCAGATCGTGGAGGCTAGAGAGAGAAAACAGAAATCTCTGTGATACATTCTCCACAATAGGTTTTTTCAAAAAGATATGTCTGTTAGATGGCCAACAGCAGCAGTGTGTAATGACCCATGTGTTACAGGCACATGACAACACAAGCTGTTCATTCCCTGAGCAGATAATCTCACAACACTCTGACTGAACACTATATACACCAAAGGACTGTTTTAGAGCAAATAAAACATCAATTTGTTTTAGGAATATGAAAAAGAGATATATCTGCACTGACATTTCAGGCACCCTTGTTACTGTCTGCACCCAAACCCAATGTGCTACTGATTCACAAAAATCGCAGATGCAACAGCGGAGATGTCAGGAAGGAAATGACCTCGTGTTAAGTTAGCGGTAAGTGCTAAAGCTCTGGTGAGCTGCTGCAGTCTTTTTCTGCTGGCAATGGCTCTCTCACAGTACCCACAGGCTGAGCTGAGCTGTGGCACTTTGGCACGGCACCAGCTGCTGTCTCTACAGTGTACTGTTTAAGAGAGAATAGACAGTGAGGGGGTGGGAAACCTCAGGACAGTGAAGCCTTTCCTCATGTTACCGCTCTTTTCAGCTGCATTCATTAGCACTGCTTGAGCAAGATGAAAGCTAACCTTTAGTTTGCGGAGGTCATTACCTTTGGCTAATAAATTGCTTCATCTACTCTGCTCGGATGAGCCAATGCTAATACACCTATCCAAACTCCTTCTGCAATCCCAGTACTTTTCCGTTTTATTAAGGATTCGGTGCAATTTCAGCGTGCAGAAAGAAACTAAAGAAACGGCTGAATGTCTGCCAGGTCCCAGAGCTCCGCAGAAAGTTCTTCTGTGCTCACTCATTAAATACTTTAGCCAATTCCATAGTGCTTTCTGCAAGATTTAACACATTTTATTATGTTTAAAACCATTTTGTCCAAATCAGTGCACAAAATTAAAAAAAAAGTCAGCCTGGTACAGTGCTATTTTAGTATTATTTATATACTATTACAGTTTTTATATATTTTTTAACACTTTACAATAAAGCTCCATGTGTTAACATTACTTAAATATATTAGTGAACATGAACTAACAATGAAATATACTTCTGAAGCATTTATTGATATAAGTTGATGCTTCAACATTTTAGCATTTACAAATACATTATTAAAAGCCAAAGCTGTATAAACTAACATGCACAGCTGTATCTGGTAACACTTTAGCATAGGGCACAATTCTCACTGTTAACTATTCACAACATATTGGCAATTTATTAGTGCTTATAAAGCACATATTTTGCATGACCGTATTCTACATTGCTAATCCTACCCAATACCTAAACTTAACAATTACCTTACTGAGTACTAATAAGCAGCAAATTAGTAGTTTACTGTGGCAAAAGTCCTAGTTAATGGTTTATTAATAGCGAGAATTAGACCTTAGAATAAGTGTGACCCTGTATTTTTATTAACTAATGTTAACAAGGATTCATAAATACTGTAGTAATTACTAGCAATATATTGCTCATTGTTAGTTAATGTTAGTCAATGCATTAACTAATGTTAAAGGGGTCATCGGATGCCTATTTTCCACAAGTTGATATGATTCTTTAGGGTCTTAATGAAAAGTCTATAATATACTTTTGTTAAAAATTCTCAACGGTAGTGTAAAACAACACCCTTTTTACCTTGTCAAAATGAGCTCTGCAAAAATCAACCCATTCTAATGGATTGTTCCTTTAAATGCAAATGAGCTCTCCTCGCCCCGCCCCTCTCATCTGAGCTGTACTCTGAGAGATTGTTTACATTTGGCCGTAAACTAGCACGTTATTAGGAAAGGTGATTGCAGAGATTCATAAAAAACCCTTGTACTCACTTCTGCTGTAGGTGAAGCTGGATCACGAATGATTTGCACGAACATAGACGAATTTATGTAGGTCGGGAGATTCATTCCCTTCACAAACAAACGTAATCCACTGCATCTTCAGCGGCTCAGATGTCGGGAGTAAATGATGACCACTATGTTCATTATTACATCCAGCAACACAACACCTCAATCGCCGATATTCTTGTCTAACTTACATCCCTGCTCCGGCATCAAAACAATAGAGATCGGACTGTTACAGCTGATTTAAGGCGGGTCTGAGGTAAGAGCTCATATCAATCAACTATTGTGGGAGTGGCCTCTGTCAGTGTGATGCCACAGGCATCTGAGAATGGCTCGATTTTTACAGATTAATTAAAAACCACTGCATGGATTTTTATCATTATAGGGTAGATTTGTACATACACTGCCAACTAGATGTTCAGCTAGATGTAAAACATTTAACAATGTTTAAACAATGTTTTCCCAAATTAATGAATTAATTTCGGCCAAATTAACAAATTAATTTTGTCCAAATTAATTACAACATTTACTAATGCATTATTAAAATCCAAAGTTAATATTCTGTTAATATTATTTGATGAATATATGAACAGCTGTATATTTATTAACTAATATTAATAAAGATTAATAAATAAAGTAATGTATTGCTCATTGGTGATTAATGCATTAACTAATGTTAACTACTAGAACCTTAATGTACAGTGTTGCCTTTTTATTAATTTTAAATTATAATTTGAATTTTATTTTTAGATTTTCAGGTTTAATTTAGTTAAATGTTTTACTCATTTTTATGCACTTTTTAGTAATTTTTTTTTATCCTTTTTTATTTAAACAGTTGTAAATTTTATTAACTTTTATTCATTTTTTATTTAAAAAAAAATCGAAATAGTTGTAATTTATTTTTATTCTTAATTCAGTTAGTAATCTTAGTGCTTTTATTTAGCTAGTTGCCAAAAAATATTTCTGGTTTTCTTATAATTTAAGTTTATCATTGAATAATCATATTTTCTTTTATTTGTGTTTGCTCATTAAATATTTTACACATTTCCATACTGTTTTCAACTAGATTTAAAATATTTAACAATGTTTAAAAACCATTTTGGCCAATTTTTTTGTATTATTTATTTACTATTACTTTTTTTTTGTTTTTATATTTTTTTTATACTATTATAGCTTTTATAAAATACTTTACAGTATACTTCTGAAGCATTTATTGATTTTAGTTGATTTTAACTTCTGTACATTTACTAATACATTATTAAAATCTAAAGTTGTATCTATTAATATTATTTGATGGACCTGAGATAACATGAACTAACAATGAACAGTTGTATTTTTATTAATCAACATTAATTAACCTTTTTGTAAAGAGTTACGTTTTTATTAAATTTTAACTACTTTTTTAATATTTTCTGTTAATTTGGTTTATTTTTTATATATTTTTATTAGTTTTGTTATAATTATAAAAATATTTCTAAATTGTTTTTTTTTTGGTTAGTAATCTTAGTGCTTTTACTTAAACTACGAAAACAAGAAATATTGTCTAGGTAACTAGCTGAAAAAAGTTTTTCATTGAACATTCATATTTTCTTTTATTTCAGTTTTATATCGATTTAAAAAAAAAAAAGATTTTTAATATTCATAGTTGCTTATAATGACACTGGTTTGGACACACTAATATGAAAACAGATGTGCAGAAGTCATTGCTTGACTCTACACTCCAGCTCTATGTTGTAGGTTATTATTTACCAAAGAGGGGGAGTTCTGGTCAGGCCAGAAGGATTCTGGGATTGGCCAGTGACCCACAGGAACGCCCGTCTTGGGGTTGGGCCGGACGTAAATGAGCTTGTGGCAGCTATGCCAGGGCTGCGGACTAAAGGACGACAAAGGACGAGCTGGATCCACAAGACCATCTGCACAAAAAGAAAACCATCATTGTGTATTAATTATTTTCCCAACAAGCACGAAACTAACATAACATCACAGTATGATCACTAACCTTCGCCTATCGCAGGTGGATCCGGACCGCTCTTCTCAAAATGTATTACTACTCCACTTAAAACCTTTTGGACGAGAGACTCAAGACACTGGTTCAGCATCCTTTGCGTCCTCACACAGTAAGAGCGGCCTTATAGAGAAAGGGTGAGAAAATAGAGTTAGCTGAGCTATGGAGCTATGAGATTTACCAGCAAAACTGCATTATCAACTGAAAAAAACCCCCCTGCGCTTATGGAACTTAAGTGCATGGGAGGAAATTTTCCAAACCAGTATAAAACAAGTAGCATTTCCGAAGAAACAGAACCATGCAAGCAAATATGTGGGTGGCAACAGATCACTTCCTTTCAGCAACCTAACAAGTTGATATCACTAATTATCTTAGATGTTGGCCATCCTCATGTTGTTTCAAACTTGTTTGATTTTATATCTTCTGTACATAAATATAAAAGAAGATATTTAGAAAAATGCCTCAGTATTTTTGTCCATATGGAAGTCAGTGGTCACCAAAATGATTCGGTTACCAAGATTCTTCAAAATATATTTTTTAATGTTCCACAATTTATTGAATCATTTTTGTGTGAACTACACTACCAGTCAAAAGTTTTTGAACAGTGTAATGTTTTTTAAAGACGTCTCTTCTGCTCACCAAGCCTGCATTTATTTGATCCAAAGTGCAGCAAAAACAGCAAAATTTTGAAATATTTTTACTATTTAAAATAACTGTTTTCTATTTGAACATATTTTAAAATGTAATTTATTCCTGTGATTTAAAGCTCAATTTTTAGCATCATTACTCCAGTCACATGATCCTTCAGAAATCATTCTAATATTCTGATTTGCTAAAAAAAATATTTATTATTATTATGTTAAAAATGGTTGATGAATCTTTAATGAATAGAAAGTTCAGAAGAACAGCATTTATCTGAAATAGAAATCTTTTGTAACATTATAAATTACTTTATCATCACCTTTAAATCAATTTAACATGACTCAAAGCTTTTGAATGGTATAGTCTATATGTATGTTACAAAAGCTTTTTATTTCAGATAAATGCTGATCTTTAGACCTTTCTATTCATCAAAAAATCCTGAAAAAATGTAAATGTTTCTTGAACAGCAAATCAGCAGATTTGAAGACTGGAGTAATGATGCTAAAAATGTAACTTTGGTTACAGGAAAAAATTACATTTTAAAATATATTCAAATAGAAAACGGTTATTTTAAATAGGAAAAAATATTTTACAATTTTACTGTTTTTGTTGTACTTCAGACCAAATAAAAGCAGGCTTGGTGAACAGAAGAGACGTTCTGGTAGTGTATTAAGAGTGAGAGATCACAAGTCTGACTTACAATTTTTTAAACAAAGCCATCAAAATTGCACTTTATTTTGTGAACTCACTGGAACAAAAGCATTCGCATGTGAGAGCCGTGCTGAAGAGTAATCACATAATCACAGATTTGTAAGGAGGTTGACAGATTAATTGCAGATTTTTA
The DNA here is from genome assembly GCA_036247105.1 of Cirrhinus mrigala. Lineage (NCBI taxonomy): Eukaryota > Metazoa > Chordata > Actinopteri > Cypriniformes > Cyprinidae > Cirrhinus > Cirrhinus mrigala. The sequence goes on along the minus strand of CM070020.1, from coordinate 8,886,569 downwards.
GAGTGCCTAAGATAAAAAACAGTGCTGAAGCTCCCCTAAATAGTCTGATCTTGCAACATCTATATCTAAAGAACAATTTTGTGTAATCCAAGCATCATAAATTGCACTTGAACGATTCAATTTATCAGAAACAGGCACAGGTTTAAACCTCAGTTGATTGGCGGGATAGATTTGCTGTACCTCCAGTAACCTCACACATCTGGGTGATAGCAGACTCATCAGTGGGCACGCTGCCCAGCTGCTCGCTGTCGGGCACGGCCACTCCTGGCATCCGCAGGACCAGGGCGAAGAGTCGCTGGTCCCAGCGGAACGGCTCCTTAGTCAGCTCACTACCCGGCAACGGGGAATTCAGTGGCAGGTGTAGCTGAGGAAGGAAGAGAAAACAAGAAGTGAGATACCACTGAGGTTTTTAAGAAAGACGCACTGCCTGCAGTACGTAACATAAAAGAACAAGCGGATCAAAAATACTGGCATGTTGGTGTAGAGTTTCTGTCCCTCACCTCCTCAGCCACCCCAGAGCTATGTGTCAGTTTGTTTCCATCTGTGATGGTAATAATGACCGATGGCTCCAGAAAGAATGGATTTCGACCCTATAAGAGAGAAGAACATTAATTAAAAAATCCAAAGCTTAAAGTCTCCATGAAATCAAAATTGTTTTTTTTTTCTTGCTTTTAGTATGAATATGCTAGCCTTAAAGGATGAAATGAAAATTTTGTCATTAATCATTTACCTCATGTCGTTGTAAACCCGTAAAAGCTTCGTTCGTCTTCGGAACACAATTTAAGATATTTTGGATAAAAACCGGGAGGATTTTGACTGTCCCATTGACTGCCAGGTAAATACCACTGTCAAGACCCAAAAAAGTAAGAAAGGCATCGTCAAAATAGTCCATCTGCCATCACTGGTTCAATCTGAATTTTATGAAGCGACGAGAATACTTTTTGTATACAAAGAAAATAAAAATAACGACTTAATTCGTCTCATCTGCAACACCGTAGCGCCATTTTTGATAGTATCCCCTGTACGCAAACAGCATAAGCTGTTATCTGTCAGCTGCCTCACGCGGATACGTTTTCTCCGTTTATTTACGCTTTGATTCGAACGAAAACAGCGTATCCGCGTGACGCAGTTGACAGAGAACATCGTACGCTGTTTGCGTACAAAGGATACTTTTCAAAATGGCGCTACGGTGACGCGGAGGAGACGAATTGTCGTTATTTTTGTTTTCTTTGCGTACAAAAAGTATTCTCGTAGCTTCGTAAAATTATGGTTGAACCACTGATGGCAGATGGACTATTTTGACGACATCTTTCATACTTTTCTGGGTCTTGACAGTGGTATTTACCTGGCAGTTAATGGGACAGTTTCAAACCTCCCGGTTTTCATCCAAAATATCTTAAATTGTGTTCCGAAGACGAAAGAAGCTTTTACGGGTTTGGAATGACATGGGGGTAAGTGATTAATGACAAAATTTCCATATTGGGGTGGAGTAACAATTTAAGGTTACCTATAAGCTAGTGTGCTCCAAAACAATGACAAAATTCACATTTACAAGATATAAGCGTTTAAAACGTACAATCTCTCACATCCACCAATATGGATCATGATTTTGATGACATCACCCTGCACTTCAACGTCTCATCAAACCTTCTGTCCAATCAAATGCTCTCTAGAATCCGAAACGTCCCGCCCCCTACACTATGGCTGCTCCGAAGCCTAGACAGCTGACTTGCTGCCTCACCTCGTTTTTGCACCAAGGCACCTCATGAAACTGATTTTGGACAGGCTTCTGAGGCAGCGTAACGGTTTATTGATCTACAACAAACTAGTTTTGATGATAACTAAACAAATATTTAGATATAATATTGATTTCTTGCTAGAAATAACATCAAAAGTTAAAAAAAGTTAGTCAGAAATATACATTTACACACAAACAGACCACCAAACGCAACTTTCAGATGCCATATTTATTTTTTTTAGCTCAACCGTCACGGAATGGAACGCACAGAAATGTGGGATATCTAAGGCAGCGAAGGATACATCTATACCGCCTTCAAAATTCGATCAGAAGAAGGGGCACGATAGCATGGGGTGGATCATATGTGCGAATCGGCGCAGACCACAAAACGTATCGGACCTATTCGAATTCTACACAGAATGCCATATTTTATAGCAAAATGGATGAAATTGTGACTGTCATACCCCGTTAAATGCCGCTTTACCGAGCTTAACGTTTCTGGACCAGCTGCGATATAAACAAACGCTATTGGCTATTTAAAGAAGGGGGCGGGACTGCTTGATATGTCCTACCCTGTTATCCTGTTTCAGTTAAAATGACATCAACATGTAGAACAATGCTACGTGTTTCAAAGAATTTCAGTGGACCTTAAAAGAAATATTTTTGATATACCATTGATATACTACAAAATGCTAAACTTGGGTGGGGATGCTGGAGCAAAAAAACAGAAATATTGTTACTAAAATAGAAATATTATTACAATTTGAAATAATGGTTTTCTATTTGAATATATTTTAAAATGTCATTTAATCCTGTGAAGGCAAAGCTGCATTTTTAGCAGCCATTACTTCACTCTTATAAATCATTCTAATGAAAACAGTTGTTCTGCCTAATATTTTTGTGGATATGTGATATTTTTCAGGATTCTTTGATGAACAAAACTTCAAAAGAAGAGAATTTCTTTTTTACATTATAAGTTTCTTTACGGTCACTTTTGATCAATTTAATCCTTGATGAAAAAAGTATTGATTTCTCTAAAAAAAAAAGTAACACTTTACAATAAGGAGTACGATAATTAGTCAATGTATTAACTAACATGAACGAACAATGAACAATACATTTATTACACTATTTATTCATCTTTATTAACGTTGTTAATAAAAAATACAATTGTTCATTGCTGATGTTAGTTCATAGTGCATTAAGTAATGTTAACAAACACAACTTGTGATTTTAATGCATTAGTAAATGCTGAAATTAACATTAAATGCTATAAAAGTACTGTCCATTCTTAGTTCATGTTAACTAATGTAGTTAACTAATGTTATTGTAAAGTGTTACCAAAAAAAATACACTACCAGTCAAAAGTTTTTGAACAAGTTTTTAATGTTTTTTTAAAAAGTTTCTCTTCTGCTCTCCAAGGCTGCATTTATTGAATCCAAAGTACACTTAAAACAGTAGAACTGTGTAATATTTTTACTATTTAAAATTACTGCTTTCTATTTGAATGTTTTAAAATGTAATTTATTCCTGCAATCAAAGCTAAATTTTCAGCATCATTACTCCAGTCCTCAGTGTCACATGATCCTTCAGAAACCATTCTAATGTGCTGATTTGCTGCTCAAAAACATTTATTATTAGTGTTATCAATATTTAATTTCAGAATTTCAGGATTCTTAGCAAGATCCAAAGATTAGCATTTATCCGAAACAAAAAGCTTTTGTAACATTACACGCTACACTATTCAATCATTATATATTAATGTTTTTAGCAAGGATATTTTAAATTGATTAAAATTAATTGGTCATTTCTAATGTTACAAATAGTTTCTATTTCAGATAAATGCTGTTCTTCTGACCTTACTATTCATCAAAGAAACCTGAAAAAAAGTCTACTCTACGCTGTTTTAAAGATGTTTTTTGAGAAGCAAATATTAGACATCAGAATATTAGAATGATTTCTGAAGGATCATTTGACTGGAGTAAAGATGCTAAAAATTCAGCTTTGAAATCAAAGGAATAAATTACATTTTAAAATATATTCAAATAGAAAGCAGTTATTTTAAATAGTAAAAATATTTTGCTGTACTTTAAATTAAATAAATTCAGGCTTAGTGAGCAGAAGAGACTTCTTTAAAAACATGAATAGCACTGTCCAAAAACTTTTCACTGGTAGTGTATATAAAATCTTATAAAATGTCAAATTTCCTCAAATAAAAGGTTATGTCAAACCTTATTAAATATAAAATGTTTTAAAATCCTACACCTTTCTTTTTGCTAAAAAAACCCTCCTAGATTTTCCATGTGGTTTTCAATGTAATCTCCATAAGTACATACATAAGTGCCAACCAAATTCCTACACAGCTGAACCTAGTAATATCTAACTTGACAGATGTTGTTAATTGTAGTTTATACAGTAAACGGTGAGTGAACACGAGATGCATTCTCTCTGTCCATACTGCAGGGGTCAGTACTCAGTTACTCAGACTGAGCATGTGGATTACCACACTGCCCGAGGGTTATCTCAGACTGCACGTCTCCTATTTTAGGTAATCCAGTCTTAATGTGTGCATGTAAAGTATCTGAATATTTTGAATTACAGATAATCCAATTAAATGTTGCTCTATTTGATGTTGTATAAAAAAACAACACAAGTCAAAGTAAATTAAGGCGATACCCATGCGCTCTTACGAAATACGGTTTCATAAGGCAAAAACCCCCACAAAATTGGCTCTGTAATCTTTGCATGCTGCTACATCCATTCCTCCTCCCGAGTTAAGAGGACCCCCTGTTACTACTGATGAAAGCATCTCCACTACAAAGCCTCGCTGAACGGACAGTGCTGCTTGAAGCACTGGGCAGCATCAGGTTTAAAGCTTTGGACTAAAGAATATTTTCCCATATGTTAGCTGGGTCATTCTCATTCTCATGTGAAATGGTTATTTTTGAGTAATGGCTTCTTTCCAGCTACTTTCCCATGAAGGAGCACGTTGATACACTGAGTTTTCTGCAAATATATATTTACTCTACAGATATTTAACATATTTGTTTCCTTTAAGGATGTAACAAAACATTCAAGGCTGGATGGAAGGTAAAATCTCAATGTCTACTCTTGTTACTGAGATATTTTCTGCATTTTTTACTGCTTTTATACTGAAAAAAGATTGTTTTGACTCTGAACGCTGAAGGGAGATGTTATAACCTGTCCATAGTTGTCGATGCCAGAGACGAGTCTGTTGAGATTGAGCAGGTCGAAGGCGGCACGTAGAGCGTGACCCAGTGTAGTCAGTCCAGATGCCTGCAGGTTCTTCAGCTCGCTCATGAATGTGGCATGATTCTCTTTCCAACCCGCCTACCATATACAGGAAACACAAACAGATGATGTGAAAAACAGCTCCGTATAACCGCGGACACATTAAACATTCAGACAGTGACATTTATACAGCAAACCCAAAATGTACACTATCATTCAAAAGTCTGGTAAGATTTTTTAACATTCATGAAAGGAGTCTCTTAAGCACACAGAGCATTTATATGATCCAAGTGACAGAAAAACATGTGATGTTAAAGCTGAATTCCCAGCAGCCATTACTCCACTCCTTGGTGTCATCCTTCAGAAATCAGTCTATAATACAAAATATCACGCTAGTTAACCGCACTTTCCAATGGAAGAGAAGCTTGAAGGTTTTAAATGATGATAATAGAAGAATACAAGAACAGAGTTCAAAATCAAGATTAAAGTTAAAAAATAAAAGAAGTTTAATCAATGTTTTTTTAAATATCCATGAAATGAAGACACCTTAAAATGACAAGAAATTGTATTGTGCCATCTCAGGCTATGTAATTTATTATTTTATGACTATTTTTCTACCTCATGTTTTGGTATTTTTGTTAACCCCGTTACCGACACAAGCGTTACTAGATACTATAGTTTAATTAGAACTCATATACCACTGAATGATATAGGCATTAGCTCAATAATATACGGAGGGTGACCTTTAAAATGTTTGAATTGCACACAGGTAATCTTTAAAAACAGGGTCAAACCCACATGTCAAAACCTGTTACTCTAAAAAGTAACAGGTTGACAGTAACAGGTTGGATGATTTCAAACAAATTTGCTAATTGCTAGCTAATAGTCAAGTTCACAAAAGCACATCATTGTTTAAATTTACACAGGATTGTGTTACCATTCCCCTCAGTCTAAGTTTCATAAATCATCAAAAATAGAGAAGTAAGAGAAACATGCTTGTGCTTTGAGTGTTGTAATCTTGAGAGATGATGTGATCTCCTAGAAGTGATATCACTTAAATGTACATTATTTTACAAGGGGTTTTAGATGAGGGCTGACATGAAATCAGTAGGCATCAATTAAATGATTTATATTTTATGGAAAAAATGCATGCTTATGCCAAAAAACATTGCTTAACAATGAAACTATAATTTAGAACAATATGCAAATGTGATTTTTGTCATTTTGCCAATTAAAAGTCCTGCTGAAAAAGAAAAATCATAGTGAGGGACAGGCCAAAAACCTTACCCTTATCAGCATAAATGCTATTTAAATTATTTAAAATAATATTTGATTGGCTCTTTTTTGGGGTGTAATATTGATTAAAGCATACATAGTATTATGTTTATAAATTGCACATTTAGTTGCTGCTATGTTAAATCTATGTTTGATTATGTCTTAGGGACACAAAAGGCACTGATTTCATGGAAGGACCCTTCTAGACTCTTTCTGGTTGTCAAATGTAAACGAAACATCTGCTTATAGATTTCCTGTGATATCCGTGAAGCAAAAAACGCGGATGGAATGACGTAATCCAGTCATAAAAATGGAATTTACTATATAATGCGGAATGTTGTGGAATTTGACAAATTTGGGATGAATAAATCAAAGGTAGGTCAATACACTTTCCCACTTCAAATGTAAGCCTGTCTGTGAATATTAAGCCACAAAAAGACTATTTAAATATGAATCCTGCACGTTCTGCGTGTCTCTGTGTGAATGAATGGCGCGTTTGGTTTACTACACACATACTGAAGCATTCATGACGCTCGCCGTGTTTTCATCCTCTGCCGCCTCAATATATGATTATATCATAAACATAATCTCTAGAGCTGCTCTGAGAGTCACTTCATGAGCATTTTACCGTTTTATCGTCATATCATATACAAACAAAAACGAAACGTTCATAGCAACCGTCAAAATAATGGTTCGGTTTTTAAAGAAACTTAAAGAAACTGTAACAGAAATATATTACTGAATGTAATGATAGTATTACTATTAATATTAAATAAAAAAAAAAAATTGGAATATTTACCATTAAAAAAAATGTAAATACACAACACAGTATTTCTGAAAAAAAAAAAAAATAAATAAATAATATATATTTTTAAACAAAACCAATTCATTAGAGATACTTTTGATTATTAAAATTTAATGAAACCATTAAAAAATGGAATGCAGAAAAATAATAAAAAACAGAAATAGGTAAAAATGTAACTAAAATGTATTTCATAGGGCCTTAAAAATTTAATTTTTGTTAAACTTTAAAAGTTAAATAGTGTTTCATGATTTCAATTAGACATTTTTTTTAAATAATACTTTAAATTTAACTATTAAAACAGAAAAAAAAAAGAATTTGGAAAAAAAATTAAATGGAATTTGTGATGGATTTAAAAAAAAATGGATTTCACAGAGCCTTTTGCATAGTAATTTTACTTAAGCCCTATTCAATCGGTAATTGTTTCTCATATGGATGTCTGTTAAAATAAATTTATATGACACCTTAGTGCTAAAAAGCATGGATTCAGATGGCTATTTGTTCACAATGGAAGAGCGAGTTCTGTGATCCTACGAACCTGTCACATAATTGCCTGCTGTAAATAAAATTAATTTTATTTCTACATTTATTCTGATTATTAATCTGTAAAAAATATTTATTATGCAAAATGTATTCTTATTATTCCAAGCATATTTTATAATATATAATCCTATTTATTATTTGATTATTTAAATCTATTTAGGAATAGACATGCTACAGTTGTATATAATAAGAGGTGATATAGTTACGTATATTACTTCATATCATACACTTTTTAAAATTGTATTGCATACCTGCTGCTGTCATAAAAAAGACCTATTTCGAATGTTTACATGCTTTTCTAATCTTTCTGCTCCCACTCGTTGTGGTGGAGTAGTTTTGAAATAGTTTTTGTTCTTGTAAACACTTTCCAGCATTTCAAAAATAAATATACATGCAAATTACAGCGAAGTACAACAGTTACCATACGGTGTGGTTATGGTAACAATTAAATTACCACACGACCTTGTTGTTTGTCAAAAAACAGTAGATAATTCAGTCAGCGATAAAATCACTGACTGCCCCTTGTAAATTCATATTGACATTCATATGACATTCATATATTTAAAAGTGTGTCCAGACGCTTTTAAGGCTCCTGTATGTATTATTAGAAACATGATCAAATCTTATGCAAATTATTACATAACAGACAGAAGTTTCCTCTTAGTATATGTCAATCACCTGTAGCTTTTCTTACTTTTTTTCACTTAGCGAGATCATTTTACTATTACAGCATCACAGATGTTTAGCAGGCTTAAGCACAACAGCACTACCTAAATGTCAGGTGAGAGAGACATCAAAGTAGGGTGGAAATAAAGTCAGACAATAACACCCCCAAAAGACCACAGGACAAGCTTCGGAAAGCATCTGAATGAGCATGTATGTTTATGTTTGTGCGTAAGCAGCCCGGTAAGAAGCAGCATAGATCCGCTACATAAGGTTTGACTTGTTTTGCTATCTTTAAAAGACATTATGTGGTTAGTGTGTGTCTGTCCCTGACCCACATTACCCCTCCCAGCAGACGAATACAGTCATTACTTTACTGCTCACTCAAAAAAAAACAACAATATAATGAGTTCAGACGCTGAGAAAAGAACCGAGGTTAATAGTTCACTCAATCTGCTTTTACAAAATGATTCCTGCTCCACATAAATATACTCGGCGTGAATAAATCAACACATTACATAAACATGCATACATTGTAAATCCCCACAAGGGAGAGAAGACTGAACAGGTCAGATCCCGAGGTGGTTGAGCTTCACATGTGTGTGTGTGCTGATTTATTTGTATTGGGAAGCATTAAAGAACAAAGCAGGCAGAGATTTGTCAGTAGTGGCTTGACGGTGTACGTCTATATCCATGTATGGAACAAAAAAAGAAACCATTCAAGCGGTAGCTCTTCTAACCGGCACTCAATAATTCAAGCAACAGAGTAATTCTATTTTTTTCCCCATCCGTCTTTCTTTCCCTCCGCATTAACAATTTATTGGCTCTGAAGAAGTGTGACTGCAATCAGACTCTCCTTTAATCACACGCTTGTCCAGCGAGGCAGAAGAAGATGGGATAGAATAAGGAATGTGAACACTGAATAAGCCAGGAAAAAGGATAATGCCCTAATTGTAGCTTTAACAGGGGAAATGTAAACTCAAACCCTTCTTTAAAGAACGAAAAACCGACGGTGATCCAACAGAGGAAAGAACAAACATTGTAATCTACATACGGGTTAATGTCACAAAAGCATATCCAGACCATAAAAATGAATTATATGTATTTTCTTATTACTGTAATGTACTAGATATTTCACTTCTGAGATTTTTATATTTGGATGTTTATTTTTAATGGTGATTCTCGTTTCATTACTGTAATACAGTATTTTTCAGGCAGTACCGCAAATGATACAATGATGTATAAATACTTTACGATTTAAATAATGTATTATTACATATCAAGATCATATTTCACCCCAAAACCAAAAAGAACAGAAAAGAAGGAAAAAAAGAACAAAATGACATTTTATGTAAAGAAAATTAAGCCTATTTATTTATTTATTTTAATATGTACATCAAGCACATTTAGCCACAAATTGTCTCATTATTGCAATGTAAATGATGTTATGAGTTATGATTATGAGAAAAAAAAAAATACAATTCTGTCATTATTTACTCACCCTCATGTCACCCTTATATTTTATATTAAAAAATTGAGCCTATTTGTAGTTTTTATTTTTTTACATGTCAATTAAGCACATTATGCCCCACATTTTCTCATTATTGCAATTTCGGTTAAACATCGGTTATACTGCAATGATGAGAAAATGTGTGAAAAAAAATTATGATAAAAAATGGGTAGATATCTATCTATCTATCTATCTATATATATATATTAAGCCTATTTTCAGTTGTTTTTTAATATATAAATTAAGCACACTTTACTCCAAATTTTTCTCATTATTTCAATGTAACTTATGTTAAAAAAATGTGAAAAAAGAGAAAATTCTGTCATCATTTACTCATCCTCATGTGCCTATTATGCCTATTATTAGTTTTTATTTTTTTTTAAATGTCAATTAAGCACATTTTGCCCCAGATTCTCTTTTTTGCAATGTAATCAATGTTAAAAATTGTGAAAAAATTATGAGAAAAAAAAAAGAAAATTCTGTCATCATTTACTCACCCTCATATGAACCTTATATTTTATATAAAAAATGAAGCCTATTTTTATTTATTTTTTTTATGTCAGTTAAGCACATTTTGCCCCAAAGTTTCTCATTATTGCAATGTAATAAATGTTAAAAATAAAAAAATGAAAATTCTGTCATCATTTTCTCACCGTTATATTTTCTATAAAAAAATTAAACCTATTTTTAGTTTTTTGAATGTCAATTAAACACATTTTGCCCCAAATTTTCTCATTATTGCAATGTAACTGATGTTAAAAATTGTGAAAAAAAAGAAAAAAAAAATTCAGTCATTATTTACTCACCCTCAAGTCACTCTTATATTTTATATATATAAAAAATTAAGCGTATTTTTAGTTTTTTTTTTTTTTTAAATGTCACTTAAGCACATTTTGCAGATTTTCTCATTATTGCTCTGTAACCGATGTTTTCCTTCAGTTTAACATTACAATAATGAGAAGATTTGTGGAAAAAAATTATGATTAAAAAAAAATGTATGAAAAAAATATGAGAAACAAATTAAAATTCTGTCATTTACTCATCTTCATGTCACCCTTGTATTTTATAGGAAAAAATCTGCCTATTTTTAGTGTTATATATATATATATATATCAATTAAGCACATTTTAACCCCAAATTTTCTCATTGCAACGTAACCGATATTTTGCTTTTAAGAGTTTCATTTTATTCTCAGGGGTGATCCTCATTAGATTTTCCTTACTGCATTTACATATGCATAAATAAAGGCAGTTCAGCAAAAACTACCATGATGTATAAATGCTTTACAATGTAGATAATACATTTTTATTATTTATGAATTCAAATTTTAGAAGGAAAATGTGCTTCATTGCCATGAAGATGTCACAATGCAAAAAAAAAAAAACTCAATGGTCTCTGTTTTGCATTAGGCAAATGTAACATTTCTAGTGTTTTCCTTTTGATTTTGAGTTGAAATATGAACCAGGTATCATCTTGTCAGGTTTCATGAGATTCGCCCATAAATGTCCCCCCCGAGCAGAATGCAGAAAGCGATAACGTTAGATAAACATAAAGCAGTTGTTTAGTGACAGAGTGCATGAAGTGTTTTTTTTTTAATGCCTTTTCTTTTTTCTGCTTTGAGAATTAGCGTACCATAAAACCTGGCTCTGTATTTCCTCGCCAAACGCAGGACAGGTGGCAAGACAAATGAGCAGTTTTACATAAACTGACAGATAAGGACTTGTTCCCTGTTAAGCCTCTGTTCTGAGGAAAGCGGCAGTCATATAAACACAGCTCTTGTGAGGAGGAATCATCACAGGAGAAAGGGCACGTGACGAGCCGGGGTGGATTCGCACGGGTTAAGCAACTGCCCTTATGGCCTGAGTATTATGCCAGGATCAGGTTGCCTTGTCCCAGGTTTTAATCTCTACTACCGCCTAAAGGTTGAGCTGATCGTAGATAACCATTGAGCTCGGTTACACACATCCACCCAGTTTTGCAGGAGGGACACGTCTGCGGTCTGCCGGGTGGTGCTTGTCATGTGTGATGATGAAGGCCAAGCAGGAACTAAAGTTGTCACTCTAATGGAATGAGAGCTGGTTAACCAGCCAAAGCACTGATCAGAGGAACCATCATGCTCATTACAAATAGATCTCCATTCGGGTGATCTCCATCTTTAATCAGCTACTTGTATGGAGCCAATGCAGACAGTATATGCTCAGTTATATGTTGCGAATGAGGTTTGAGAAGGAGGAGCAACATTGTGGATTTCTGAAGAAATATTTGGCCTGCCTATCTGTCATGAAGAAAAAACCTCAACCACTCCCATTTCATAAGATTCACAGCAAGATAAACCATGAAGCAGTCTTTAGGATAAACATGGCAGAATTATAAAGCAACAGGATTCACAGATTAGATATTCCTGGGCTGCACCAAAATATTTTATCCATGTATTACAATGCATGTAAATGTACAGTGACTCTAAAAGCTATTTGGACAATTTAGTCACACTTAAAATATATGCATTTTATTGCATTACCTGTTAAAATATCAAGTGGGCTCTTGTCCAAACTAACTTGATTTTTCTTAATCCGGTTCACACAGGTGTAGTTCAACACATAAACTATGAATTTGGTCCATCTGACAACCACAAAGTGTCTAAATAATTGGTCTTAAAGGGTTACCTGAAAATGAACATTCTGTCATCATTTACTCAGCCTCATGTCGTTGCAAATTCATAAGACTTTTGTTACATGTATTTACTATAGTATAGTAACAGTAAATTATGCAAAATAACATGCAATGACTCTAAATTATGGCTTAATCGCATACAAAATACGTTTGAGTTTGCCTAATATATGTGTGTGTACTGTGTGTAATTATATAAATACAAACACATTCATGTATATATTTAAGGAATATTTACATGTATTTATTATAATTTTTATCTAACTTATGTATAGCTAAAATATTTTGTATATAACATATTTCTCTTAAATATATACATTAATTTGTGTGTATTTATATATACATAAAAATTACACACAGTGCACACACATGTATTAGGCAAACTCAAACTTTTATTTTAATAAAAGACATTTTTTGTTTGACAGCCCTACCCTAAATCAAACCTTAATTCTAAACGCAACCCTATATAGTGCATGTTGTTAATTAATATTACTAAGTACTTAAATGTATAATTCCACTGTAACTAAGACACTGTTAAAATAATTTTCAAAACATAAGGTATTTTCAATATTTTCTCATTTTTGTTCATCTATTGAAGTCTGCAGAACCAAAACTTTAATGCATCAAAAAGTAATTTTTTTAAACTGCATTGCCAATGTAGCCCATATGCACTGAGTAATTTAATTCAAGATTGAATTTAGGCTTTTAATCACACTGACTGACAACCAAACATTGAGCTCATCAAATATAGTAAATAAATGCTTGCTTTATGCTTGAGAACCAGTGAGGTTTTAAAGTTTTGGTTGTGTGGACTTTCAAATGGATGGAGAAAATGAAAAAAAAAGCAAAAAAAAAAAACAAAAAACCTTCATTCCTGTTCCAAAGATGGTAAAAAGCTTGAAACCTGTGCTTGTGCTATGTTTATTAAAATAAATGCAACTTAAGTTAAAATAATGCAATGACATTCATAAAGTGTCCAAATGTTAGATGGGGTAAAGTAAAACTTAGGGCTGGATTTTGACACAAAATTCCTGATTAGATTTGATTCTGATTCACAAGCTTGCGATTCAGTTCAACTTCTGATTCAATTATTCGAAATTTATTATTTTGGATATATATCAGGTACAGTACATGCTAAATTATCGAGGAAAAAAAGCTCTCAACTATTGCTACATAATATACACGAGAGTCAGTTGGTACTACATTACTATAATATAGATGGTTAAAATAAACTGATTTGCATACAAACTCTTAAATTACACGCAATTAAGTTTTTATGATAATAATAAAGTTACAAGTACATAATTATATTTCTACTCCAATTAGTTTTTTGACATAAACATTTAAATGGTGGCTGTCATAAAAACTTTTACAGATTTATTCAAACATAATGAAATATTGAAGAATTATAACAAATATATACATACATTTAGCAAAATGCTCCTCTCAGAGTTAATTTTTCTAGCTGACTAACAAGTTCATGGTCACCAAATATGTTTTTTATGAGGTAAATGTGACGTTGCGTGACATTTTGTTTACAAGCTGTTATACTGACCTCTTTTTGCGGTTAAACACTGATTGTGCGATTACATAAGACAGGATAGGGATTTTAGTAAGTTGTACTCTTTCTTTTAACATACCTTTGGATGTTTATTCACGTTTATTTCATGCTGAAACTAGTATTAAAGTGGAGGAGATGATCAGTTCATGTGCGCTTTTGTAATAAACTTTACAGAATTTGAAATCTTAGACTTTGTTTCATATCAGAAGTAACAAAGCACAAAGCTTTTTGCAATTTGTGGGATGGTAGGTGCACTAAAATGTTCTGTTTATTAACTGCACTGTAAAAAATGAAAGTGAATTTAACGGTAAAAGACTGTAAAAATGCTACAGTAAAAACCTTGTAAATGGTTAACAGTAGGTTCCCCTACTATATATATGGTGAAAAACTGTATTGGACATTGCATGTAACTTTACAGAGGTACTGTGCACCTTCTATACATGTTAATATTTAAAAGCTGCTTGTTATGGGCTTAGGTTCATCATGTGACTCTCTCATCACCACCTGCTTTTAGTAGATGTAGTTTAGCAGTGTATTACAAAGGTACACAACACATTTCAGTATTTCAAAAGGTTGGTACATTAACATTATATCAGTTAATGAAACTACGGTTTTTGACTGTACATTTAAGTTAAAACCATAAAACCTAAAATGTTGCTACTGTATTTTTAACAGTAAAATTCTGGCAACCTCAGCTGCCGTTTTTCACCGTAAATTTTACTGATTTTTTTTACAGTGTGAAACAGGCTAGACTTGATTATTGGCAGTGTTTCCCCTGCCATTATATTAGGGGTGTGGCCCATTCAATTCTGTCTCCACATGAACGCGCGTCTAGAACTTCTCCGCGAAAACGGGGACGGGATTTTGGAGTCGATTCATAAAAACGGAATTTACTCTATAGCACGGAATGTCACGGGATTCGTCAATTTTTGGATGAATAAATGAAAATTGGGTCTGTCACTTAATTCGAATCGCGATATGGACTAATGTCTGTAAATATTAAAACGGAAAAATACCATCATATCATACTGTATACACATAGAAACTTCACGGCAACCTGTCAAAATAAAAGTACGGATTAACGTGTTACGGAAATATTTTACTCTTGTATTACTTTTGTGCAGTATAATGTACATCTTTATATGTTTATATTTCTGGCAAATTTAAATAAAACAAATGATACAAATAAATATTACAACCACATTAACCAATTAATTGTAGAAAAAAAATCTACAATTATTATTTTTAACAGAATATTTACACAAATTTTCTTTCATGTATTAATTTTAACAGTAAACCTCTGTTTGTTTGCCAAAAAATTAAAGGGTTTAATTTTCATTTGATTAAAAATAAATAAATGTTTAATGCCTTTATTTGATCATCAGAAAAATTAAAACCCAAAAATTTCTGAAAAAAAAAAAAAAGAAAGAAAAAGATTGTAGGGCCATATTGTAAAGATTGTAGGGCCATATTATAAAATGTTGAAATTGGGAGTTTTGGACTTCTTTTTCACTGAAATAAATGTTTTTTTTTTAATTATACAGAGAGTAAAGTACTGAAAAAAAGTACCGTTGGGTAGCGGCACTTTATAAATGTATAAAGCACAATGTAATATGGAGGTGTCTGCATTGTTTGCCCCAAACAAAAATAACCTGCTTTTCAAGGCCTCATGGCATAAACCACAAATGCACTTGTATGCATTTTTCTTTTCTCCTTCATTAACCAACAACAGAAACAACACACTTTACAACTAAACAAATTCATTTCCATTTCTAACCTTTTGCTTCAATGATAAGCAATCCCAGCAGTAATCGATTAAGAAAATGGCAAAGGGCAAAAACTGTGTCAACTCCAGAAAATAGGCAAGACTAAGAATAATGTTCTGCTTGGCCAGGGCTCAGACAACAAGAGAGGCACACAAACAGGAAAAGAGAGCTTTGTGAGGACTGGAGGCTCACTGGAACTCTTCACTGTTTAGCTGCTGAAAATCTCATGAATAATTGACGGGAAATAAAAAAGGCACTCTGTCAGATACAGAGGCCAGATTCTTGCTAGGCTGGTATTTGCCCAGTGTATTCTAGTCAAGAACTGGGTTAGCCTGGTCGCTAATTCTGAAGAGGCACTGCTTGGCTGAGAAGTATTTTTTAAACAAGCTGGCCACGAATAGCTCAGAGAGGGCTAAGAGCTTATGTAAGAGGGCAGTTATAACATCTCATAACACTTTCTCAAACAAAGACATAGTCAGATAACAATGCATAGTATTTGCCACTTGCACATTCGCAATCTCATCAAGTAAACGGCTAAAACAAGCCACACGTCTCATATGTCGAATCATTAGCGTATAGAACCCCTGCTAGTACTTCGGTTATAGAGTTAAGTGTCACTTGGAAGTCAGCTTCAGATTATCTTGGATAAACTGAAACAGGGTGTGAAAACTGCATGACAAGCAGTGGAGTAAGAAAACCCCCCAAGAGAGTAACTGGCTACCAGCCAGATAGTCCATACTAATGAACTGCTAAAGCACAGAGCTACTCTCATCGTCAATGTCAAACCACAAAGAAGACAGGAACCCAGGCAGCACTTCGTCACATGCACATGTCAGTAAGTGCAGTCCTTGATTCAACTGCAGGCTGGGAAAAAAGATGGATGATACTTTGAAATTAGGCTGTGCAAAGTGACCACATAACCACAATTCCCATATCCAATATAATTGCACGTCAAGAGAACTGGCACAGAGGTTATAAACAGGAGATGAATGTGGGGAGAGAAATGTCTGAAAACTGATGAAGAATTGGGCTTATTTGCTTATTGGATTATTGCTATATGTAATAATTTGACTGATGTGTGGATTTTAAGTATGCTGGTAAACACTATGGACTCTATTCTCATAAAAATCACAGCTCTGTTAAATGCACTTAGAGTACTTGTGAGCATGTGACTCAAATTTCTGAGCCAAATGGATTTTAAACGCAACTTCCAAATGACAAAAAATAAATATTCTGTGCGTGCAAAATTAATAATGCTCTGAAGTGGTGAATTTTGCTGTTTTGAAGCCAAAATATGTAATTTAGCTTATGTGATTTGTGCAAAACTAAAGGGAGTTCTTAAAAAAAATTGTATATACATATTATATGTATGATATATTCGTTTAAATGTCAAGCTTTTTGTGAAAAATGGTTGAATCTGTGTAGCAAATGTGTCTAAAAGACTACAAAATGCACTGGTTTAAAAACATACGTTTCTATAACTGATGCAGGACTTATAATATTTGTAATATTCTGGAAAAGTGACAGAAAATGTGTTTATGATGTATGCTCTTGCTTTGGTTCATAAATCATTAGTATATAGTCACTGTAGTAATTATAAACTGAAAGATTAAATAAAGTTGTTATATAATAACTATCATTTTATAATAATTGTTCATTTTACTTGGGTTTTTTGGGGGGTTTTCAATGCTACCACAAGGTCAGATTAGGTCAGGTCTGTTTTCCATACATGAAAATGCAGGGTGATTCCTGGCAGTTGAGTTCATTTGCAATATTGCTTAAACCACAAAACCAGTCGTAAATAGCACGGGCATATTAGTCAACAACACACTGCATGGGTCAAAATTATGACAAATTTCATTAGGATATTAAGATCATGTTCCATGAAGATATTTTGTCAATTTCCTGTTATAAAAATATAAAAACTTAACTTTTGATTAGTAATATGCATTGCTAAGAATTTAATTTGGACAACTTTAAAGGTGATTTTCTCAATCTTTTGATTTTTTTCCACCCTCAGATTCCAGATTTGGACAAAACTTGGCCAAATATTGTCCTATCCTAACAAACCATACATTAATGGAAATCTTATTAATTCAGATGATGTATAAAGCTCAATTTAAAAAAACTGACCCTTAAAACTGGTTTTGTGGTCCAGGGTCAGGATTTGAACCTGCCCCCTATGCATAATACAGAATTACACCACTAGGCTAGTGGTGTAAACTTACTTGGAAGTGCCAGAACTGTCACTGCCTCCTCAAAAAAACACTAGGTGCATGACGCCCCCGAATGTAATACATGCAAGTCTAGTCGTGCCCTTGTGTCTTCAAATGATCAAGTAATCCATTAAGCAAGTACAACTACGAGATATCCCGCTCACGACTGCCATTACGTTCAATTAGTACTCTAAGTAAAGATACGTGTTTGAATACAATTCACGAAGATGCCCGACCACCTCTATTATCCTTGCTATCTTTACCCCCCGTCACATATGAAAGCAGCAAAGCGCCTGCTCATTTCTGCACTGGGTTTATTGTACTTGCACTTGTTTGTATTTGTACAGGAAGCACTTATTTCCTAGCCTTCAGCATTGCAGATTGCATGCTAAATGGTCTCATATGTGAGGCTATAGCATGAAGTCACTCTAGTTTATGCCTTATATGTGACCCTGGATCACAAAACTAGTCGTAAGTAGCACAGGTATATTTGTAGCAATAGCCAACAATACATTGTATGGGTCAAAATGGTCGATTATTCTTTTAGTGCTTAAAATCATTAGGATTTTAAGCACAGATCATGTTCCATGAAGATATTATGTACATTTCCTACTGTAAAGCTTAATTTTTGATTAGTAATATGCCTTGCTAAGAACATCATTTGGACAACTTATAGGCGATTTTCTTAATATATAGAATTTTTTTTTTGCACCCTCAGATTCCAGATTTTCAAATAGTTGTATCTCCGTCAAATATTGTCCTATCCTAACAAACCATAAATCAATGGAAAGCTTATTTGGTGATGTATAAATATCAATTTCAGAAAATTGACCCTTATGACTGGTTTTGTGGTCCTGGGTCACATATGTAAACGTTATTATGAGTGTATGAGAATATTTTATGTTTGAGTAAAGATTGAGTGACCTGATGTGAAAGGCACGTGGTGCACAGCATACTTAATCACCTTTCACTTGTTTGGGAATCTTAAATATGAATGGGAGGGAGGTGAATGTACTAGGAGTGGAGAGGGAAGGAAGTTGATGCTTGTTTTCAAGGGCAACTCACAAGCTTCTCCCTCTCTCTCTCTCTCTTTCTCTCGTAAAGAGCAACGCAGACCTGCAAAGCATCTCCTCATTTGCTTATTGATGGCTGTTGCACAAATCAAATCGTGTTGATTTGTTCAGGCTACAGTGGCCAATGAGAATGCACGAGACAGAGGGCAGGCTGCTTGTCCAATCCGGACCGAGTTGGCCTGTGCACGCGTCACGCTCTACGTCACAGCGGATAATAAATCTCTCCGCCTCCATCTCAGCGCTGGAGAGCTTTCCCAACACAAAAGCAAAATGTCCGCCATGTTCAGAGGCTGCGCTGCTCCGGGTCTGCGGATATTTTAACAAAAATTAGCCGTTTTCGTCACCGGGAGGCCGCCCGACCCGATGCTACGAACCAGAGGGACAGTAGAGTCTCACTGTCAGAACAAAATCTCCGCTTTAACCACATATAAGCACAATTTAGTAGTATTTATTTACCTTTACGCCGTATGGTGGATCATCGAATGTAACTAGCATGTACCTGTCGCCTCTACTAGCCGGGTCTCGGGCACGCAGCTGTTAAAGAAAACCAAACAATAAACATTCATTTCAACTGATCCTGTCATAGGGATCCTTAACTCCAACAAGGTACAACAGTAAGCTGAAAAAGTCGGGGTAAAATTTATGCTTTACCTTCATAAAGATCTCAACCGCGCCTTTAGCAATGTCCAGATACGTCGTACCCAAATAAGTGCGCTGATTCATAGAAGCGGACGTGTCTATCAGAAAAAGTAAAATAGGCATTTTGAAATGTGTAGATACACCTCTAGATGTTGGCTAAAATATCTACCATCGGCTTATGACCTATCTTGCGGCCCTGGGCATGCATATATGTGTGTATATATTTTGTTAGAATCAGACCCCCCCAAAAGAGGGTCGTACTGCCACCCTTTGCAGCCGCCTGATTCTCTATCTGTCTTTTCTGAGCAGTGCTGGGATCGCGCTGTTAGAGAACTTCTCTTCCGAACAGACCGAAACGCCTTCGCCCCGCCGCTGCCACGCCATTGGCTGAGCCGAGCAGTGAAGCCACGCCCACTCTCGTATAAATATGCAATGAGGTCGTGGAATTCCTCTTATCCTCTCAGTTCTCCGCGCTCGCTTGAGCGGACGGAGGTCGAGCTGGAGGACGGGGATATTGTGTGTCATCCGCTCGCTTTGTTTTGCTCTTTTAATGGGCGCTTTCGCTACACCATTTAACAAGTTATCAGAGTTAATTTGTAAGCCACGTAGTTTCATGTTCGTCTCGTACATAAAGGGCGACCCCCTCATCGCCTGATCCTGGTCTGGCTGTCTTGGTGGGGGTGGGGAGTAGCTTGGGTTCTGTGTGATTTTTATAATAATTGTGCCTCCCTCTGACCATGGAGAAATCCATCCTCGTCCGCTTTCCCCTCCTCTTGTTTATCTCCTTCGAGAGAGTCTAGCCAAGCGCCATGTTAATGCAACAATCCGCCCGAGACCGTGACAAGACGCGGGAGGAAAAGGAGCGTTGTCAGGCGCTGGCTCCTCCTAAATCGCGCTCCTCGGTTTCCGTGGAGCCTCGCTGCACATGCCCTTTGAATTTGTGAATGTCAGTAAGGGACGTACCTGTTAAGCAGTCCTGTTCACCATACTCACACACACTAAACGTGCTGCGATAAATGCACAGGCATTTGAGGTGGTATTTTTACCCTGCACGAAAGCTAGCTAATACTACAAGGTGTTTTAATATCAGCAGGGTATAGCCCGTGAGCAAGTGGCGACCATACAGCACCCTTTATTATAATCGTTCAACCGCATTTTTACATAACTACATCTCAGATGATCCAGGCAGCCTGAGAAACGTGTCCCTGGAGAACTATCCCAAACATAAGAGCACCATATTGCACAGCATATTCGACTACCACACGGTTTCTGTTTGATATAGCCATTGGTATCCCGGTTCACAACAAAGGATACATTTTTAAAGTGGAAACTGTCAGTGTTGTTCATTCATAAAGTGCATGCGTGTCCCTTGAGAGGGTTTTTTTTTATAAAGGTCGTCATGTTGTTCTTCCTGTTTTCATTTCTCTGTAGTCTAAAATTTTCTTTAAATTTGCTCATTGTGCAAATGTGTGCAAGCGGTCACAAATGTTTTGATTATGGGTTGTGCCCTAAAAAGGCGGTGGTGGATAGTTGAATGAGCATTCATTCTAAAGGGCGTGCAGGTTTCTTTAGGATGAGTTGGTTAGTTTAATAAACTAAACAGGCGACATACGTGCTGTTTACCGTGTTGTCAGATGTCAAGTTCGTTTCAAAAAACAAACAAATAAACAAACAAAAAAAGAACAAGAATTTGTCATTAAGTGGTTTCACGTGCTTTCATTAGCTAACATCTATAGGTAAAATGTTTTTGTTTTAACGAAATGCAAGCTTTGAGCGTTGCTGTCAAACCTTAAAGGGACAGATTACCTAAAAAAAACAAATTATGTCACACAAAAGAAGACATGACATTTAAACCGCAAAAAGATCGTTCCGCCCCCGTAACATTCTGCTTAGCTTCTCTTTTACTCTTCTAGTTAAGAACCAAAGTCACACAGATTTACAACCAACGTGGACGACTATTGCAAGAATTTTTATTTTAGGGTGAACTGTCCCTTTAAGACTTTTCGTAAAAGGTAAAACGGTCACCCAAACTGCAGTTACGTTTTAGTGGTGTAAAACGAAAGACGGACGTCATTTATCTTCTAAAAAAGCAGAGAAAAATAAAATATAAATAACAGAAAGCACATTTGCGAAACGCAATGACGTCATAGAGGACTTTGGCGGAATTACTGAAGCCCTCCAGTATCCCAGCATTCAATGCGCGCTTGCAGCGTATTGTTGACAAAGAAAAAGGAAACGGGGTGGGATTTGAAATAAATATCGTTAAACGGTAAACGGGAGCGAGGTAAACATATATGCTTTCTAATTGTTTTCGATATACCTACTTCTTTAAATAACGACGTCGAATAACGTAATATTAAACGCGATGTTATCTCGATTTTACCATATTGTTATGCTAGCATGATTATAGGTTAACCATATCAGCAGTACGTCAACATCCAGTACATCTAGTGAACGGTACTGAACATCACGTCTATTGCATTCTTTTAACCGGTATCAGTATTTGCAAACGGAACGTCTTATTAAGTGGCTAGTTTCTGTTAAGAACTGAAATGACAGCGTTTGCTAATCATATTTCAGGCAGACATCTTTTTTTGAATATAACGTTAGTTTAACATTCGACATCCTAACATATTGTAGGTAAGGAATATTTGACATCACACGACTTGAGGTCGCAAATTTGACGCTTTAATGTGTTGGTTTATTAAAATATATGAATGTCATGTTACATATAGCGATCTCTGCTAATAGTCAGCAAAACACAATAGGCTTGACGAGGACAAAAGGTCCGTCAGGATGTTGTTCGATCTGCTGGAGACATTCTCTAGCTAGACATCAATCATTCGACGGGGATTTAAGTATTAACCAGAGGACACTTACAGATTATTTAATTGCTTGTTAGGAGTATTTATCTGACATTAGGAAAACCCAGTGAAATTCGTCTCTAGACTGACATTTGAGAGCAGACATCCTTGTATCTGCCAGCTGTCATGCTGTGTCATTGACCTCACTAATATGATGTTAGACGGTTAAGTTTGACGTTATTTATTGCTTTAGCCCGTATTGCGAAATCCTTGAGTTTCAGACGAATTCAGTAAACATGGTCACATGACTAGCCACGTGGAGGAAGGAGCTTGTTTTTGTACAGAGACACTGGCCATCATCCATTAGTCATTATTGACACCATTATTAGATTATATTATTACGTGCCTTGCCGTTTCTTTTGGCTTTCATATTATTTACACACATCTATATTAGCAGCTAAATTCTAATGTATTTTTCTATAAACAACAGCTTTTGTTCATGCTTGTGTTTAATTCACTCTTCTGAAGAATCCCTTGATTATTCCTAATGCCAAAAAAAAGTCTGGGAGAAACTGTTGTTACTGATTTATGCATGTAATTTGTTATTTATTTAAACATCATGTTGCAGTAGTTCTCAGCTGCTTTTGTTTTATAATAGATTTTGTCAAGTTGCCCAGCACTGTACAAGTTGTTTATTGCACAGGATGTTTTTCAAATCGAACATTAGATTTACTAATATTACTATTAACTTAATAGACATTATATAACAGTGTGATACAATAAATAATCTATAATAAATCTATAACTTTGTTTTCTAATTAAGTTATGAATTCTGATCAACAGCTTATAATTCACAGTAAACCTGTTTATCCTTTTTGCGAGAGCAAAAGCTTTTCGATTCACGTGTATACTTCCCTTTTCCGAAGCATACTTTTATTATTTTCACGCTACAAATAAATCTGAGAGAAACCGTTTTTATTTGGACTTACTCATGCTGTCAGATGTAATTTATTTAAACCTCCTGTTGCGTTAGTCTGCAGCTGGTTTTGTTTTAGGATTTTATGTCAGTTTTCCCAGCACTGTACTAAAGTTGTTTATTGTACAAAAAAGATGGCTTTCAGATTAAATATTGACAAACAGCATAAGCCTTACAACATGATAAATTATTAACATGACACAATGAATAGGATAATTGATCATTTTGGTTTCTAAAGTCTGATCATTTAAACAACAGCTGATAATTCACCGTAAAAAAAAAAAAGTTTTTTGGGCTTAAGTGCTTGTCAAACAGTCTTGTTTTTGTTGGTATCTGTCTAGTTTGGCTGCTGATGCCAAGTTGACAGATGAATCTGTGCCAAAATACATTTACAGTTTGGTAGAACATGCAGCCTTTGACGTCAAGGCTGATATGGGAAGTGTTTTCTCCTCCTTTGTGTTATCTTAGCTGTGCACAATTATATAGTTAGTTGAATTTCTTTATTTGCATTTAGCATTTAACAGACTGATTTTTTTTTTTTTTTTTAAATGTCATGACCCACCATGTGAACATCACTATGTTGTGTAGTCTTTCCTTCACAAATTTTGGGTCAGAATTTTTTTAATGTTTTTTAAAGTAGCAGTAATATTGTGAAATAATATTGCAATTTAAAAGAACTATTCTCTTTTTGAATATATTTTAAAATGTATTGTATTCCCGTGCTCTTTCAGAAATCATTCTGATAGGCTAATTAAAAATAGTATAAAATATTGGAAACTTTTTATAGTTTTTGTTAGGGATGGGCGATATCTTATCGTTTGCGATATACCGGTAAAAAATTTCTCCACGATAAGAAATAGTCTTCCCGCGATAATAACGATAAAGTCTAGTTGTTAACACATTTCTGTGTGCAACAGTGCACGCTAAAGGCGGACGTGAAACTAGTATATCGCTAAATGAGGAGCTACAATCTGGAGCTGGTTTGGTCAGAATTGTGCAGTGCGACAAAAATCGATCTGAGCCTTGAATAACGTTAACTGTACTAGTAGCAAATGCGATGCAGTTTTGCGTGTGTTTGAGCCTGTTTACAAACCTGTTGTCCAACAAAGATATCATTTATTCACATGCTTTTTCTCCAAATTAACTTCATAACATAGTCAAGTGTTTGAAATAACCTTTTGCGATCAGACGTGGCTTCATATCACAGAATGAGGCTGAAACCATACTATGCAATAGTATTAAAATGGCTTTGTCGATTATCATTGTATTATAAATACACTTTATTCCTATAAAAATACTCAGGATTGCTTAAAAACCACAGACAAACCATATGTTGTATCAATCGTATGTTTATTGTCTTTCCTCAGTTAAAATTCCTCTATCTGCATTTTATTCAGCTACAGCCATAACTGGATTAGAGATTCCTGGAGCGTCGTCAGTACTATTACTTCTACTATAAAACATACGTGGAGTTGGTGCGCAAGGGCGCCCTCCGGTTTCCGAATCAGAAAGACTCATTATTGCCATGTGTTTCACACACAAGGAATTCGTCGAATTTAGGAACTTCCAGTCCAGCAAGTACAAACAATTTAATTTACATTCCAGTGATTTAGACGGTGTACTCAGTAATGCTCACAACACCCTATTTTGAGTAAAAATAGAAAAGATAATACTTTTCTCTAACGAAACAGGATTTCCCTGTATTATCGTCATTGATATTGTTACCGCAATAAATGCCAACAATTATCATGATAAATTTTTGAGCCCATATCGCCCATCCCTAGTTTTTGTGAACACTTTGTGAATGATGATGAATAAATAGTTCGAAAGAACTGAATTTATTTGAAAAAGAAATAATTTGTAACATTATAAAAGTCTGTAAATTAATCAACAGTGACAGGAATGCATTCATTTCTTTAAATAAAATCCTACTGACCCCAAACCTTTGAAAGGTAGTGGTACAGTGACACATATTTACACATTGTGACTTTAGCCAGTCAGTTCAAACTAAATGTGGGTTTTTGTGTATTTCTGATATATTGTTTTTATTATTATGACTGGCTTTGTTATTTACACTACCAGTCAAAAGTTTCTGAATAGTAAGAATGTGAATGTTTTTTTTTTTTTTTTTTTTTTTAAAGAAGTCTCTTCTGGTCACCAAGCCTGCATTTGTTTGATCCAAAGTACAGCAAAAACGGTAAAATTTTGAAATATTTTTACTACCTAAAACAACTGTTTTCTGTTTGAATATATTTTAAAATGTAATTTATTCCTATGATCAAAGCTAAATTTTCAGCATCATTACGCCAGTCTTCAGTGTCACATGATCCTTCAGAAATCATTCTATTATGCTGATTTGCTGTTCAAGAAACATTTATTATTATTATTATTATTATTATTATTATTGTTTTTTTTTTTTTTTCAAAGATCAGCATTTATCTGAAATAAAAATCTTTTGTAACATTATAGACTTATACCATTCAAAAGCTTGAAGTCAGGGGTTGAAATTATAGCAATTAATACTTTTATTTAGCAAAGATGACGATAAAGACACAAGGATGATGATAAAGACATTTAATGTTACAAAAGATTTCTATTTCAGATAAATGTTGTTTACTTTCTGTTCATCAAAGAAACCTGAAAAGAAATTCTACTCAGCTGTTTTCAACATATTTTTTTGAGCAGCAAATCAGAATATTAGAATGATTTCTGAAGGATCATGTGACTGGAATAATGATGCTTAGGGTTAGGGTTAGAATTAATTACATTTTAAAATATATTTAAATAGAAAACACTTATTTTAAATAGAATTTTTTTTCTAAATATTCCTGTTTTTGCTGTATTTTTGGTCAAATAAATGCAGGCTTGGTGAGCAGAAGAGACTTCTTTAAAAAACATAAAAAATCTTATATCTAAGATTTATATCTTATATCTTATATCTATCTGTATATCTAAATGGCCCCATTTCTGTCATTTCAGAGGTGAACGTCATGCTGCCAAAGAGCTGAACTGTCTGCATTTAGATCTGGATCTCTGCACCGTTTCAGCTCAGAAACGGAGTGGGAATACGATAAAGGGAGGAGGACGTGAGCTCAGTTGGAGCCAATGCAGCAGCAGAGTCGGCAGCCTGACCTAGTGGAGGGAAGCCTTCCAGTGTTTGTGTTCCCCACCGAGCTGGTGTTCTACGCAGATGAGCAGGCTTCACATAAGCAGGTGCTCACCCTCTACAACCCGTATGAGTTTGCTCTTAAATTCAAAGGTGAGTCATACATTTTATTTTAGTACCCGTACCGTGTTGTAGTGGTCCTTCCTTTCTTACTGTTTGTCGTTTCTTCAGTTTTGTGCACGGCGCCAAACAAGTATGCCGTGGTGGATGCCACTGGTGCTGTTAAACCGCAATGTTGTGTGGATATGTAAGTTTCTGGGTCTTGCATTTTCACTATTTTAATATTTTAATTAGTTTGAGCCTTTCACAATTTTCTGTGTAATGTGATTTTCGCCAAACAGCGTGATCCGCCATAGGGATGTGCGGGCCTGTCATTATGGGGTGATTGATAAGTTCCGGCTGCAGGTGTCTGAGCAGAGTCAGAGGAAGGCTTTGGGCAGGAAGGAAGTGATGGCCACTCTGCTGCCTTCCGCCGCTCAGGAGCAGCCCCAGGTCCGGCCCCAGGAAGAGGAGCGCAGGATGAAAGAGCAGCTTGCTGACAGAGTCTTCTTTGAGCAGACTGCATTCCAGACAGGTGCGTTTTGACATGTTCTTGGTTTCTACTGTGATTGATTCATAGGTGTTTGTACACTACCAGTCACTACCAGATTTGTAATGTTTTTTAAAGAAGTCTCTTCTGCTCACCAAGTCTGCATTTATTTGATCCAAAGTAAGGCAAAAACTAAAAAAAATTGAAATATTTTTACTATTTAAAATAACTCTTTTCTACTTGAATATATTTTAAAATTCCTGTGATTTCAAAGCCGAATTTTTTGCATCATTGCTCCAGTCACATGATCCTTCAGAAATCATTCTAATATTCTGATTTGCTGCTCAAAAAACATTTATTATTATTATTATGTTGAAAACAGCTGAGTATAATTTTTTCAGGTTTCTTTAAAGAATAGAAGGTTCAGAAGAACAGCATTTATCTGAAATAGAAATCTTTTGTAACATTATTTAAAGCAATTTAAAGCATCCTTGCTAAATAAAAGTGTTAAGATTAAGTAGCTTTGATTACAGGAATAAATTATATTTTAAAATATATTCAGATAGAAAGCAGTTATTTTAAATAGCAAAATATTTCAGAATGTTACTGTTTTTGCTGTACTTTGGATCAAATAAATGCAGGCTTGGTGAGCAGAAGAGACTTGTTTAAAAACATGAAAAATCTTACTGTTCAAAAACACTTGACTGGTAGTGTATGTATATTATTATCTGCTTTATATATTAATATTTCATGTTACTCAAATATAGACTATATATATATATATATATATATATATAATATATATATATATATATATATATATATATATATATTCTAAAGTACATACACATTTTTGTCTTCAAAAATACAAGTTTCTTTTTATTTATTTATTTATTTTCTTTACACATTGAAATTTAGCAATATATTTTAAAAGTATTTGCTAGAAGTAATACTTCTATTTTTATTTTCATTAAATGAAAATAGAGCAATGGTGTTTTATATTAACTGGAAATCATATTTATATTTTTCATAATAAATGTAAAATTGTCTTTACAATTTTGTCTTTGCATACACAATACACCCATTTAATTTTTTTAATTTAAATTTTTTTTTTTTTTGTTTGTTTTTTTCACAAATTTAAATTTAACAATGCATTTTTTAAATTTAGTAATACAGTTTTTTTATTAAAATTTTGGTAACACTTTACAATAAGGTTCATTAGTTCAAAATAACTACATTAATTAAGTTAACATTAATAACCTACATTAACTAGTTAACATAAAATAAGAATGAACAAAAGCATTTATTAATCTTAATTTCAATATTTACTAATGCATTATTAAAATCTAAAGTTGTGCTTGGAACTAACTGTAAACAACTGTATCTTTTAACAAAGATTAATGAATACTGTAATAAATGTATTGTTCATTGTTTTTTTTTACCATTAACTACCATTAACTAATGTAACATTATTGTGAAGTGTTACCAAAAGTTTTTACTTTTTTTTTTTTCCAAAACAATTTTCTTAAACTTTTTGCTTCACAAAAATAAAATTGGCAACAATCTTAAAGCTATAATACTGCTGTAA
The DNA here is from genome assembly GCA_036247105.1 of Cirrhinus mrigala. Classification (NCBI taxonomy): domain Eukaryota; kingdom Metazoa; phylum Chordata; class Actinopteri; order Cypriniformes; family Cyprinidae; genus Cirrhinus; species Cirrhinus mrigala. Next base: position 8,857,801 of record CM070020.1, on the reverse strand, counting down.
TATAACACACTTTTGCTTGAAAATAACTGTATACAGTGCAAAACACTGATTGGTTTGTATCTTTTCCCCTGCTAGCTTTAGGCCTTACTGAGCTTTAGTAAAGCTATTGATGTTAACTCCTTTTCCCACTAGGTGGAGTCAGAGAGCTGTATTATTTTTATTGTTTGTTGGTTTCCTTTCATTTTAAAAACCATCTGTTTTTCCTTTTCTCTGTTTGCACAGAGAGCCGTGCAGCATCTGGGGGTCCCAGCCTCCTCACTGTCCTTTTAGGCCTGGTGTGTATGGCGGCCCTTATGCTCCCAACTCTGGGAGAGCAGGAATCCACAGTGCCTGTCTACCTCCACTTAAGTGTTAACAAGAAACTTGTAGCTGCTTATGTTTTAGGTGAGTCGCAAAAAAAGAGCGTCATATTCCAAACATTTATTGTCTGCTGCACTCTTTCATGATTTTTTTCCAATTTCGCACAGGTCTTCTTACAATGGTTATTCTGCGCACTTGAAGTGCTCTTGAAAACGATCTGGCTGAAAGGAACTAAGATGATGAAGAGGGGAGATATGGACATTAACACAGCCGGGACGGTTGTGAGGATGGAGGGGAAGCACGTCTGAGAAACTCCCTATAAAGAGGAACTAACTTCTTAAATGATCATCGCAAACTCACAGACACAATGAAGATCCATGGGCGAGGGGAGGGGAGCGTTCTGTGTTTACAGGCCGAACACTGACTGAGCTGGCATTGAATCCGGCTGACTATTATGTTAAGTGGGAGGGGGTGTAGAGGAACATGAATACATTAAATTAAATGTGTTGTTATACGTCATATTCGGTGTCTGTGGCTTTTTGTTGTTTTTTTTCAAGACTGAAAATGGCTTTTTATGTTCTGATGTTTGTCCACTGCTTTAATCTTGTGCACAGTAATCTATAGATGCCACATCAAATAAAGAAAACTGATTGTTAAAAGCATTTCCTAGAAACAGTTTTATGTTCAAACGTATTGGTGGTAAAATTAGTTTCTGAATCATAGTTCACTCGGCTTAAGAAGCAATATGTAACTGGAGTGCGATAAATGTTTGTTTAGAAATAAGCTGATTCATCTCAGGGAAATAGAGCATTTACTTAAGCACGGACTTGTTTTCCATTGAGTTTAGTGTAATGTTTGGAAACTGCAGAGGAAACAGGATTACATACCCAGTAATCTGGCAGTAATGCAATGTTTTTACTCGGCTTGTTTTAAATTGATGTTTCATTACAAGAGTTTAAAGAACAAATTTGAACTTTAAAGGCTCTTTCCACCCTCTCTGTCAGAAACTGTTTTAGAAACCCCTTTGTAACCAGTTTCTGTATAACCCACAGTAATATGATGCATATTATATTCAGCAAGGGTGCATTATCTTGATCAGAAGTGACAGAAAAGACATTTCTAATGTTTTAAAAGATTTTGATTTCAGATAAATCCTGTTCTTTTGATGTTCTGTTCATCAAAGAGCAGCACAACTGTTTTCAACATTAATAATAAATGTTTCTTGAGCAGCAAATCATATTAGAATGATTTCTGAAGGATCCTGTGAGACTGAAGACTGAAGTAATCATGCTGAAAAGTATTACTTTAAAATACATTCAAAATATATTCAGATAGTAAACAGTTATGTTCAGTTCAACTGTAATAATATTTTATTACTATTTTGGTGGGTTTTGATCAAATAAATGCAGCCTTGGTGAGCATTTGAGAGACCTTCAAAAACATTTAAAATAGTTAAAGAGTAAAAATGAAAATTCTGTCATTAATTAACGTTACTCACCCTCATGTCGTTCCAAACCCGTGAGGCCTTCGTTCATCCTCGGATGACTAATTAAGATATTTTTTGATGAAATCCGAGAGCTTGCTGACCCTGCATAGACAGCAACGGAACTACGACGTTCAAGGTAGGAAGGACATTGTTAAAATAGTCCATGTAACATCAGTGGTTCAACCGTCATGTTATGAAGCTATGAGAATGCTTTCTATGCGCTAAGAAAACAAAAACGATTTTATTCAACAGTCTCAGCATGAAGTCTGTGAGAGTAACTAACATTACCATGACACACGGTCTTAAATTAATGAGGGCTTGTGGCAAAAATGCCACCAAAATGAACAAAAATGCCACATAAATTAAAGACAAAGGGGCAAAAAATGTCCCTGCACAATTAAACAACGTTTCAATATGCGGATTCGCCCACACTTATGCGCCGTTTTGTGCAATGTTGAGCCTTATAACCAATCAAACGCGTTTCTGTTGAACTTAGGAACGCATTGGCCAATCAAATGCGCTTAGATTAATCAGAGCTGAAAACGCCGGAATTCCCTCATAAACAAACGATGTAAATAAAAGATTAATTTCGAAGCTTCGGCGATTATGACAAGAGATTTTGCATAACTTGTGGTAGACTTGGCTAAAGTCATGGACTGATATGTTTGTCTGTGAAGCCAGAATGTGACATACCTAAAACAAAACGTTTTTATATTATTTTCTATATCGATATTAATAATCATTATTACAGGAAAAAAGCAATCATCTATGATGTAATAATTATTTTTGCCATAATATCGCAGCTCTGTGAGCTCCTCTTTTTTTAAATGTATCATTTAGACAATTTTAAACAGTATTGTTACTGACAACAGTTTTAAATATTGATTAAAGTAAATTAGAACATTTTAAAATAATAATAAAAATTGCTCTCACAAATGTAAAACAAAAAAAAAAAAAAAAACACACCCCTGGAAATCAATTCCATGGGGAAAATATTGTCTCTTAATAAAAAAGTTCATTTCTGACCCTGCCGCAACTATGTGTGGTGCTGCTTCATAAAATTACAGTTCAACCACTGATGTCACATGAACTATTTTAAACGATGTCGTTACTATCTTTCTGGGCCTGAACGTATCATTCGTATTGCTGTCTATGCATGGTTAGAAAGCTCTCGGATTTCATCAAAAATGTATTCATTTGTGTTTGAAGTTGAACGAAGGTCTTAGGTTTGGAACCTCACAAGGGTGAGTAATTAATGACAGAGGATTTATTTTTGGTTGCACTAAACCCTTAACCATTGTGTTTAAGACAATAACCACACTAAGTTTGGTATCACAAGACAAGGTGACAAAACAGCTGGACAAATAATTTATTTCTGACATCTGGAAGTCTCTGATATGACAGGAACAAGATCTGTTCAGATAGAGCAGAGCACAACTACACATCCTCATGACAGCACTCAGTCCTCCTCAACAGAGTTCACGTGCACGGGCTTTAAAAAGTACTGTATTAGTTGAAAAGGACAGAGTAAAATCATTAAATAAAGAACTGGACACGTCCACAGGACAAAACAAAAAAAACAAAAAAAACAAAAAAAAAAAAAAAAAAAAAAAAAACAGCAAAGCAAACTACAAATACACTTCACCCATCACTACAGGACAGAATCTGGATCTACATGACCCACTCACTGTATTTTTTGTTTGCAAAAACATTCAGAAAAAGGGTTTACACTGCGGTGTGTCACTTTTATGTGGAAAAAAACAAAACAAAAAAAAAACCAAAAAAAACCCTCTTTCAATTCACTTAAATGGAAAAAAAAAAAAAAAAAAAAAAAAAGGATTTTACAATCACTTCCTTGCACAGAAAAATGAATTTATGATACATCATATCATGCTTGAGGAAATAAAGCAATTTCTTTGAAATTTAGAAAGCCATTTACAAAAGAAAATACTATTTCCTAAAGTAACTACAGCCCCAAACAAAGAACTCCTACAATTACAGTTGTACATTTCTCTTATATACAAATTTAATGGCACACCGTTTCAGATCAGTAGATTACATTTAAAACTCCACAAATAATGTTTTCAATGGGAGGGTTTCATTTCTTCGCACTTCTGCTTAACATGTTGAACTGCCAAATGCATCACAGCCGGTGGAAAACACTGAAAATCATTCAACTCTACTGAAACTGCACCTGTAGAGCACATTCTCCTCCAGATCCTTCCCAAATAACACAAACGGGGCAAAGCCACTGTGCGGATAAGTAAAAACATACAATGGACGTCATTCATCTCAGCCCGGATGTTTTGCTCCATTTTCTAAAAGCTGTGAAAATGACAACACAGTTGTGCGCACGTCTTTAGGTTGACAAACAGCAACGCAGGCAGTTTAGTTTCTCTGTAGTGTTCAAATCGAGGATTTAGTGGTTACCAACAGCTGCAATATTAAATCCCATCTGCAGTAGTTGTGTACAGCAACCATATCATTCTAACAGAGAATGAAGTGCCAAGCTCTGAAAAATACATCCTCCACCTACTTGAAAATCAAGAAAAGGCAATTCCTGAACAGAACAAAGCCCAAAATGAAATTCAGCCCCTTTAAAGTGCAGTTGCACCGCTAATAAAACTCCAGAAGAGGCGGCTGTCAGTTTGCCGGTCGAGCGCTTTGCCTCTGCACGTTTTGCCACGAATCTTATGTACATACTTACATACAAATAAAAGCAAAAAAATAAGTTAAATTCTCACATACAATACCGGTTGGCAAGCTGAGATTGTAAATCATAGAACCTGCCTGTAGTTGTTCCCCTGTTTACAGCTGTTTTCTTTTCGAAGCGTTATCAAAGAGATAATTGCCCCATTAGGGAACCAAAACAAGAAACAAAATCCAAGATGCTCCTCTGTGATGTCCTTCGTTTTGATACAGATCTATACACCATGTTTTACATCTATTTATAGCAGCTGATGCAAAAAACATCCACAGTCCCTCCATGCCCATAGGGTCTGTCCCACACGGAATACTCGCTTTGCTTCAAATGTAACATAACAGGACAATTCAGGAAAAGAAAAAAAGCCATTTTGTGGGAACGAAAGTAAAATAGGTGGAAGTGGGCCAGAGAAGCAGCCCAGTCCTCCTCTGGTGTACGTGACGCCCATCACTTAGGGGAGAGGTCCTGAAGGGGCGTGAGGGGAGAATTACTGGAGGAGGGCGACACTCCTTCCATCTTGGCGGGAGAGTCTGAGGAGGAGCCGACGCTACTGAGACTTCCATCCAGAAGATCTGGAGACAAACTGCTAGAGAGATACAGACAGAAAGCAAATTACAAACAGGTGCACAGCTGGTATCTATTAATAAACAAATGAGTACACTGTCAATTTTAGGCCGGACAGTTTAGGCCTTGCGAAAGTATTCATACCCCTTCACACACCCCCCCCCAACATTTTGTTAAACAGGTAATGTAATACTGTTACTCTACTAACGTCTACAAGCAATATGAATGCTCCTGAGCTAAATTTCAACTGTCCCAGATAAGGGTATGAATACTTATGCCATAGAAATATTTAAGTTTTTTTTCTTGTTTTTTTAAATTTATAAATTTACAAAGAAGTTAAAAACCTTTTTTTTTTTTTTTTTGTGTTGTCATTGTGTATAAAGTGTAGATTGATGTGAAAAAAGGTAATTTAAAGCAGTTTAACAAGGCAGGAACATAAAATGTGGAAGAAAAAAAAAAAAAAAAAAAAAAAAAAGGTATGAATACTTTTGCAAGGCACTGCATGTTTTCCCCAAAGTAATTAAGCCAGATTTATATTTTAAATGAGCATTACACAATTTAATCTCTGAAATTACTAAGTGATTTGAATTTTTTCTCTTCTTTTTGCGGTCTACGAAAGGTCAGAAAGCTCTCGGATTTCATCAAAAATATTTTACTTTGTGTTCTGAAGATAAATGAAGGTTTTACGGGTTTGGAATGACATGAGGGCGAGTAGTTAACTCTGAATTTTCATTTTTATGTGAACTAACCCATATAATGCTTCAAGTTCTCTTAGGCAGTTAACTAAACAGTCATTAATAATGAAACAAAATGAAAGTAGTGAATATTCACTTATTCTTGTAATTTAATAATAACAATCTACACTAATGTTGCCACAATACTAGAATGTCAAACTTCGCTACAATACCTTGAAAAACATCTATATCCAATACAATGGGAAACACTGCCACACAAAAAAGTGCATATGAGACGTATGACAACCTTATTACCACTAATTAAACACTTGATTACTAACGTAGTGTTGGAGTATTATACTACCAATCCAGTCTGTTCTTGAAAGACTGGTGGCCCTGTTAACTCCAGTAGTTTTTTCTAGCATGCTTCCATTTTCTCTTCCACAATCCCATTAATAGGGGAAAGAGGAAGTGTAGCAACAGAGCTACTGCATGCATCATTATATCATCTGAGTGAGAACTTTGTGAAGATTCAGGTTAAAAACCAGGATATTATACACACTGTTAAAGTTTAGGTCTGTAGGTTTAATACTTTCACTCAGCAAGGACACATTAGTTTGATCAAAAGTGCTACAAATGCTACAAAAGATTCCTTAAAGAATGCAAAAGTACCCTGGTTAAAAAAAATAAAATAAAAAAAACAAAAAAAAAAAAGTTCAATATTGATAATGTTTCTTAAACAGCAAATCAGCATATTAGAATGATTTCTGAAGGATCATGTGATACTAAAGACTGGAGTAATGATGCTGAAAATTCAGCTTTGCCATCAAAAAGATAAATTACATTTTAAAACAGAAAAGGTTAGTTTAATATTTCAGTTTTTACATTTTTGATCTAATAAATACAGCCTTGGTCTTGCAGAATTCTTTAAAATAAATAAATAAAATAAAAAATAAATGTACTGATTTCAAACTTTTGAACAGTAGTGTATTTTATTTTATAAATACTGGAATTTCAAACTTCACTACAATACCTTGAAAAATATGGATATTCAATGCCATAGGAAACACTGCCACAAAATAAAGGGCATACAATTTAACAGCATTACACTGAGCATTTAATTTACGTTTGATCAGTCAAAATATTTTCAACTGAAACTATCATTAGTATTATAATAATTATTATTATAGAAATATTACTATTGTAATACAAATTCCAGTAATTTTTTTTTTTTTTTTGTAAAAAGTACATTTTACTTGGCAGTAAAATTACAATACTTATGTCTTCACTTTCAAGAGATGCGTTTTATTCTAGAAAAGTACACAGAAACCATAGTTTCTAATGGGTTTACATTTATCACAAATTGTGGATGCATGTGTCGCAGTACTCTCGTGACTGATACGGAAGAAAAGAAACGGTTTAATAAAGTTATTTTTGTTTTCTTTGTGCATATTCTCATAGCTTCATAACATTACAGCTAAACCACTGATGTCACACGGACTATTTTAAAGATGTCCTTACTACCTTTCTCGGTCTTGAACGTATCAGTTGTGTTGCTGTTTTCGTATGGTCAGAAAGCTCACGGTTTCATCAGAAATGTCTTAATTTGTGTTCTGAAGATGAACAAAGGTTTTACGGGTGTGGAAAGACATGTTGGTGAGTAATTAATGACAAATTTCTTTTATTTTTGTGTGACCTAACTCTTTAAAATAATAGTTCCAATGTGAAAACTCACCAAGTGTTAAGCTCAGGCAAGTGAGACACCTCTGTGGACAGCATGTTGGTGGTTCCCTGAAAGAGTCTCTTGGGCTGGCTTTCTGTCTCCATTTCACCTGAGAATCCCCAGAAAGATTTAATTTTAAACACCCCAGTTGTAAAAACATTGAAAAAAAACAAAAAAACAAAAGTGTCACGAGAGCTCCCTTACTTTTGCGTTTGAGAGGCCCCAGAATACCAGGTCTGATGCAGTTGATCGGGCTCTGACTCCTCCTGCTGGGCAAACTTTTGATGAGAATGACATCAGGTACTAGGCTTAATATCCTACACTATAGTCGCCTATACTATTACCCTGACAAAAAAAAAAAAAAAAACAACACATTCCTGCTGTACCTGAACAGAACTTACCTGAAGCGGCGCGTTGGGCTGGGAACGGGGCTGGGCGTCAGACCGTTACTGGTCACCAGGATTTGAAGAGATGGAGAGAAACACTGCTGCTCATTGAAGAGAGAGAAGTGAAAGCATTAAGCCTTAAATAACAAAAACCATACAGCAAGCTATTTATTTAAATAAAAAAAAAGGGATACCTTCTTTCCAATTCCTCTGGTGGGCGAAGGAGCAGGAGACACAGGCACAAAATCAATCCGCTTCGGAGATGACGATGAAGATTTCTCAAGATCATTATCACTCTATAAAATCAAAGCACAACCGCATACATCACTTACACCCAATATGACAGCATCATTACCGCTAATTAACCACTTGATTACTAACGCAGTGTTGGAGTACTATACTACCAATCCAGTCTGTTCTTGAGAGACTGGTGGCCCTGTTAACTCCAGGAGTTTTTCTCTAGCATGCTTCCATTTTCTCTTCCACAATCCCATTAATAGGGGAAAGAGGAAGTGTAGCAACAGAACTACTGCATGCATCACAACATTATCTGAGTGAGAACATCTCATTTTCTGTTACAATAATTGTGAAGATCCACGTTAAAAACCTAAATTATGTAGTTTGCAATGATATTATTATAAACATTGTTTAAAAGTTCGGGTCAGTAAGTTTAATGCTTTTATTTAGCAAAGACACATTAATTTTATCAAAAGTAATGGTACAGACATTTATAATGTTACAAAAGAATGCAAAATTATCCAAAAAAAAAAGCAGCTCAACATTGATAATAAAGGTTTCTTAAGCAGCAAATCAGAATATTAGAATGACTTCTAAAGGACCATGTAACACTGGAGTAGTGATGCTGCAAATTCAGCTTTGCATCATTGGAATAAATTCTATTTTAAAATAAATAAAGTTATTTAAAATTTAAATAATTCACAATTTAAGTTTTACATTTTTTTTTTTATTAAACAAACACGTTCTTGGGCTTGCAGACTTCTTTCGTAAACAAATCTTACTGACCTAAAACTTTTAAACGGTAGTTTGTTGTATTTATTTATTTTTTATTTTTTTTAACCAGGCTCTTACCAGACTAAGACTCTCCTCCCAAGACTGGCTCATCTGCATGGCTGCCTGCACCTCTCTAGATTAAGGGGGGAAAAAAATACAGACAGGAAGAAATTAATAGATAAGTTACTGAACACTGACGACATTTCCTCCAACTAATGACCAGAGTCAAGCACTCTAATAGAAGCCCTCATTTCAGTGCGCACAGCACACATCTAGCTTTACCGGCCAACTATTGTTATGAACACTGAAAACAGACAAAACCTGCTGTCAACAACTGATAAATGAGAAACCAATGCCCTGGGGGTTCAGCAGATGTGAGCTCTTACCGTTCATGAGCAGTTTCACGGTTCATCACATCAACGCCCTCTTCCTACAAATAAACAAGCATATGAAGAATCCCCATATGAGCAAACATCTCACCAACACCAAGTGACTTTTTGTACATATCTATAACGCCATGTTGGAGTGCGGTACTACCAACCAGTCTAAATCTAAAAGACTGATGGCTTGCGAAAACTCCAAAATGTAATTTTAGCATGTACATTTCAGCACACACTCCCATATGTACATATATAGGAGTAGTGAGTCTGACATGCTATGAAAACTCATTTTATGGTACACTGATGCAAACTTTCTACCTGTTTGATCCTCTGCAGTCTTGTGCTAGGAACACGTACTGGTGAAGATGGAACCTAAAACACATGAACATCCAAATAAGAAGAGTGCATTAAACAAATCATGCCAATTAGCGCAGTAAAAGTGACATCGTGAAAATATGACTTTTTCCATGTTTAAGTGCTATAATCGGGTCCCCAGTACATCTACCAACCCAGAAATCGAGAAAAGGGACAATGCAGTATTTTTGCATCGTCTTTGCTTTGGTAAGCTTTCTTCTGCATGTGAAAAAACGAGCGTGTCAGATTTCGCTCCCCCTTATTATAATATTACCGCCCCACAACCTCCACATTTCCACCCATTCTGTTTTCGCAAGTGACAATGGTGTTCAAGTTCAAGCAAAGCATGCTAACTGTTCCGTCATTGGCTGGACAGATGAGCACAGAACACTATTTAAAGTCCCAGGCTCAGAAAAAACAAAAAAGCAGTGGATTTATTGATTTACTTACTGTATATTACGCTGCTGCCACACAGATCTAATATAAACATGCAATTTCTTTACCACCCGTTTACCTTAACAGATATAACCGACTGTTTTTGTAACCCATGTGTTTTTAGCATAAACTTGTGTGTATTTGACAGTTTAAGCACAATTAGACATGAAAGAGAACTTAAGTTAGTACTCAAATTCTGTGTGACAGACACTTTCTGTGTGCATGCTTTGGATGTGCACTCTCAGAAAACTATATCAGAAGTTTAAACTAATATGGTTTAAAACGCATGATTTCAGTGCAATAGATGTAACAATCAAAACCAAACAGATGTTTTTTTTTTTTTTTAGCAGAGTATCTGAGCTAGGAGCTGTAAAGGCACAGTCCTATTCTGGAAAAGGGGGCGGGGAGCAGCAGCTCATTTGCATTTAAAGAGACATGCACAAGTGGGCATTTTCAAAATGATACAATAAATGATCTGTGGGGTATTTTGAGCTGAAACGTCACAGAGATATTCTGGGGATACCCGAGACTTGTATTACGTATTGTAAAAAGGGGCATAATAGGTCAGCGTTCTGCAACAACTCTTTACATACCACATTGGGTCGAACAACAGTAGTACTGTTTCTTCTGCTGCGGAGAACCTCTCTCTGGAACACCTGTGAAGCATCACTGGAGAAAGAGAAGACATTTTTAACATCAGCACGTACTAAAAACTATTCATTTAAACTAGCCATGATAAAACCTAGCAAGTAGCAACATATCCTTGTTACAATATGTATCTGGGTGTAACAGATTAGGGTTCTATCCATCAGGTGTTGACTGGATTCTGAAATGGGGGCGTCACTGAATGTAGACCTTTGCAGTAGTAATGTACGAGTTTTATACTACCAATACAGTCTGCTCTTAAAAGACTGGTGGCCCTGACAACTCAAAGCATGTTATTCTAGCATGGCTTCATGTCTCTGCTCTCTATCAGTGAAAGAACAACCACAACAGTCATGCATGGCATCTCTTAACACTTCATAAGCTATCCAGCTATAGAGGGTTTGCAGTTACATCATGATTTGGTTAGTTACCCAGATGTGGGGCCATATTTTAAATACTTGGATGTAAACAATAGTACTGACTGCACGGTTAATGCACTGCTGAATACATTGTTCTGCTAATTTATGCAGCCTAAACCACAGGGGGGAAAAAAAACAACTTGTGGAAGCTGTTAAATCATATAGAGAAAGACTAAGTAAGCAGGAAAGGGAGCAATAATTTGACAAACTAAAGTTCATAGGTGGTAACGATATATAAGTGCAGAATAATTAGATATTTCACCTACCTGACCAGAAACGATAAGAACAAACACTAATGTTGTCAAAACTCTTTGCCTGGAAATCCTGGTTCAGTCTGGCCAACCACAAAAACTGTGCACATACTTGTTTGCAAACCTATATCTTAAATAGTTCACCCAAAATTTAAAGTGTACTTAAATTTACTCACCCTCAGGCCATCCAAGATGTAGATCAGTTGGTTTCTTCATCAGAACAGATTCTGAGAAATTTACATCACTTGCTCACCAATAGATCCTCTCAGGATCCAATGGGTGCCATCAGAATGAGAGTCCAAATGAATGGAATGAATCTTAACGACGTATTTAGTAGGAAAAAAATGTAGGTGTTTGCTTCATAAAACATTATTTGATAGACTGGAGTCATGTGTATTACTTGTGGATTATTGTTTTGTTTTTTTCGAACTGTTTGAGCTCTCATTCTGATGGCACCCATTCGATGCAAAGGATCCACTGGCATTTAAATCATGTAATGCCACATTTCTCCAAATCTGTTCTGATAAAGAAAAAACTCATTTTCATCTTGGATGGCCTGAGGGTGAGAATACTATCAGCAAAATTCATTTTGGGTGAAATATTTCTTTAAGATGAAAGCTGCGGTTCCCAGCTGGTTCAAGATGGTAAACTAGCCTCCAGGTTCCAAAAACTAGCTTGACCTAGTTAACTAAACTTGTTTGGCCAGTTTGGACCAATTAGAAACCAGTCAGAAACCAGCTTAAGCTGGATCTTTCGGCATGGTCAAGTAGGCAGCTCACCTGGCTAGAAGACACTTTTAATAATATACCAACATATTCGCTGCTCTAAACATCTCAAGACAAGCAATCAGTGATCACCTCAGGCCGTTTATCATGGGTTCGCTGTTAGATCGTCTCAAGTGCCCATCGCTCTGAACAAGTGACGACGGGATGTCCAGATCCAGCTCCATCTTCTCTTGTGACATGATTCCTTGATTGTTCATCGTTAATGTCCTTAAATGTATGCCGCAAAAAAAGCACGCAGGTTACAAAGCTACATCGTTGAAAGGCACAAAGCAGATCAATGTCACAGTTTACTATGTGCTCATTTTGCACTCTGTACAGAAAGACTGGGGCTTCTGTCTGTGTTTAAGGGTCAATGTAGGTCTCGATCAACGCTTAAGTAAATGATCCATGGCTTTCTGCAAACCAACATTCTGCTTGTTCGATCTGCCCCGCGTATCTTTCTAGAAAACCTCCACTTTCGGCTCCAAACTTGTAGATCCAGCGACTGGTTAGCTGCGAGCTAATATGTGAAAGGGGTTTGGCCCATGCACACCATTCCTGTGCTGTTAGCTTAGCTCGATGGCGCACAAGCACCTAAAATCGAGCAGCTCCGGTCAATTACATACAAGTCTAGGAGTGCATGTGGAAAGGATGCATGAAAGGCAACAGACAAAAGCAGGAAAGCATGAAGGTTAAACCGCTAAACCGTGAGCGCAATAATAACAAGAGCTCAAGGCACAACAATGTTCAGCTGGCCATCATCATGTTGCTAACTAGCTTGCTGTTCGTGATGGGCTCGCATGTAAATCACTAGGCAAGCGCGCAGCTCCTCTCCGAATTCTTCTTTTTGCCAGGTTGGCGTGTCAGTATCTAGTTAGATGAGTTTGTAACTTGGTTGCGTCAATCAAACGTTAGCATTTTCTGTTTATCTATTTTATGGACGCCGCAGCGTACCCACAGCTCAGCTAATAGTCCCGCCCCTTCTGTTCCTACCGGACTGACTGACAGCATCGTGAACCAATCAGAAACTCGACGGCCGTCGGCGTTCCTTTTTGAATGGCAACCGTTCGGGGAAATAGCCAATGGGATCACATTTCCTGGAGACGGTCTCTCATTGTGCCCCTGCGCCGCACGCCGCTTAAACGCATGCGCATTATCTTTGTTGCTTGAAATAAGACAAACTTTAAAGCGTTTTGAAATTAGGAGATACTTTAAAACCTGTTAACAGTTAACATTATGAATATGTAACATTTTGGATATTTTAAATGTCAAATTCTATGGTAACGTTAAATAGGACATTTATGGCGACAAAGTATAAAAGTTGTCCACTACTTTCAACTTGTCACCAAATTCAGTTTTAAAATTTTTGAAAATAGCCTTTGAATACTAAAATATAATATATATAATAAATGCCAGCGACTTGGAAACTGACTGCGGACCATATTTGGCTCAGAATGACTCACACGGAGTGTGTCATCCTCTTTTGGCCTTGGTGCTTTGTTTATCTACCACCACAATAATATGATAGGATATTTACATCTCTGTTTGTAAAGTGTTTTGCATAAGATTTCTCATATCTCTGAAGCTTCAGAGAACAAAAAAGCTATTTATACTTTTTCGAATACTATTAAAATGCACTGCTTAAGTCAAACAAGAGAATAGACTTTTAGTAAACATAATCTGACCCACAAATATAGTAGTATATATGGGCCTGGTTTCACAGACAGGGCTTAGACTAAAACAGGATTAGGCCATAGTTCAATTAGGACATAAACTCCCAGTTTCACAGCCTTAAACCTAGTCCTAGACTAAAATGTAAATCTGAGCTGTTTCAACTGAAAGAAACATGCTCTGACTGATCCTAAAATATATGAGTTTTTTTTTTTTAAGCATGTTTATAAAATTTACTTAAATGTGCTAATTGAACTATGGCCTAATCCTGGTTTAGTCTAAGCCCTGTCTGTGAAACCGGGCCTAAAGTAATTTTATAAAACGTGCCTTAGAAAAAAACATTACTGGTGTGCATCCTGAGACAAAACAAAGCCAGTGATGTATTTTAAGATCAGTCAGAGCAAGTTTCTTCAATTAAAACAGCTCAGACTTACATTTGTGACCATGGACCACAAAACCAATCAAAAGGGTCGATTTTTTCGGGTCGATCATCTGAATATACATAAAAAAGCTTTCCATTGATGTATGGTTTGTTAGGATAGGACAACATTTGGCCGAGAGACAACTATTTGAAAATCTGGAATCTGAGGGTGCAAAAAAAAATCGCTTTTAAAGTTGCCCAAATTAAGTTCTTAACAATTCAGTTCATGTTTATTTGTATAGCGCTTTTCACAATACAAATCGTTGCAAAGCAGCTTAACAGAAAAATCAAGTTTCTACAATATATGTCAAGTTGACGTACATATGGTAGAGATGTATGGTAAAAATCAGACAGACAGTGGTCACTATTAACAGTAATGAATTATATGTTGCAATCACAAGCAAGTTGCAATCATTAATGCATATTACTAATCAAAAATTGAATTTTGATATATTTACGGTAGGAAATGTACAAAATATCTTCATGGAACTTAATATCCTTGGCATTAAAAATTTTTTTTTTACATTTTTAAAATAATTTGTTGGCTATTGCTACAAATATACCCATGCTACGTAAGTCTGGTTTTGTGGTCCAGGGTCACCTAGACTGGGGCTAGGCTTAAGACTAGGTCTCTTCATTTAGGCTAAGCCTAAGGACACAGGCCACTAAGTTTTACTTATCATTTCTACATGTAACTTCCATCTAAACATATCCTACAATATTACACACCACTGTGTGATGACACTCTCCACCCTAAACCCAATTTTGCATAAAATGGCTTTGCACAGAACACACCAGCAATGAGCAACACCAGAGTCACATGTTTCTTTACAGCTCACTGCAAGGCCTCTTGTCTGGCAGCAGACAATGTTTCTTTTCTCCTCTTCTAATGAGAGACACAAGATTTTGAGCCAGGCGACTGCAAGGTCATTACGGTCAGGTCAGGTGATGGTAACTTCGGGTGACTTTAGTAGACGAAAATCGCCTCTAGTAAAATAATAACAACAAAACTACCATGCAGAGAGAGTTGTTTGTTTAAAGATTCAGATTAATAAACAAATGGCTGCATTAAGCTTGTATTACTAACAAAACGTGTATGGAAACAATTACGAGGTTGAATTATAAGGCTAATGTGGTTTTAATTAGAATAAAGCCCATTAAAATCAGAAAGTCTGTTTGTTGGCTGCTTCAAAAGGCATGACAACATCCTGAGGGGATACAGTGTGTGTCTAAGTAGTAAGAACGTGCCACGACACTGCAGTTGCACTCCTCCTCCGTTACTCTACGGGGGATGTTGTACAGCTCACGCTCCCACAAAGCTTTGCAGGAGACCATACAATGAAATTTGGTGCGTTTTTTTACGTTTCGGCGCCATTTTCGATTGGACCCGAGGTAAGTTTGGATTTTTTGGGGAATTATTTTTCAGCATTTTCCCCGCCGCGTTCTCACGCTGTCAAGTTGTGCGTTGTTCATTAATTTCTGAAGCGTCTGACCTTCCGAGTTGACGGAGGTGTTTAACGCGCCTATTGACGTTGAGTCGCCTTCACTACTTTTGAGCCTTTGTTTGAAAACGGCACGGAGAAAAGTATCACACTTTAATAACTTAGTCTACGCGCTCATAATCTTAAAGATGTTTCATTCTGACGCGTGTCAATCAAAAGTTCGCGTTTTTATCGCTCGTTTGTATTGAACGCGCACTTCTCAATGTATCAGTGTATCAACATCCTCTTTTATTATTAGTACGAAGTTGTCTATTTAAGGAACCTGTATAAACGCAACTGAGGAAACACCCCACGGTCTGTTGATATACACTGTTTTCGAAGGGACCGGCAACTAACATTTACGTTGGATTTCTATAAATGTACTTTTCAATTTTTTGAATCCGCACACTTGAACCGAAGGCTATTTTTGTTGTTATATACAGTTGTAAAAATGCTGAGTAGGCAGCAGTTAACTACACCCTGTATGTGGCATCCAGCTGAATGTGCGTCTCTAGAGTTTTTCTTAACATCTCAGCATAGCCCCTGCACAAAATATTAAATAAGCATTTTATAATAATCTTTACATGTTAGATTATTACTTTGACTCGCCATGGATATGCTGGTGCGTCAGTTTAACAAACATGTAAGTGTATTCAGCTTGTTTTGTTTTAATGTAGCAGTGACATTAAATCAAATGTTCTATAAATTCCTTTTATTTTTTGTGATTGCTGATTTTAATTTTTAATGTACAAATGCATTTATTTTAAGAAAATGCAAAACCCTGTGCACACCAGAGCGTGACATGGTGTATTGAGGATATGTCTGGTCATGTCTGCCTGGCGAGGGCTCTTATTTTTTGTACTTCATTAGTTGCTAACCAACAACTAGGGTGCAAACACATACCAGCGTCTGAAATAATAAATTCCCATTATTTAAGTGCAAATTTATCTTTATCAACACGAAATGAACAGAAACTCTAAAATATGTAGTTATTATCCACTATTTTATATTATATATAATTATTATAAGTTGTATTTTCATATTTATCGTTTATATATACATCTGTTTTAATCACCTAACACAAAGAGTACTGTTTTTTTATTATTTATTTATTTATTTTCAGTTTGAGGACATTGGATATAAACTTGAGGCCTATCTTACCACCGTGTTGTTCCTCTCAGACCCATCAGAGGGCGCTTGTCCTCTATATGACATGTGGAACCATCGTTAACACCAAGAATTATTTCCATAATTATATCCACCTTAATTTTTTAAAGCGCGAAGTAAGCCTGTGGGTGAGACTTCCGGTTTATTACCCGGGAAACATCGAGATGAATAACAACGTGCAGTAAACGGTAAAACTGTTCGCACTACAAACCATTGTGCTCATATTTAACACAATTCGTTGAAATAATGTGGTAAACACAGCAATTTGTGATATCAAGCAGCAAAACCGGCCGTTTTGGACAGCTAAAAAATAGCTGGATGCGATGAGACCGGAAACCTCGCACATAAAATTGACAAATAGCCACGCCCACTCGGACAGAAAGAAAATAGACAGGTGTGCTATGATAGCTGATATATATTTTTAAATTGTAAAAAATATTTTAACATTAGTTTTATGTAATGCAAGCATTGTAATAAGAGGTTTAATGCTTTTAAAAATAATATGGTCAATAACAAGTTGACGCCACACTGAGAGAAAGAGCTCTCATACTTCTTTGGTGATGGAAATCCTGCTAGAGTTTTGTTTCTCTCTGTTCCACCAGCAACATTTCAGTAACCCAGCGAAAGAGACCTGCAGATCTGAAGGGAATGTACTATAGCAGCACATAAATACTGGAGGTGAATGTGGTGTTATCCAGTATTGCTGTTCTGCTGTAGTAAGACCTGTCAGCACTTACAAACTCCAAAGAGCCACACCAGATCCTTGGCCGTACCAGAGCATTTATGTGATGGAAAAACACCACCTGTCTGTACTGTAGATAAACAATGCTGTCAAATAAAATCAGCAGTGAGCTAAATGATCTGCTTATGTGCACCATGTTGTTATTTCTGATAAAATGCATGCATAACATTAAGGTTTATTCTTATACAATGTATTCCTAAAACATGCTACATGATAATGTGAGCTGTTTGACAAAAGACAAAGTGAGGAGAGCACTTAAAATTCTTTGAATAATTTAATCAAATTTCAGATTGACAGGCGGCGGAACAATGGTGAGGTCACTAACATTTTTCATCAGTTTTTCATTCATTTTCATACCGTATTTATATGGTATTGTAGCTAATCATACATATTACCATATAAGGCACCATACAATTTATTTCCCCATTTCATCTCAATCTCATTAATATAATTAGTAACCAAGATTACAGTAAGTGGACACACATACATATCTTGACAGGAGAATTAAACAAACACAAATTCAAAATAATAATCATTAAAACAAAAAGGTGATATTTGGCTTTAAAATGTCAATAAATTTGAAATATGATTGGAAAACCAGGTTGCCCTGATGCTAAAGTACATTCACATGTAAAAGCATTCAATATATTTTATATAATCACAATACTCATTGATTTTAATCAGTAAAAACAAGGTTCATATTGCCGTCTTTGGGAAACTTGAATGCTCTCCTTTTGCTACCTTGAGCAAGTGACATTTGTATGTTCACTATTGAGTACCAAAGCAAGACATTCTAGCCATAAACACCTATCCATAATGTCTTGCACAAAAAAGTAAGAATAAATGAAAGGGAATCTGGCCATTACATAAACAGGTTTTTAAAACAATGAAGAGTAGCAGTCTGAAGACTTCTGTTCTAAGAGACTGAACTGCAAAGCGTTTGTGGTTACTAATGTGTGTGTGTTTGGTGCCTGTGGAGGTATAAGCGAATGTAAATGTAAGGTGCATTGATTGACAGCACACACCTCACCAGAGACCCTGAGCGGAGGACCTGCTAACCTGAGGTGAGCTGTGCTACTGAAAAATACAAAAATGGATATAAAATGGAAAACATCTATTTAAAAACAAATGATACACAGCTAGAGGGGGAAGTTCAGGGCTTCTCATGCTTTGTACTTCTCCTTTCCTGTTTCACTGATGACACAGATGTGCTGCAAGTCAAAATGAGAGACTGTTAGCAGAAAGTGCAGCAGAATCAAACACATGTGTTATAATGGGCAACTGTTTGTATTTAAATCATAAGGGTGCTACTTACATTTAAATCCCTAAAGTACTCATTGTAGTCTAGTGCATATCCAACCACAAATTTGTCAGGTACCTCAAATCCTACAACTAGAGAAAAAAAGGAGGGAAAACTGGAGGTTAATAAAACTTTTTCTGAACAGGCACATTTTTGGTTGGTAACATTTTTTTGAAAGAAGTCTCTTATGCTCACTAAGGCAAAAACATTATTATTACTTTAAAAACAGTAATAACGTAAAAACTGAAAATTCTGTTGTTTTTTTTTTTCTTCTCAGAATTGGTTCATACAAACTCAATTCTGACTTTCTTTGTCTGAACTGCATGATACAAACTTGCAATTCTGACTTCTTTTTTTCTCTGAATTGCATGATACAATCTCGCAATTGACTTTTTCAGAATTGCGTGATACAAACCCGCAATTCTTACTTTTTCCTTAGAACTGCGTGATACAAACTAGCAATTCTGAATTTTTTCTCAGAATTGCATGATACAAACTCGCTATTCTGACTTTTCAGAATTGCGTGATACAAACTCGCAATTCTAACATTTTCCTTAGTAATGCGTGATACAAATTTGCTATTCTGACTTTTTTCTTAGAATTGCGTGATACAAACTCGCTATTCTGATTTTTCAAAATTGCTCGATACAAACTCGCAATTGACTTTTTTCTTAGAATTGCATGATAAACTCACAATTCTGACTTTTTTCTTAGAATCTTGAGATTTAAATTTGCAATTCCAAGTTATAAAGTCAGAATTGCAAGTTTGTATCATGCTATTCAGACAAAAAAGTCAGAATTGCGACTTTGTATCATGCAATTCAGACCAAAAAAAAAGTCTGAATTGTGAAATAAACTCACAAGTCAGAATCGTGTGATTAAAAACTCAATTGTGAGTTTAAATGTCACAATTTTTCCTCACAAATGCAAATTTTAACTTGCAGTTCTAACTTAACTTGCAATTGCATGTTATAAAGTCAGAATTGCGAGATATGAACACGTAAATCTGAGAATAAGATAGAAATTGAGTTTATATCTCGCAATTCTGACTATTTCTCACAATTGCAAGTTCATTTCTCAGAATTTAGTTTATTTCTTAGAAATTTGAGTTTATCTTTCACAATTCTGACTTTATAACTTACAATTGCAAATTTATATCACGCAATTCTGAAAAAAAAGTCAGATTTGCGAGTTTATATCTCACATTCTTGACTTTATAACTCACATTTCTAAGTTTTTCTCTCATAATTCAGAGGAAAAAAGTTTTAATAATTGTGAGTTCAAAATGTCTTTTTGTGCAATACAAAACTCGCAATTCTAACTTTTTTCAGAATTGCATGATACAAACTTGCAATTATGTTTTTTTCTCAGAATTGCAAGATATAAACTCGCAGTTGTGAATTATATCAGAACTGCAAGTTTGTATCACAGGACTCTTTTCCTCGCAAATGCAAATTTGTATCTTGCAATTTTGACTTAATTCTGAATTTTTTTCTCAGAATTGCGTGATACAAACTCGCAATTCTAACATTTTCCTTAGAATTGCGTCATACAAATTTGCTATTCTGACTTTTTTCTTAGAATTGCGTGATACAAACTCGCTATTCTGATTTTTCAAAATTGCTCGATACAAACTCGCAATTCTGACTTTTTTCTTAAAATCGTGAGATTTAAATTCGTAATTCCGAGTTATAAAGTCAGAATTGTGAGATATAAACTTGCAGTTGTGAGTTATAAAGTCAGAATTGCAAGTTTGTATCACGCAATTCAGACAAAAAAGTCAGAATTGCGACTTTGTATCATGCAATTCAGACCAAAAAAAAAAGTCTGAATTGTGAAAAACTCACAAGTCAGAATTGTGTGATTAAAAACTCAATTGCCGCAATTTTTCCTCACAAATGCGAATTTTACCTTGCAATTCTGACTTAACTTGCAATTGCATGTTATAAAGTCAGACTTGCGAGATATGAACACGTAAATCTGAGAATAAGATATAAATTGAGTTTATCTCGCAATTCTGACTATTTCTCACAATTGCAGGTTCATTTCTCAGAATTTAGTTTATTTCTTAGAAATTTGAGTTAATCTCTCACAATTCTGACTTTATAACTTACAATTGCAAATTTATATCACGCAATTGTGAAAAAAAGTCTGATTTGCGTGTTTATATCTCGCATTTTTGACTTTATAACTCACATTTCTAAGTTTTCATCTCATAATTCAGAGGAAAAAGTCATAATTGTGAGTTCAAAATGTCTTTTTGTGCAATACAGAACTCGCAATTCTAACTTTTTTTCAGAATTGCATGGAAGTTTTCCACGCAAATGCAAATTTGTATCTTGCAATTCTGACTTAACTCGCAATTGCATGTTATATTACACAATTCAGACAAAAAAAGTCAGAATTGTGAGATATACTCGCAAGTCAGAACTGCTTGATATACTCACAATTGAAAGTTAAAATGACGCAATTCTGACTTTTTTCCCTTGCAAATGCGAATTTGTATCTTACAATTCTGACTTAACTTGCAATTGCAAGTTATAAAGTCAGACTTGCGAGATATTAACAAAGTTTATATCTCGCAATTCTGACTTTCTCACAATTATGAGTATTTCTCAGTTTATTTCTCAGAAATGCAAGTTTATGTCTCGCAATTCTGAGAAAGAGTCAGAACTGTAAGATTACAAAGTCGCAATTACCTTTTTTTGATTCAGTGGCGGAAATGATGATTCCATAATAATGTGAAATATTACAATTTAACTAATTTTATTTTACAATTACTCCAGTCTTCAGTGTCACATGATCCTTCAGAAATCATTCTGATATGCTGATTTGCTGCTCAAGAAATATTTCTTCTTCTTATCAATGCTGAAAACAGTTTAATGCTGAAAACTGCTTAATATTTTTGTGCCAACTGTGAAAATGATTTTACTTCAGCGCTGGAAAGTGTAAGTCTGCTCCCTTGTGGTCAATACACAGAATTGCACCATAATTGCCTCAACTGATCAATAGGAATTTCAGTGGTCAAAATAATTGACTTGATTCCCTTGAAAATCAATGAGCTTTAGTCTTTTGAGGCTGTTTGTGCAACCCTGAGAAATCATCAGCATGCATCCATTTATAAACATGATTTCTGAGAAGTGAACTGAATCCTAACTATAATCAAAGCTATTTAGAACTGCATGCCAAAAAAGGCTGGAAAGCATTTTCCGTAATCCACTCACAGTCTGGTCTGTAGCCAACACTCCTTGGTGTCCTCTTCACCAACAAACTGCAAAGAAAACAAAACAACAGGAATATGTTAAGTATATGTAACCGCACAACTTACAATACAACTCAAAAGTAGGTAGGAGTTTCTGGCATTTGTTGCGCTAGTGATCAATAATAGACAAGGGAGTTACTATACAGAGCTTAGCGATGTTACATAGATACAGCTACATACAAAGACTGACACAATACCTGCAAGACAAGAACAGTCTGAGACACATTGGAGACACACCTCTATTTTTTTATGCATTATATTCATGTATACCTGGCAACTTTAACCATTTTTGGATTATATTGCTTAAGAAGTTCTAGCAGGGTCTTCATTGTCTTCCCAGTATCAATGATGTCCTAATAAAAAGAGTAAAGATTACATAAACATTACATTAACATTTGGACAATACAAGATGTTTTAAATATAAAATGTAAAAATAAATTGACACATACCTCGACAATCAAGACGTTCTTTGGTGGCAAAAAGAATATGTCAAGAGAAAAAGAGAAACAGTTTTAACATTTTGATATATTTAAGAGACTGGAACAACAGTATTTGGAACAATTAGCTAACAGTTGTTTTTTGATCATATTGTTCAAAAGTTTGGGGTTGATAAGGGGTTGATTTTTTTTTTTATTAAATGAATACTACTGTGAAATGTTTTTAAAATTTCAGTGTTTTCCATTTGAATCTATTTTAAAATGTAATTTATTCCTGATGCAAAGCTGAAGCATCATTACTTAGTTTTCAGTGTCACATGATCCTTCAGAAATCATTCTAATATGCTGATTTGCTGTTCAAGAAACATTTCATGTGTGATACAAACTCACAGTTTTGACTTTTTTCCTCAGAATGGCATGATAAAGTCGCAATTCTGACTTTTTTCTTAGAATTGCATGATATAAATTTTTTCTCAGAATTGCGAGATTTAAACCCATGTCAGAATTGCGTGATATAAACTTGTGGTTGTGAGTTATAAAGTCAGATTTGCAAGTTTCTATCATGCAATTCAGACCAAAAAAAAACAAAAAAAAAAAAGTCTCAGATTGTGAGATTGTAAGTTTATATCTCGCATTTCTGACTTTGTAACTCACAATTTCATTTTCACATCTCATAATTCAGAGGAAAAAAGTCAGAATTGTGAGTTAAAATGTCCTTTTGCGTGATGGAAATCTTGCAACAATTTGGAATAATCAGCTAACAGTTGTTTGATCATACTGTTCAAAAGTTTGGGGTTGATAAGAATGTGTAATTTTTTTTTTTCCAAGGAAGACCCTTACGTTCACCAAGGCTGCATTTATTTGATCAAAATACAATAAAATGAATACTACTGTGTGTTTTCCATTTGAATCTATTTTAAAATGTAATTTTACATGGTTCTTCAGAAATCATTCTAATATGCTGATTTGCTGCTCAAGAAATATTTCTTAACAAAACAGTTGTGCTTCTTAATATTTTCCATGGAAATTGTGATACTTTTTTTTAAGATTCTTAATGAATGAAAATTCCAAAGAACTGAATTTGAAATAATTTGAATTTTTTAACATTCTAAATGTCTTTACTGTCACTTTTGATCAATTTCAAGCATCTTCACAGAACTTTTTTCTAATAAAAAAAAAAATCTAACTGAGACAAAACAGTGTTGACAGTGATGGATTTTTTGCTTGTTTTTACAAACTGAGGTCATTTTTTTCCCCCTCTAGTACATAGTCACTAAATGTGATTTTAGATATTGGCACAAAAAAATGACTCTGATATAAGAGAGTTTGTTTTTATTCACAGAAAGATGCTTACCTTTCCTGTAAGTGTGGACAGATCATCTCCACCAATCACTTTGATGTCACCTGTAGATTGGTCGTTCTGTAACATTTAAAGATTTAGACATTTATGTTACTAAAGTAACATCTACACTTAACTTTGAAACAAGTTTGTATCTCAAAGTGTCAATTTTATTTATGTTGTCATTGTAATTAAAGGGATAGTTCAGCCAAAAATGAAAATTCTGTCATTAATTACTCACCCTCACATCGTTCCAAACCCGCAAGGCCTTCACTCGTCTTTGGAACACAAATTAAGATATTTTTGATAAAATCTGAGCAGTGGTGGACGAAGTACACAAATCAAGTACTTGAGTAAAAGTACAGATACGTATAATAAAATATTACTCCAGTAAAAGTGCTCATTTTTCAATTTTACTCGAGTGAAAGTACAAAAGTACCCGATTTTTTTATGTACTTAAGTATAAAAAAAAAAAAAAAATAAAAAATACTGATAGATTCATTTAGCAATTTTATATAGGCTAATTTAATTTACTTATTTTCAGTATGGTTATAACTAAATCCTAAAATTCAGTTCACTGGAGACTCACTCTAAACGGATCATTTGAATCAATGGGTTGTCGACTCCAGAACAGCTGCAATCGGATCATTCCAATTCGTGAATGAATCGTTTAGTGCGCTTTGCGAATCGATTTAACAGGTTCATTGAAAAGAATCAGTTTGCTCATGAATCAGACATCGCTTCTGCGTCTCAGAGCACGTGATATAAGGTGTTTTATGAAATTTAGTGAAGTAAAAAGTAGTATCTTATGCTTTAGAATTTAGTGAAGTAAAAGTGAAAGATATTCAAAATAAAACTACTCCAGTAAAGTACAGATACTTGAAAATTGTACTTAAGTACAAAAACAAAGTACAACTACTTTGTTACTGTCCACCACTGAATCCAAGGGCTTTCTGACCCTGCATAGACAGCAACGCAAGGTCCAGAAAGGTACCAAGAACATTGACAAAACAGTCCATGTGACATCAGTGGTTCAGTCCGTGTTTTTGTATTTTGTCTGTGTTCTTGGTACCTTTCTGGACCTTGAACGTGTCGGTTGCGTTGCTGTCAACGCAGGGTCAAAAAGCTCTCAGATTTCATCAAACATATCTTAATTTGTGTTCCGAAGACAAACAAAGGTCTTACAGGTTTGGAACAACATGAGGGTGAGTAATTAATGACAGAATTTTCATTTTTGGGTGAACTATCCCTTTAAATACACATGTTGGGGGTAAGTATCACAAACAGGCTTGGCTGAATTTAACATTCATAACCATACTTGGTAACTCTTGAGGCGGATGAAGTCCACTGTCATAGGAATGGATCGATCGCTGTTGCGATTAAGGGCTTTGATGTAATCTAGCAGGTCAGCGAAAAACTTGTAGCCCCCTTTGAGCACACACAGAGCAACGATATGATGCCCACCCATGTCCTTCAAGATATCTCTAGCGAGACGTTCGGTTCTGCAGGAGTCAGGAGAAACTGGTCAGTCAATACTTAATGTCAGCAGTCTTCAGGTTGCACATAATTTGCTGGTTCATTAGGCAAGACTTCTTGGCTCGTACCTGTCCATGATGAGTCCATGTGGAATATACACCCGCTCCAGGTCAGCCGCATAATGTTTTGGTATACAGAAAAGGTCCAGGTCATAACCTTGCTCCTCATCACTGATCTAAAATACACAAATGACATCATATTATACCTGATAGGGCAAAGAACAGTGAACAGTCTGTTTGACAGATAACATTTTATCTAACAGACAGAACGGCAAACCTGAAATAGGGCAGTGGGGGAAAGGTGATCTTTACTTCAACCTTATATCCTATTGCCTAACCAGACTGTGAGTTAACGTGACGGCATTGGTTTCTAACATTTATGGTTCTATTTTTGACAAAAACATCTTTACCAAAGGGTCTTTTGTGTTTTCTTTTTAGAAACTTTGGAACTTTGAAAGATTTGGAACATTTTTTAGGTGAACTTTCCCTTTAAGTGTTCCATAACTATACTTCTAGAATCCCATTTAATTCCAATAGCTGACGACAGCCTAAAAGAAAGCCTTGTGTTCATAAACACACTGAAGTCTCCTTTAAATTATACTACGATTGTGCATAATAGTATCTTTTAAATTGGAAATTCTCAACCTCTTTGACTCCAAGGTCCTCTTGTCTAGGCTAAAGCGTACTTCTGGTACTTCTATAATGTCTGTTTTATGTTGTACATCTTTATTTGTGTGTGTACGCATGTTTTTAATTAAGACTATGTTAATATAACTAAATTTAATCATTGTACAACTCGCCCTTGGGCTGAGAACAACTGTTCTGAATGAAGAATGTAAATATAGTATCTACAATCTAATTAGTTAAATAGTATAACCTGTTATGCTGATGGAGCTGTGAAGAACCTTGACTGGAAATCTTTCAAAACAACAGATGGTGCATGTAAAATGTGTAAAAGGACATATCTAATGGTTCCTTACAGTGGAAGCAGATAAATTCCAGGTAAGCAGAAGTAGACTGGCTTGTTCTTTGTTTGTTCTCCCTGTAAGTGTTATCACACTGTCCTTGAAGGAGTTTTAGACAAATAATGTGCAAATGTCATGAGAGGCTCATCTGGGAGCTTCCTCTTCTCGGTGCCTGTGCCTTGAGATTCAAACCCTGAAGCACAATCCACATCAATAGAAATTGCTATGATAAGACACAGATTTTAAAGCCTAGTCAATGGCTGCATGTCAAAGTTTAGTTTCTCATATTGCTGCCGGAGCATACATTATGCAAGTCTGTGACCTGTCAGATCTAGTGACTCATATTTCACACTAATAAAATTCCTGCTTTACACTCACATGCATGTCACGTGTATTTCCTCAGGTGTATCAGAATATGGAGTTAAAA
Organism: Cirrhinus mrigala; assembly: GCA_036247105.1. Lineage (NCBI taxonomy): Eukaryota > Metazoa > Chordata > Actinopteri > Cypriniformes > Cyprinidae > Cirrhinus > Cirrhinus mrigala. Next base: position 8,830,958 of record CM070020.1, on the reverse strand, counting down.
ATTGCTGTCTGCTGCAAATAAATTGGTAATTGTTATTTTAGCTTTTCAAGTAACAATTCGCAAAGTATTGATTTGGCTTTAAGTATGCCCTTGGATAGCAGTCAACAGTATGACTGAACAAGCCTAAAAAAGGATGCAAAATCACTATGAAAAGTAGCATGAATACAGTCCACATGACTTTTACACTATATTACATGCTTTCTAAAGTCATGCAACAGAGATTCTATGAGAAACAGACCAAAATTTAAATAGTTATGTGGAGTGTTTTCACGACGCGTCATCGATCGGCTATACTGGCAGCAGTGAATGTAAACAATGCTTCTGAACTGAACAAAACTCATATTTTACTGATTATTGCTGCTGAAAATGGTCAATTATTGTCATGTTTGGGCCGTTCTAATCGGTCGGACCAGGTAAAACATTTGGAATACCATAGACTACTGAATAATAAAATAAATCAAAGAGAAGAGTGCAAAAACTGAGGAACAAAAGATGTTTGTGGTTGGCCAAACTGAACCAGGATTTCCAGGGCAAGAATCTTCACAACATTACTGTTTGTTTTTATCATTTCTGGTCAGGCAGGTGAAATATTAGGCTAGTGTTTTAATCAATCATGCTTGTACGCGTCTTTACCACCTATTCATTTTAGTTTGTCAAAATATTGGACCATTTCCTGTCTACTAAATACTTCTTTTTATGATTTAGCAGCTTCCACACTTTTTTTTAGTGCTTTAGACAGCATAAATTGGCAGAACAACATATTCAGTAGTACATTTACTGTGCAATCTATGCTATTGTTTACATCCAGGTAACTGACCAAATAGTGACTTAAGTGCAAACCCTCTGTTGAAACTCCTAAAATCCATCCTAGCTTGCCTTGTCATTTATTATATTACGCGAGAAAAGCAATGTTCTTTTCATAAACAAACAGTTTATTGGAATTAGGTCTTTTCAATTAAATTATTGCTCAAAAGTATTGCAGCCTAATGGAGCTTGTAAGACCACTGGTGCCAATAGTTTCTACAATCTTAGGCTTAAAAAAATGGTTTACACAAAAATGTATTTTCTGTCATCATTTACTCACCCTCAAGTTATTTCAATCCTGTATGAGTTTCTTACTGTATGAGTATTTTGAAGAATGTTGGTAACCAAACAGCTGTTGACTTTCACAGTGTGATACAAAAATATACTGTGGAAGTCAACAGAAGAAACTCATACAGGTTTGAAACAAGTGGAGGGCGAGTAAATGACAATTTTCATCTCTAAATGATTCGTTGATAATGATCTGACTGGTTTAGTTCTCATGTTCAACTCAGGGACTCTGCGAATACTGAATTGGACTTTGATGTGTTCCTCAAGTTGCTATTATGTGATTAATCTGTAGCCTTCTGAGGCTTGGCATCTTCTCCCAATATTCTATCACACAGAAAATGCTGACCAGGACACACTTTTTAGAACTCTGCTTTTGTGTCTTGCATGAGAAAGGAAAAGTCTACTGGATAGTAACGACATGAGGGTGAGGTCAGAACTGACCGACAGTATTAAAATTTTTCTGTGAACTGTCCCTTTAAGACGGTAGCGCAACTCTTGATTCGTTAATAAATCCAATCACGTATGACAAAACGCGGGATGGGTCTGTCTAAAATTATATCCCCAAGATACTACCTTAATTTAGGGCGGAGAAAGATGATTGATTCCCATGAGTCTCCTTGAACAAAGCAGCGAATCATTCTCATTAGCTCACTACAGCACCCTCCCCACAAAGCCCGTTACATTTAACGTCACTTTCTAACAAACTAAAACGAACTGCACCACTCGCCCGTTTTCACACATTCATTAGGACATTTGATAAAGAGTGTCTAAAAGAGCTCATTTTCCACCAGTCATACGTGCAGAAATGAATGGGCTGCATCACATGTGCCATGCGTGAAACGCGTGCTTTCCCTCCAGGGCCGTAGACTTCATGGAAATGTTGATGAATTGCTATACACACTTCTGTATGCAAAAAGGACAATCTCTAGAAATAAAAGGGCTCTAGCTTTATAATAAAACACACTTCCTAATTATTTGTTTGTGCACAGTGACTAATCAAAAGTCGCGCTCCGGTGTGAATGATCGAAGGCATGCGTGTGTACAGTAACACCTACCACGACACAGGGGCTGGCAGACGCCATGTCCGTCCCGACTGAGCTGTTGCAAACGTCCTCGATTCTGACGAGAAAGGCCGGGCGTAGCTATAGTCCTTCCTATTCTCGATTTCACCTTTAAAGGACTGAACGAGCACAATTCTGTAATCTTCCGCACGTTACAATGTGGGTGTTTTAGCATTAGAGGAGGACTAGAGCCTGCCGACCAATCAGCGTTTAGCAGCGGGAACTCACATGAGCGATAATTTAAAGTGACCGACCCACCAAATTACAACCGTTTAACTATGAGTAAGGGCATACCACGTTAATAAAAGTAATGTTAAGTTATCTGAGCAGTATAAAGCCCCAGTTAAACAATACAAATGTAAAATATAAATAATACTCCACTACACAAAAGTTACCACAAGGGTGAAACCGTCTTAAATGATTTTTGTTAAACATGTTCTCCAAACCAAAATTTAAATAAATATATAAGATCCAATATTATATATATATATATATAAAAATGTACATATATACTGATTTACATCTATATATTCAGTTTACATTTATATATTCAGAATTTACATACATGCATACACACATATGTGTATGCATATGCGTGTATTTTATATATATATATATATATATATATACATACACAAAATATACATATATACTGATTTACGTCTATATATTCAGTTTACATTTATATATTCAGAATTATATATTTTATATATATATATATATATATAAAATGTAAATTGTGAATATATAGATGTAAATCATAATATATAGATGTCTGTATATATAGAAATCAGAATACATATTTATAAATCTAAATATATAAAACGTAACTCAATATGTAGTTGTAAGTGTGAATATAAAATTAAAAATCCATATAAATGTCAATCATGAATATATAGAAGTAAATCTGAATAAATAGTTTTACATCTGAATATATAAATGTAAACTGAATATGTAGCTATAAATGTAAATTGCAATGCTACTCCTTTAATCTATTTTGTTTCTCATTGTTTCACAATTTAAATTGTATTGAAAAGTAGGTAATACTTTTTTTTTTTTACAGCATCCTTCTTACATGTACTTAATAGTAATAACAGTAAATTATGCATAATTATGTGACTAACCATAAACTAAACCTTATAGTAAGCACATGTTGTTAATTAATATTACTCAGTACCTAAATGTTTAATTACGCTGTAACAAGGACACTTTAAAATGAAGTGTAACCATTTTAAGTCTATACATAGGTTAATTAATGGACTTATAAATGACAAATGACCCAATTACTGTATGGTTTCTTCCTGTGCACTAACTGTGGAAATGTTTAATAAATTCATTTAGTCAAGACTTGAAATTATGCAATCAAGAAGTTGACTTTAAAATACCCTGACATAGTCTAATCATTATTATAAAATCTGGAATATAATATATTGTATTAAGCTTTTTCCTCAAATAATATCTTCAATTATGTTTAAAAGCATCTGCCTTCCAGAAGGACTCTTATTTTGAATTACCGCCACCAGATGGACAACTGAAAACACGAAGTACACAAATGTCTATGTGGAACATGTGCGTACACAGGAAAAAAAAAAGAAAGACCACCACGTGAGATGGAGTAAAGAAAAGTGCATGCTAGCCAATAGTCTTTAATCCTGACCTGTACTATAAAGAAAACCACAGATATCCAATAGGACTCATGAGTATAATACAGTAATAAAATATAATACATGTTGCAAGAGAGAAAAAAAAGAGGTAAAGACAGTTTCATGAAGGAGAATTACTTCGAAAGGCTTATTAAACGTCATAGTTTGGAGGAGATGCACTATAAACAGTCTTTTTCAAAGAGGGTCCAGTCAAAGAGCAGTTTGGAGGTGCAAGCACAAACAGAAGACACTGTTCCAGCCGTCCAATCATATGGTTTTGAGTATTAATATACCATATGTTTAAATAAAACCTATCCAGCTATGTTATGGTTTACACTGCAGTAACATATTGATAGCATTTGATAATGAACTTACATTCTCATTCACAATGTCCATGAAATACTGTCGAAGAGAGGAAAACTGAAATTGTCAGATATCGTGAGCTGGCCCCTAGTTTCTAATCGAGGATTATATAAAAATATTTATTTTATCCGCATCGTCGTCTTCCGTCTTCATGCACCATCTGAAAAAAGACAGCATTTCAATCTTCTGATCAAAAAAAAAAAAAAAAAAGAACATTTGCCTGGTCCTGAATAATTATCGAATTCTGTCACAACAGACTGAACCAATCACACAGTAACAAGAACATCCAAATGAATCACTTTATCATGTACAATGACTAGTATTGACATGAATTTCTCTTCCAAGGACACATAGTGTATGCAGAATCTCACCTAGTTGCCGTTGAGCTGCAGCGGAGGATCTGCTCTGTTGTCAATAGCAGCTTTTTCTTTACTGCGACTCTCCCTTTCCTCATCTTCCTCATCCCTTTCCTCATTTCCACTGTGATTCTTACAATAAAGCCTGGTGAGAACAACGTTCATGTTATATTGTAAAACGACAGCACAAGTGATAGCTGTCCTGATGGTTTCATCATGTATCCACCTTTTTTCACGTAAAAACTGGCATGGCCATTTGTAAATTTTCTGGGTCTGGCTTCCGGCCTCATCCGCATCCAGCTATTGTAGTTGCACAAAACAGCTAATTTTGCTGCTTGATATTGCAAATTAGTGTGCATTACCATGTTAATGTATTATCTTAATTATGAACACACTAGTTTGTAATGCAAACAGTTTTACTGTTTATTACACGTTGTGATTCTTCTCGTAATTTCCTATTGCAAATAATGAACTGGAAGTCTGACCCATATGCTTACTTCTGTGTTTAAAAAAAAAAGGTGGATACAGAATGTTTATTCTAGCCAAAATGATCTTGCCAGACTATTCATATTTTTATAAATTACAAAAACGAACATACTTGTAAATGCCTCTAGCCATATTCTCTATGTATTTGGCCTTGTCTTGCAGGCCACAGTGATAATGGTAGGTCTTTACGCAGGCTTTTATCTCACATCCAATGGTGGCTCCAAGCTGGGTGCACAATGTGCATTTCTGAAATGAGCAAAAACGACCAAAAATACATTAGGTGACTGTATGAATTAATATACCCAAATCATTTTTAAAACAAAGAATCATATTCTAAAAATCTGATATATTTTGTGTAAACCTATAGCAATATAGTTTAGAAATTCTACTTCAAATTAAAGGGATAGTTCACCCAAAAATGAAAATTCTGTCATTAATTACTCACCCTCATGTTGTTCCAAACCTGTAAAACTTTTGTTTGTCTTTGGAACACAAATTGAGATATTTTTGATGAAATCCAGAGCTTTCTGACCCTGCATAGACAGCAACATAACCACCACGTTCAAGGCCCAGAAAGGTAGTAAGGACATTGATAAAATAGTCCATGTGACATCAGTGGTTCAATTGTAATTTTATGAAGCTACGAGAATAGTTTTTGTGAAAACAAACGAGAAAACAAATATATTGTCTTTAATCAATTTCTTCTCTTCCATGTCAGACGCATACATGTGGTGATGCTGACGTAGAACATCCATCTCTCTTAGTTCATTGTCTGCCTATCCCTTTTCAAATAAGTACATTTGGGCAAAAAACTGCCAGTCATCCTCTCTGTCGAAAACTTCAGATATTTTTACAATGACTGTTTTAGGTACAGCATGCGTCGTCTTCTACTTTTAAACAAAATAGTTCTATGTCAGAATGCTTGCTTCTGCATCAGCAGCACCACACGCATGCATCGTGGTACTCCCATGAATGTGTGTTGAAGACTGACACAGAAGAGAAGAAATTGCTGATTCACACGTAGCTTCATAAAATAACAGTGAGCCACTGATGTCACATGGACTATTTCAACAATATCGGGGTCTTGAACATGTCAGTTGCATTGCTGTCTATGCAGGGTCAGAAAGCTCTCAGATTTCATCAAAAATATCTTAATTTGTGTTTCGAAGATGAACGAAGGTCTTACAGGTTTGGAACGACATGAGGGTGAGTAATTAATGACATAATTTTCATTTCTGAATGACTTAAACCTTTAAACTAATATAGAATTATATTAATTCTATTTATTTAGATTAAAATGTGAAAAATGTACCATTCTTTTTCCTCTCTTGATTTCCTGGATAACCGTTTTAATGTCAAAATTCCCAAATTCGGCACGTGAGCTGGTGGTTAGCTGGACGGTACCTGAAGAAAAAAGCTGTGAGAAAACAGAAAATAGGTTTTAACAGAACAGCCAGAATCAAATGTTTAAACCTAGAATAAAAAAGAAAACAAAAAGAATATCTTGAATATTTGAGACATTTGTTTACAAATATAGAGGTTATATATATATATAAATACAATCAATATGGTTTATTTAAACAGTTAAAAAATTCGGCAACACTTCACAATAAGGGTCGAATAGTTAATGTTAGTAAATGTATTAACTAACATGAATGAACAATTATTAATCTTTGTTAATATTAGTTAAAAAGACTAACATTCATAGTTAGCTTATGTTAATTTACAGTGCATTAACTAATGTTAGCAGACACAACTTGATTTTTAAGATAAGTTTTTTTTTTTTGTTTAATAAATGCTATAGAAGTATTGTTTAATCTTAGTTCATGTTGACTAAAGTAGCCAACTAGTGTTAACTAATGAATCTTATTGTAAAGTGTAATCAAGAATTCAATAGATCACCCATGATAATTTGCTGAAAACATACTCATCCTCAAGCCATACAAGATGTAGAAGAGTTTGTTTCTTCAACAGAACAGATTTGGAGAAATTTAGCATTGCATCATTTGCTCATCAGTGGATCCTCTGCAATGAATGGGTGCCGTCAGAATGACACGCATCTACAGCAAATGTGTTGTCGCGCTGTTTAGAATTGTTTTGCTTGATCTGTGTACATTTCTCTCCTGACAAAAGTTAAGTTAAAACTAGATGAGTAAAGTTTGAGAACAAACTTTAAGTTGGCTTGAGAAAGCCTAGCCTGAAAGTTTGAAGCAGCTAGCATGATTTAACATTGCTTACATGATTTACCATGTTGTTAATATGTTTTAGCATGATTAGCTTGTTGCTTATATTTTTTATAGGCTGATTACAATGTTGTTAGCATAATTTGCAAGTTACTAGAATGTTGTTAGCATGATTAGCAAGTTACTAGAATGTTTTTAGCCTGATTAGCATGTTGATAGCATGTTTCACGCATGATTAGCATGTTACTAGCATGTTTCTAACATGGCTAATATGTTTCTAGCATGATTAGCATATTACTAGCATGTCGTTAACATGATTATCATGTTGTTAACATGATTTGCATGTTACTAACATGTTGCTAGCATGATTAGCTAGTTGTTAGCATGTGGCTAGCATGTTTCTAACATGATTAACAAGTTTCTAACATGTTTCTAACATGATTAGCAACTTGTTAGCATTTTTCTAGCATGACTAGCAAGTTGCTAAGATGTTAGCATTTTTCTAGCATGACTAACAAGTTGCTAGCATGTTGGTAGCATGTTTCTAGCATGATTAGCAGGTTGCTAACATGATTAGCAAGTTGTTAGCATGCTGCTAGCATTTTTCTAGCATGATTAACAAGTTGCTAGCATGTTTCTAACATGTTTCTATCATGATTAGCAAGTTCCTAGCATGTTTCTAGCATGATTATCAAGTTGCTAGCAAGATTAGCCAGATGTTAACTAGTTGTTAGCTTTCTCAAGCCAACTTAAATATCTAATTTATGGCTTTTCGCTTCACAAGGTCTTAATAATTGATGGACTGGAGTTGTGTGGATTACTTGTGAATTATTGTGATATTTTATCAACTTTTTGAACTCATTCTGACAGCACCCATCCATCAGTGAACAAGTGATGTAATGCTACATTTCTCCAAATCTGTTCAGATGAAGAAAAACTCATCTTGGTGTACCTTAAATTATCATTTTCAAACAATTCCTTTAAGAATAAAACATCATTCTTTTTCAGGACCCTCACCATGCATTTGTAGTGGGCAGCAACCTTCTTGGCATTGTCCGAGTGGAGCACACCGCGCGTTTCGTTCTCTTCTTCACCGGCGTGACAGAAGCCACAGCGAAGGCCTGAATCACTAGGGCTGCCTCTCAGAGGAGACCGGTCCCGCTGTGGCACGTGCAAGCACACAATAATTAGCATTAATCGATTTTGTCAACCACTGATACTTGTGTCAAATCACTTGCAATCCCTCAATTGGATCAAATATGGGTTATATCAGAAAAAAGCAGATAAAGTGGCCTACATGCGAGGAACTCTCTGTGTCATCATTGCCTTGCGACGAGGTGGATCGAGTGTCGTCTGACTGTCCGCGTGAGACGCCTCTGATTCTGCTTTTCTCAAAACGCCCCCTGCCCCTGCTCCTTGGTGGAGATGAATCCGAGTCGTTGGCTGCAACTCCCTGTTCATCTGGTAATAAACAGGGAAGCCACTAATAAACACAACGGTTCATGAGCAGGTTAGCATCCAACATTAAATAAAGTAAAGATAGCTAGTCACCATCACTGCCATCTTGAGAGGCGTCTCTGTGTTTGCGACAGTAAACCCTAATTTGCAAAAATAAAAGCACGATTAAAGTCACGTAAAACAGATGCAGTTTTGCACTAAGTGGTATTATCATATTGCTTACAGGTAGATGCCTTGTGAGGGATTCTCCTTTGTCTGGGCCTTGTCCCATAGAGCGCAATAGTAGTGGTACGTCCGCCTACACGTCTTCACATCACACCCGATGGTCGCCCCAGGCCGGTGGCAGGAAGTGCACATCTGAACAGGAAGAAAAACAAAAAAAAAAAAACTGTTCATTTTGTATTTACAGCCTACATGAAGAACTGCATGAGTGCCGTAGGTCTGAATGCTTACTAGTTTATTTCCTCTTTTAATCTCCTTCTTTACATCTTCAATAGAAAAGCCTCCAATGTTTTCATTGTCTGAGTGAGATGTGACCAAGGCTGATGAAAAAAGCTGAATAAACAAGTGTCAAATGTTAGATATATACTTCGTATACTTTCTTTTATGTATAACAGACTATTCATATTCATACGATTATTTTTGAGAAACTAAGAAAATTAGATGTATAAATTAGAGCCTGATTTATTGATTTTAAAGGATTAGTTCACTTCCAGATGAAACATTTTCTGATAATTTACTCATCCCCATGTCATCCAAGATGTTCATGTCTTTCTTTCTTCATATACTGAATTTCATTATTTTTCTCGATAGAGTGGACTTCAATGGGAGCCAAGGGGTTGAAGGTCCAAACTGCAGTTTCAATGCAGCTTCGAAAGGTCTCTACACGATCCCAGCCAAGGAATAAGTGTCTTATCTAGTGAAACGATCTGTCATTTTCTAAGAAAAAAATTTAATTTGCTTGTCTTGCACTAGCTCGACCTCACACATTACGTAGTTGCATGGCGTAGGTGGAAGTACCGACCCAGTGTTTACAAAGCAAACGTGCAAAGAAACTCAAACACCCTTTACAGAAAAAGGTAAAACAACGATGTCAAATGATTTTGAAGTTGGAGGAGAAAATGAGATTTGAGGTTTTTTTTTTCACCATACCCTACATTTTTGAACCAAACTAACCGCGCGTGACTTTTCCAAAGTGATTATGTCACGCATCGCAGAGCATTGGTGGTTAAAAAGTACATACATTTTTATTTTTTTAGAAAATGGCAGATTGTGTCGCTAGATAAGACCCTTATTCCTTGGCTGGGATCGTGTAGAGCTCTTTGAAGCTGCACTGAAAATGCAATTTGGACCTTCAACCCGTTGGCTCCTATTAAAGTCCACTATATGGAGAACAATCCTGGAATGTTTTCCTCAAAAACTAATATTTCTTTTGAGTTGAAGAAAGACAGACATGAACATTTTGGATGACATGAGGGTAAGTAAATTTTCAGGAAGTTTTTCATTCTGGAAACGAACTAATCTTTTAATAAATATAAAAGGCGGCAAGCTAATGGACAGATGATGTACCATGCACTTGTGATGGGCTGCCACCCTGTGGTTTTCAGACACCAGTAATTGTCCACACTCCTTGTCCCGGTTGGTTCTACAGAAGGCACATTTTCGAAGACGTGCTGAAGCTCCTTTTCTCTGTCCTGACATGACCAGTTTTCACACGTTCCACCTCACCTTTGTTGTAAAGACAAAAAACATTGCAGCTGAACTGCAGCTGTACTTGGAGGAAGGAAGAAGATTATTTTTGTGACAAGCTTTGTGTAAGTGTACAGAGCAACAGATGGCTAAAATGCAGGTTTGCATTTCTAAAACTCCAACATCTGTCATTGAATCACTCTATATGGTAAAAATACAGTTTAGGCAGATGGTTGTGGTTAGCTTGCTTATGCAATTCTGTTATGCTGAGGTATTAAACTAATTTGTTTGGTTTAAAATTTTCCCTAAAAAGCAAATATATGAAAAGCATGACATATACTTTCCAGATGTCTTTATTACAAAACAGTCTATAACTATAAAATAGTTTCATAGATAATATAAACAGAAAATATTTCTATAGAATTCTCATTTAAATTATGTTTCTATATAGGAACACTCACTGGGCCCCATTTACACTAGTGCATTTTCATTTTAAAATGAAAATGATCTTTGTCTACACAGGCGTTTTCACTGCATTTCAGAAACAGTCTCTGTCCACACTACATAACCAAAAACATGTCACATGACCATTCATCCATACTAGGTATGTGATCAATAACACAGAATCACATTTTTCAAAATGTTTTAATGTAAAACTTATGAGATACAACCAATTTGAGATTTTAAGCAGTAAGCACAAAAAAAAAAAAAAAAAAAAAGAAGAGGTCCAGGGCACCCCCAAGAGCCACAAATAGGGTCAAAAGTCTTTTTTTTTTTTTTTTTTTTTTTTAAATTAAATCTTTTAATCTTTTCCCTTAAAAAAATAAATTAATAAATAAAAATAAATGTTTTTTTTTTTTGTTTTTTTTTTTACTTAAAATATCACTTTAGGACAATTTAGCACATAAAATATTATAGAATTTATATAAAGATGGTTTCATACTGTCCTCTAAAGATTGGTCAGAAATCACTACAATCAACAGTAGAAAAAATAAAAACAGAAGAAAATAAAAAAACAAATATGCATATAGTTTTAAAAGTGAATCTTACAGATAATATTTTAATAAATTAACAAATTGGTAATATACGTTAGACAACATGATGTCTGTATAATAGCAAGCTTACAAAAACCTGTGTTTATACATGAAGATATATGTGACCCTGGACCACAAAGCCAGTCATAAGGGACAATATTTTAATATTTAATATTTTAATATGTTTATACATAAATAAATAAATGAACTTTCCATTGATGTATGGTTTATTAGAATATGACAATATTTGGCTGAGATACAACTATTTGAAAATCTGGAATCTGAGGGTGAAAAAAAAAAATCTAAATATTGAGAAAATCGCCTTTAAAGTTGTCCAAACAAAGTTCATAGCAATGCATATTACTAATCAAAAATTACATTTTGACACATTTACGGTAGAAAATGTACAAAATATCTTCATGGAACATGATCTTTACTTAATATCCTAATGATTTTTTACTGCTACAAATATGCCCATGCTACTTATGGCTGGTTTTGTGGTCCAGGATCACATATGGCCACCTATATATATTTTAGAAGTGGGTCCCCTGGCACGGGACTAATACTATTTGGGGGCCCTTAACAGTTTGAAAACCTTATTTAAACAACTTAAAACAATATTATATGAACTGAGGCCCTTACTATAAGCAAGAGTCACTAAATAACCCATGCAGTTTAAGTAAATAGTTCAAGGTTTTCAACAAGTTTATCCCTAATTGACAAAGCAAGCTCTTTCTAAGATTTTATGTCACGGACGACACAAAAACCCAAAGCTTAGTCAAATACATCACACAAACCTGTATTAAAATCATGTTTGGCTACACACTTTTATTGTCATTAACATAATGTAGGAAAAGTACAAGGGTGGCGTATGTGAAACACTGCAATGCCAATAGGAAGCTCTGACCGAGTTCACAAAACGCCTCCCGCGCAGCATGGCTCGCCCATCAGTTTTATCCAAAAGAGGAAAAAATCCAACATTTCGCTCGTACGATTATAAATTCATCATTTGTTTAGTGTTTTAAGATGGATAGCGTGTTGTTTTGAGTCGCGATGGCTTTACCCGCCTTCGCGCAACAGAGCAGCTCCGCTGCCATGATAGCTGAGAAGCTGCAACACAAACAGCAACGCAACCCTGCGCGACACTCTGTATCCAACAGAACAGCTGATACAACCTGCCCATAAGTCTCAACGAACCTAAAACTCACAAGGAAAAAGAGCATCCCTCGCCCGGTTTTCATAAATAAGGGAGGAGGAGGATATACAGGCCCGCGACAAAGGGCTTGTTTCGCTTTTAACAAAAACTCTTTCACTTTCCAGTGAATATGAACTACTATAAGACTATGTCAAATCTGGTGCGCCCCTTTAGATGAAATAAAGATGTGTATGTCTATATAAGTGTACCCCATTAAGGCCCACGTTATATGCTGGCTACAACAATACTGATGAGACTAATTGTGCGCAAAAATTCAATCTGAACTTCTGTGGTTGATTGCTAACCATTATTTGTTTTTTTATAACACATTGTTCGCTGCTGGATTATTTAACCCGCTTCACGTGTGGAGACCCGCCATACGAAATGTATTTACACATCGCAGCAAAAACACCTAGCTAGTCCCGACAATTGTTTGACTCGTCCCATTGATTTTTTTAAGTCTAAAAGTGTACATTGCAGTGTCTGTGTGACATATTGGAAGCTCTTACCGCTGCTGTGTTGAATGGGGGATAGATTTAGAGTGGCTGTGAGCGCGTGTTCTCGCTCTTCCTCTTGCTAAGCATTGAGTGCTCGGGTGTTCTGCCTCTCACCATTGCGAGGCGTTCGAGTGACGTCGCTCACTGCAAAAAGCATGTTTGTCCGACATTGAAGCATACGCACGCCCCTTACGCACTGTGGTCACCGTCAAGATAGTTTGAGGAATAGGCCTAGACGAGCCTATAAACAGATGAGTTGCATAATGAATGCACTGAAAAATGCCAAAAGTGTATGAATGAACATTTTATACAAATATGTTTATGATGTTTACACATAAATATTATAAATTAGCTGAGTTTATATTTTAAAAAATTAAAATGATTATTGTTTTGCACAAAAGCCTGTCACAATTTCGTACATAGTAAGTTAAGGAAATAAGACATTCTATTGCGAAATGTACGCCTTTAATTAAATATTTACCTGCATATGAATATGAAAAAATGAAGAAAAATCAAAACAAAACACCTGAACCTCTAACACTTTCTGTTCTAACTACTTGCTTTCTTAAAAAAAGAGCTTTAAACACTAGCATTTTATATTCTTTTTCTATACTATCTGCTTGTTTTCTTTTTATTTATTGTACAAAATGACCCTCTATCACTAGCGTTCTCTATTCTTTTTCTATTCTTTTGACTTGTTTTATTTTTATTAAAAAATCCCTCTAACGCTAGTGTTTTATATTTTTTTCTATTCTATCTACATGTTTTCTTCTTATTTATTATAAAAAATGACCCTCTATCACTAGCATTCTCTATTCTTTTTCTATTCTTTTGACTTGTTTTATTTTTATTAAAAATCCCTCTAACACCAGCATTCTATATTCTTTTTCTATTCTATCTACTTGTTTTCTTCTTATTTATTATAAAAATGACCCTCTAACACTAGTGTTTTATATTCTTTTTCTATTCTATCTGCTTGTTTTCTTCTTATTTATTATAAAAAAATGACCCTCTATCACTAGCATTCTCTATACTTTTTCTAATCTTTTGACTTGTTTTATTTTTATTAAAAAATCCCTCTAACATTAGCATTCTATATTCTTTTTCTATTCTATCTACTTGTTTTGTTCTTATTTATTATAAAAATGACCCTCTATCACTAGCGTTCTATATTCTTTTTCTGTAGTATCTGCTTGTTTTCTTTTTATTTATTATAAAAATTTACCCTCTGTCACTAGCATTTTCTATTTTTTTTTCTATTCTTTTGACTTGTTTTATTTTAATTAAAAAAGACCCTCTAACACTAGTGTAGTATATAGTTTTTTCTATTCTATCTACTTGTTTTCTTTTTTTTATTAGATAATTTACCCTCTATCACTAGCATTCTCTTTTCTTTTTCTATTCTTTTGACTTGTTTTCTTTTTATTTTTATTAAAAAAAGCCCCTCTACCAATAGCGTTCCCTGTTCTTTTTCTATTCTATCTGCTTGTTTTCTTTTTATTTATTATAAAAAATGACCCTCTATCACTAGCATTCTCTATTATTTTTCTATTCTTTTGATTTGTTTGCTGCATATGAATATCTTTTTGGAAACACAGACCTTTAGGGCCTTTAACACATTAAAGATCTGTTCACACCAAGAAAAAAAAAAGTGTAACATACAATTTATACTTTTATATTTAGCATATCCTGTCCATTTCTTATTCAGGTTATCCTGCTTGACCACATCTGCATATAGATTTATATTAATATTATTATTTTTACATTTGCATATTCACTTATTTTAAAGGGGTCTGAACTGACTATTATTTGGTACTGTTCTCTGAGGTCCCCTTATAATGTTATCAAGATTTTTTACATAAAAAAAAAATCAGAATTTAGAAGTAACAGGCTATTTTCTGTTATGTTTTTAACCTCCCTCATCAGCCTACGTTCCTCATAGTTGGACGCTGCTGCGATTTAGGTCAAAAATGCATAAATACTCCGTACATAACAGACAAAGCAATAGTGACCACATAAAAACAGTAACTCACACTTGTGTGGTGCGACATTACTGTTGGAACCAATACAGTCGGCACAGCATCGTCTTTTAGTTTTAACCTTTCTGAATATCCCATGTCAAATTGAGCCTTGTTTGTAAACAAATCCACAGTAAAATGAAGTAAACAAACTGCCGAGTTCTTACTAACATGGTCCGGAATCAGAAGGAAGACAATGCAAAGTTGGTTTCTGTGTAGACCTGCGTTTGGCTCTTGTTATTTACACTACATGCTCAAATCGGTGGATGGGGGTAAACAGGCAGCAATGTAGAAGCAGGCATTGATCTTCTTCTGAGGAGGTGGTGTTTAGCCACGCTATTACGTCATAAAGTGGCATTTTGGCAGAATGGCTTCAATATAAGCTGTTTTTAGATCTGTGAGGAAGTTATGAGTCCTGAAACTTACAGGAAGTTTTCATAGTACAATGACCTCTTATATGTCAAAAGATAAAGGGATTTTTTTTTCTTGTTTTTTTCTGTATTTGAAGCTTCACCAAGACAAATCCTTCATTCTGATTCTAAATGATAACTATAAGGAAATAACGAGAAGAATAACAACGTGCAGTAAACACTAAAACTGTTTCACACTACAAAGCAGTGTTCTCTTAATTAAGTGGATAATACAGTAAAATAACATGGTAAGACACACCAATTTGCAATATCAAGCAGCAAAAGAGTAGTTTTGTACAGCTAAAAATAGCTGGATGGATGAGACCGGAAGCCTTACTCATAAAATTTACAAATGGCCACGCCCGCTCTTACAGAAAAAAGATGGATAGCGCTTTCAGACAGTGCTCAAGGTGGCATAAACATAAAAGCACATCTAAATAACAAAAGGAGTATACTACAGACACAACATAACAACAAAGTTAAAGTGTGTGATCCGTGAATAAGCACGAGTGAAAAAAAGCAAGCGTGACTTCCCTAAAAATTACGAAGTGTGTGTTTTGGGATGCTAATATTAATGAATTAAAAATAGTATCCAGGGGCCCTAGTGGTCAGCTTGTGCTGTATGCAACAAGGGCCCCGGTGTTTAGCTTACTTTAGGCTTCGGAGGCCTCAAAACGTTGGCCTGGTCCATAATCCAGCTTCGCTCTCAGTGGGGTTGTTGCCTCAATTCATCTTCATTTAGTTCGATTTCTGCTCAGGGTGTGCGCCCCGTTTCGTGTTCTGATTGGTCAGCGCTTACGTCAATTCAAAAAGGGGGCGTTCAAAAACTCTCTTCAACTTCCCTGATAAAGTAAAGCGGCAGACGCTTGAAGTGTACGAGCAACAAACCAGCCGTAAATTAATCGCAGTTATAAACAAGAATTATCTCCTTTTTGGGGAGAGAAATAGTATGTTCGATATAGTTTGAACAGAATTAATACTGTATATTTAGCCGCTTACTCGTCGGTCTACCTTAGTTTTTCTTTTCTTCGCGTGTGTGGATTTTAAAGTGGACGTTTTTGGTCTGGTGAATGCGGTGAGTGTCTCTGCCTTCCTTCCACCTCCAGCTAACACGCATCCACTTAGCCTGACATATTGTCTGTCATTTTGTTTCCACTCTAGATCGCACTTCAAATGTACGTTTAAACTGTTTTTATTGTTTTTTAAAATAGTTTCTCGATCATATGTTTGTCTGTTTTCAGTTTAGAGTACACGCAGCTTGATCAACTGTCAAAAAATGTCATTGAAAAGTTGAACAATTCAGCTCTAACTGCGTGTCAAATAGGAACTTTACACTGGTTTAGAAGGGCCCGTATGACTAAAATCAATTCTGACAGTTTACATGGATGGAAACAAGTTACAAAATAAGTGGTTAACGTTAGTTTCCTGGTTTGAGTTATTCTTCTAGCTCGTTTGGCCATGATGATCATGCCTGACAGAAGTCAGTTAGCCAACGTGCTAACTTACATGGCTACATGTCCAGCCAGCTGAAAGATTAAAAAAGTAAATTATATTTCTTCTCGTGTAAAGTTGTGTTTGTTCTTACGGGTTCATGTTGAGACCGTATAGGGTGACACACTACCAAGTAATAAAGTGACTGTGATGAGTAATATTGAGTTCCTGAGAAGTGTTGATCGATAAGTCCTGGGTGGAGGTTAGCTTAGCTCATCGGGATATTAGCTGTTTTTCAAGTTGAATAAATTGCCTAGTTGCTCATCTAAGTGACTCGTTTAAAACCATAACCTATTTTGTGTCATGCTTTCACATGTGGTGAACTGTCTCTACTATCTTTATCTGTACTAGTCAGTGTTGAGCAAGTTTAGGTGGTGTTTCGTAACATGCTTTGGTTATTACTTGTACAATAATAATAAGAGCAAACAGTCTGTAAATGTTGTTAGTATAGTGCAATTAAATATTATAAGTATGTCAGAATATACTTTTTCTTAACAAGTGTTTTTGTTCTAATACATAAACATAAACATACTGTTATGCATAAAATATGTTATGAATAACTTTGGCTGCTTTTATTGTCAGTTATTGTTTTGAGTTTGTTCTTTACAAGCTGTTTTACACTATTTGTTTTTCACCTTTTCATTTAAAGGTGAATCATTTCTGTTGTCTTTCAACGTCCAACGCACATCCCCGCTAAAACCATGCCATTCCCATTTGGGAAGTCTCAGAAGAGTCCTGCAGAGATTGTGAAGAATCTGAAGGAGAATGTGGCATACTTGGAGAAGCTGGAATCATCTGAAAGCAAGAAATGTGAAAAGGTCTGTCTTTTTTTATGTCAACATCTCAATGCAAATGTTTCAGCAAGCTGTGACTGAGTGAGAAAAACGCACTGTTTTTCCTGTAGGTTGCAGAGGAAGTATCAAAAAATCTTGCGTCGTTGAAAGAGGTGCTGTGTGGCACTGGAGACAAGGAGCCTCAGACTGAGGCAGTGGCCCAACTGGCTCAAGAGCTCTACAACACCAACCTCCTCATTTCCCTCATAGCAAACCTACAGAGGATTGACTTTGAGGTGCATGTCGTTGCTTTTCAAATGTTTGAAATACAACTGCTTCCGTCTGGTTGTAAGATATGTTGTTCTGTGCACTAACCACACATTTGTTGTTTGCTCTCTTTGATTTATAACTCGTCGCTCACCAAAGGGAAAGAAGGATGTGGTGCATCTGTTTAGCAACATAGTGCGTCGCCAGATTGGCGCTCGCACCCCGACTGTGGAGTACATCTCTTCCCACTCACAGATCCTCTTTATGCTGCTGAAAGGGTGAGTTTCCAGACCCCAGGGCATAGCCATAGATCAACACATTCAGAAACCATTGATTAGCCTGGCTTTTCCAATTGATGTTATGGGAGACTGTGAGTGTATGGTTATTTTAGGACCATAATTTTCCCATTTCCTGTCCACGTGGCTGAGCTGTCAATGGCATTTAGATTTTACAGCACAAACGTATCTAGTTATTGACATTTTGGTGTGATTTTTATGTTCGAATGGTGACTTATGTGGTTTTATATGTACGTACAGTTTACATACACCTTGCAGAATCTGCAAAATGTTAATTCTTTTACCCAAATAAGAGGGATCATACAAAATGTGTGTTATATTTTATTTAGTATTGACCTGAATAAGATATTTCACATAAAAGATGTTTACATATAGTCCACAAGAGAAAACAATAGTTGAATTTATAAAATTGACCCTGTTCAAATGTTTACATACACTTGATTCTTAATACTGTGTTGTTACCTGAATGATCCACAGGTGTTTTTTTGTTTAGTGATAGTCTTTTGGTTGTCCTGAACAGTTAGACTGCCTGCCGTTCTTCAGAAAAAATCCTTCAGGTCCCACAAATTCTTTGGTTTTTCAGCATTTTTGTGTATTTGAACCCTTTCCAACAATGACTGTATGATTTTTGAGATCCATGTTTTCACACAACTGAGGGACTCGTATCCTATGCAACTATTACAGAAGGTTCAAGTGCTCACCAGGGGATAAAAACTTTTTGAATCTGAAGATCAGGGTAAATTTAACTTATTTTGTCTTTTGGGAAACAAAGTATCTTCTGTAGCTTCTGAAGAGCAGTACTAAATGGGAAAAAAATATGATATTTAGGCAAAATAAGAACAATGTATGTATCCTCATTCTATTCAAAAGTTTAATGCATTGTTTTTCCATCTGAAGCATCAGTGAGCATTTGAACCTTTTGTAATAGTTGCATATGAGTCCCTGAGTTGTCCTCAGTGTGAAAAGATGGATCTCAAAATCATATAGTCGTTGCTGGAAACAGTTCAAATACACAAAAATGCTAAAAAAAAAAAAACAGAATTTGTTGGACCTGAAAGACATTTCTGAAGAACGGCGGGCAGTTTAACTGTTCAGGACAAACAAGGGACTCATAACCAACTAGACAACTCACTAAAAAAAAACAGCTGTGGATCATTAAGGTAACAACACAGTATTAAAATCAAGTGTATGTAAACTTTTGAACAGGGTAATTTTTATAAACTCAACTATTATTTTCTCTTGTGGATTATATGTACACGTCTTTTATGTGAAATATCTTATTCAGGTCGGTACTAATTAAAAAAATAACATGAATTTTGTATGATTTTGGTAAAATGATTAACCTTTTGCAGATTCTGCAAGGTGTATGTAAATGTATGACTTCAACTGTATATACAAACAAATGTGGTTCTTGCATGTCAGAGAAATAACAGGGTTTATTTATTTATTTAACTTCTGAATGCAGCTATGAAACCCCAGAAGTGGCCCTTAACTGTGGCATGATGTTGAGGGAGTGTCTGCGTCATGAACCTCTGGCCCGAATCGTTCTGTTCTCTGAGGATTTCTACTGCTTCTTTCGCTATGTGGAGCTATCAACTTTTGACATTGCATCTGATGCTTTCGCCTCTTTTAAGGTAAGAAATTTACTCAGTATCATAAATTTTGTGGGTTTTGACTTGTAGCCTTTGTCTAAGGAACATGAAAAATACATTTATAGCACAATTTCATCACCTAATATTTTTATTAGGGTTATTAATTTATTTATTAATTTATTTTCAATTGAAATAAAACAGGAAAAAAACACTGGTAGATGTGTACAACAAACTATTATGAAGAGGAAAAAAAGGAGAACTCCCACACTGTCATACTTTGCAAAAACAAACTTTATTTATTACGCTGTTTTGGCAATGTAACTGAAGCCACAATAATATTATGTTGGTTTTTTCCCTTTAATTTAAATTGTCAGTTGATGACTCATTTCCAATTTTGTCCATCCATTGAACATTTAGAAGATCAACATTTTCATTTTCGAGCCTCAGAAAGTACATAAATGCATAATAAAAGCAACCACCATAAATCAAATGTTTTAGTCCAATTCTTATATTTAGATTTCTTTTTATTCATATATAAATACTCATCAGCATGCATACATAAAGCACATCAAATATGATAAAAGGAAGCTCAAATGTGTGTGCTTGACGCACAAGAAAAAAAATGAGGAAGAATTTGTATAACAGAATGACACAATTTACATTTTTGGTTGACTATCACTTTAATCACGAAATCGAACACCTTAGAAAAGAGAAAATGACAAGTACATTTACCTTAAGACTTTGCTTTTAGGATCTGCTGACAAGACACAAGATCATGTGTGCGGATTTCTTGGAGACAAATTACGACAGAGTGAGTTACTCTCGTTTCCCAAGATTTCATTTGCAAGCGCTTTTGTATATGAGTGCCTCTGGCTGCTCTACTTTATAAACCTAAAGTATTATGACTAATCATCGCATAACTGTTTTAGGTGTTCACAGAGTATGAAAAGCTGCTGCATTCTGATAACTATGTCACCAAGCGCCAGTCTCTGAAGGTGAGCATAAACCGCTGTTTTTGAGTTGTTTTCAATAATTCAAGGCTGTAATGGTATTCAAAGCCTTGAGGTGGAGATTAAGCTGCTTGGATCTATACATGAAAAAAAGCTGAAGTCCTTTCTCAGAAAAGAAGCTTCTTTGTAACTTGAATAGCCACATATTTTAATATGATAGCGTTCACATAGGAATGTTCTATGACAAACTTATCCAGCAATATCTTGAGTGGTTCGGCTTCATTCTTACAACATAGTTTTGTTGTTGCTCTTAAGTGAGTTATAACTATCAAATCATATCCAGCTCTTAGGAGAACTATTACTGGACAGACACAACTTCACAGTCATGACTAAATATATCAGTCGAGCTGAGAACCTGAAGCTGATGATGAACATGCTGAAAGACAACAGCCGCAACATCCAATTCGAAGCCTTTCATGTCTTCAAGGTATGTGTTTATATGCACACCATTTCATGTAACCTAATATATTTGGATTTGCCACTTTGCTTGTGTGCTTTTCCCTCTGTCTACTCCAATTACTTTCCACACTCGACAGCTGACCGCTCTTCTGTCCCAGTTCTGCCCTCACTTATTGAATGTAAACGGGTCAGGGTCAGTTACTAGAGTGTGCTGTAGTTCAGACCGCACAAAGGTAGATTCAGTGACTTTTTCGGGTTTCTTGTGTCCTCTCAGGTGTTTGTGGCTAACCCCAATAAGACGCAGTCTGTGCTGGACATCCTCCTGAAGAATCAGTCCAAGCTGGTGGAATTCCTGAGCCACTTTCAAACGGAACGTTCTGAAGACGAGCAGTTCTGCGATGAGAAGAACTATCTCGTTAAGCAGATCCGAGACCTCAAACGGCCTGCGCCTGCGGAGGAGTCCTAATGGGAAAACGTGGAGTGTAGAAGCAGGGAGCTCGGCTAGTGATGTGGTTTGATTATGTGGGTGAGAATTGGATGGCAGGAAAAAAAAAAGTCAAAGAAAGGCTAGCATCACTCGGAATAAATCTCTTTACATCCAACTTTTGAAACCGGTAGAGAAATGCTGTCAGGATGTGCAAACACACGTCTGTCCCTTTACTCAAGGGGGCGAGCGGGTTTTTGCGGCAAGGAGGAGCAAGTGGAACCCAAGCACTCCATTTAAACCTATATACATTTTTAGCACTGCCCTTAAAAAGGAAGTACAGCTGATTTACCTTTAGACGGTAAATCTTTGATGTTTAAAATCATCTGAAAGCCTGCTCAGGGCTTTTTAACATTTTTAAACGTTAGAACAAGTATATTGGTACAGGTATGGCTTTGCATATTTGCACTGAACCTGGTAGCTTTGCTCCAGGTTGGCCATTAGTGCCAGTTCATAAACCAAATATTAACAATAGGTCAAAAATACAAGACATTGAGCAAATGCAAATGGACATTCTCACATTTAAACTAGTTGAGGAACATTAAAGCATTTTAATAGCCTGAAAATGTCATGTGGTCAAAGTTTAACAGTCATGTTGGATGCTGCACTCGATTTCCAATTTAACTGGGTGCCTTATTTAAGTAGCTTGGTCATTCTGGGTCTTCTATTACATTTATATTTATCTATAACATTGGATTTGTAGTATTATTCTGCTTTTGCTTGGGTAAACACCTTAGGAGGACTAGTTTTATTTAAACTATATGAAACGATACTCATTTAAAGTTTTCTCAGTTTAGATGAACCATACAATGAATTCAGGGTTCGTAGAGTTCAGTAATGATGAAATACATGGTACACAATTACAGTGCAAGACATGATAACCTCCACACACATACACACACTGTAACGCTGAAAGGATGTGAAATGCTAGCGCTGGGGCATGTCGTGACATTCCTCGAGCTGCGCTTTGATAGACAGCTTAGACAAGCCAATTAAGCCTTTAAAAGATGGATGCAGTAGGAAAGAGCATTTGATGCAGTTCTTATGTCCTGCACTGTCAAACTTGAATGAGCCAAAGCTGTGGTAACACGTTATATCTTAGAATTTGCTTCTCCTATGGATACTCTTGTTCAGTACCTGTTTTAAAACAGGATTCTGCTGAAAGGTTCCTCCATTAGTCTTTATACCTTAAGTCGGATATATTTTATGTACTCTGTTTGCACAAGTTCCTTTCTTATATACCTCATAGGTTTTAAATTGTTTAAAAGTGCAGTTTTTTCCGATTTGTTCCAATAAACGCTTTACATTCAGGTTTAATTCACTAACATTAGTAAATGCATTGCGTTAATTTTATAATTGAACAGTTTATGTATGACAGTTGAGGTCAAAAGTTTATATGCACCTTGCAGAATCTGCAAAATGTTATTTATTTTACCAAATTAAGAGGGAGCATTCAAAATGCATGTTTTTTTTTTATTTAGTACTGACCTGAAAAAGATATTTCACATAAAAGGCATTTGCATATAGTCCACAAGTGAAAATAATCGTTGAATTTATAAAAATAGAACCCTGTTCTTAATACTTTGTTGTTACCTGATTTGATCCACAGCTGTTTTTTTATCTTTTTAGTGATAGTTGTTCATTAGTCCCTTGCTTGTCTTGAATAGTTTAACTGCCTGCTTTTCTTTAGAAAAATCTTTCAGGTCCCACAAATTCTTTGTTTTTACTTCATTTTTGTGTATTTGAACCCTTTCCAACAATGACTCTATGATTTAGAAATCCATCTTTTACGCTGAGGACAACTGAGGGACTCATATGCAACTATTACAAAAGGTATAAACAATATTTAGGCAAAATAAGAAATATTCACATACACATCTTCATTCTGTTCAAAAGTTTTCACCCCCGGCTCTTAATGCGTCGTGTTTCCTTCTGAAGCATCAGTGAGCGTTTGAACCTTCTGTAATAGTTGCATATGAGTCCCTTAGTTGTCCTCAGTGAGAAAAGATGGATCTCAAAATCATACAGTCCACCAAAGAATTTGTGAAGAACAGCAGGCAGTTTAACTGTTCAGGACAAAACAAGGAACTTATGAACTATCACCAAACAAAAAAAAAATACATTTTTATAAATTCAACTATTTTCTCTTGTGGAACATCTTTTATGTGAAAAATCTTATTCAGGTCAGTACTAAATAAAAAAAAAAAAAAATAACATGCATGTATGATCCCTCTTATTTTGATAAAATAATTAACAAGGTGTATATAAACTTTTGACCTCAACAGTATTTATTACTAATTAACATTAACTTAGATTACTAAAAACTGTTCATGGTATCTAATGTGTTAACTAATGTTAACAACCAAACTTTAGTGTAAAATGTTTCTGGTAATATAATGGATGTGGGGCGGTAGTTTGAATTATGCAAGCTCAAATAAGACCTTACGACATGCCGAAGTTGTGGTCTTGCAATGCTGAATAGGACCTACAAGGGAAACGATTTAATTTTTGCAGTTTGCTAATGGGTACATACAACGTAAAGAATGTGAGGAGAGCACTTGCCTTGTGTAAATGAGCCGCAGTTTCACTAAAAGGTTTTTAATGGATTCATCCAAATGTCAATGTGTGCTTGTGCTTTGACATCGTTTCAGTCCGCTCATCACCAAAGCGAATGTTTTTTTTTTTTTTTTTTTTTTTTTGAAAGTATGACTTGTGCATGTGGAACTTTATTGTAAGTATTTAGGAGGTGAAGGGAAACAAACCTTCCGAGCTGCCTTTATTTGCTTTCATAAACTGCATCACGTGTTAAACGGTGGCCTAGACTGATTCATTCGCCTTTTCCCCCAAAAAATCTACAGCTATCAATAACCAAACGTTTCCGCCGTTTCATGAAATGTCATTTGATACCACAAGTACAAGAATGGGTCTTTGGCCAAATGTGATTATTCCGCTGACAGGGTTTTAAAGGAGCTTTTTGTCCTTAAGCTCATTGAAGCTTTGAGGCTTTAGATCTCTTTTAGACAAAGAGATTCGGAATAATATGTTAAATCTTTGGTAAGTTATTTGGGTGGATTAAATACACCTTTTATTTGCAGTTTGACTGATAATGTTTGCTATGCTTTTCACTGTTTTCACTCATTTTCCTATGAGATTTCTGTTGTATTTTCCACTGTGGGAGAGGATTATATATGTACATAAAGTTTTATTTTAAAACAAAAAGAGTAAGTGTGGAAGCATATTGAAAATAAAATAAACAATGGCACTTCTTGTGTGCGGTAACATTACTTTTGTCTTTATTTAAGGCAAGTTATATCATTGGCTGCTAAAGTGTCTGCGTAAGAGTTCGAGAGCCGTGCGGCTCCGTGCATGACTCTCTCTCTCTATCCACAGGTCAGCTCGGGTCTGCTCCACCTCCCTCTGAAGCCTCTGAAGCACAGCCTCGTTTTCTATCCGAGCTGCTTTTTCCAGTCTGTCTCCTTCAGATTTCCATTGCGCTTGCGCTCTTTTTAGTTCCCATGCAAGGTTGGAGCGCTCCTGTGCGATCTGCTGCATGTCCTCCTTTGCTTTCCTCAGACTCGTCTTCCACCTGTCAGCCTCTTCTTCCGTTTCCCTGACCTGTATAGTCAGCTTATGTAACTGAGCGTTCATTTTTTGGCTCTCTGACTTCAGATCATTTATCATGAGGGCTTGACGTGCAGCCCTTTTTTTGGAAAGGCTTAACTGTTCCTCCAGCTTCTCCACCAGGCCTTGCAGCTTCATCCTTTCCTCATGTTCTGCTCGAAGCTGCTCCTCTGTATGACTGAGCTGTTGCTTTAGCCGCCATCTGTCCCTCTCCACTTCTTCAAAACCAGCCCGTAGTTTGGTAATGTCCCTCTCGTTCCAAATGCACCTCTGTCCCGCAGTCTCACTCTGGTCAGTAGGATTTTCAGAGTTCGCTCCTTTGTCTACAGGCTGCTCCTGTCTAATAATTCTCTTGGCCAGCGCTTCCTTCTTGAACAGTCGCTCAGTTTGCTGAACCTCTTTCAGAGCTTTCAGGTAGATCTGCCTTCTGTGGCTCCTCTGGGGTTCATCCATCTCTGATGGTTTGATTGAGCTGTTGCATTGTGCATTTGTGTTAGTCTGGTTTTCCAGCAGGTTTTGGAAAGTAAAACGAGGAGGGAAGAGTTTCTCCACCCAGTGGTGGTCATCTCTGGAGCTGGACTCAGTGTTTTGATCCGTGATTTCCATGGTCCTCATAAGTTTAAACTTCATTTAAGTGTGAAAAACAGTGTGCTATATATATATAAGAGCACTTAATTTCCATAAATCTTTTCTTTAAACAGTTACAAGCAAACGCAGAATGCTCGGTCGTTTAAAACCATTAGAACGTTTTTTTAAATATCCGGCGTTGATGAAACGTGCAAAATTGTAGGTATTTACATCAACGTGTACATATTTTGTTAGCGGTTCGTACTTACAACATCTGCGTCGTTGACAACTATCTCTGTCCAGTGAACACAACTTCCTGTTTTCATGTAGGAAAGCGCAATGAACACTTTGCGCCCCCTGCTGGTTGAGTTTAAACGCTTGTTGCATGCAATTATTTTTCTAAGTGCATTGCGTTAACTTAAGTACAAACTTCCCAATTTTAAATGTGTAAAATTCTTTGTATATTCATTGTATATTGAATTACAGAGAAACTTAAGAGAGCTTATAGTTACACATATTAAGTTTAAATCTAGCAATGATGTATTAAAATGTAAATGTTCATTCAAATATGAAATCATGTTATTAGTGTTACATAATGTTAGCAACGTGCTATCAACATCTGTCTAATCTATCTACATTTTCGAACTTAATGCTTTTACAACTGCTTCAAACTTTCACACTCTAAAAAATGCTGGGTGAAATATGGACAAACCCTACGTTGGGTTAAGCTTTTAACCTAACATTTGCATAGTTTTAACTCAGCTATTGTTTAAAAATTACTATATGTAACCCTGGACCACAAAACCAGTCATATGAGTTTTTTAAAATTGAGATTTATACATCATATAAAAGCTGAATAAATAGCTTTCCATTGATGTATGGATTGTTAGGACAATATTTGGCTGAGATACAACTATTTGAAAATCTACAATCTGAGGGTGCAAAAAAAAAATCTAAATACTGAGAAAATTGCCTTTGTCTAAATCAAGTTCTTAGCAATGCATATTACTAATCAAAAATTATTTACGCTAGGAAATTTACAAAATATCTTCATGGAACATGATCTACTTAATATCCTAATGATTTTTGGGCATAAAAGAAAAATTTATAATTTTGACCCATGCAATGTATTGTTGGCTATTGCTACAAATACACCCGTGCTACTTATGACTGGTTTTGTGGTCTAGGGTCACATGGCTGGCTGAAAATGAACCCGGAATGGGTTGTAAATTAAAAATCAGACACAGTCACTATAGAGGCATTAGCAATAATCAAAAGGTGAACATTTATTAATAAGCAATTTAAAAATGCAATAAAAAGCAACAATTTATTGAAGTTCATTTATTGAACATTTATTTTCCAACCCATAATTGGGTTCATTTTAAGCAAGAAATATAGTAATCTTTAATTAATAGTTGAGTTAATTAAAACTACCCAGAAGGTTGGATTAAACATTTAACACAACTGCTGAGTTTGTCCATATTTCACCCAGCGCTTGGTTGTTTTTAACCGAGCCTTTTTTATTTATTTATTTTTTTACACAGTGCAGGCTTGCCACAGGTTTGTCTTGACAAACTTTTTTCATATTTAAACTAAATTTAATATGATGAAGTGTAATAACACCTGCTCAAAAGGCATTGTTAATCTCGGAGTGATTTTGTATTGTCTAAAAGGTTTTGAATACCACAGCTGTTTTATATTCATAGAAAAAATGTGGGAGTGGGATTAATATTAGATATAAAATACATTTCAAAGATTAATTTTAATTCACAAAACTAATTCAGAAGATCATCTTTGTCCATAAACATGGACAAACTTTTTTTTTCTTAGAAATATGTTAATTATAGTATAAAATCTTATCAGAGTTTACTTGCATGTAGTTTATTAGTTTAAAACATTCACAACCAAAAAATTAAACTATTGTTTAGTTTGCTAACAATTAAAATAATTTTCAAGCTGATGTTTCTAGTTTAATCTGTTAGTCAGCAGCTGTCTTAATGCATACACCCAACATCCTTTTTCACGCTGATCATTTTCTTTGTGCCTTGGAGAGAGAAAAGTAGGTTAAAGTTCAAAAGGATGCCCATAGTTTCCTCCTATTTAAAGAAGAGAGTGGTAACTTCCAGATCTTTATTCAAAACTGGGTTAGAAACGTATTCATTTCTAAATGGTGTTTAGAAAAACATGTTTGATAATTGGTTGCATCTACTTTTTAATAAACACACTCGAAAATAAACACAAGATGATCTCGTGGATAAAATGACGTGGGAACGCTAAGGGAAATGCTCTTTGAAGCCTAATACAATGGTGCACATACAGCTCACTGTGGAATAGTGGGGGTTGAGTGAACCGGGGGTCAGAGGTCACCTGAGCCTTCTGTCTCTCACTGGCCATAGGATTTATTCCCAAGCCAGAGTGTCTTAAAGTTTCCTAAAAATAGTTTGAATTTTCGATGACATGTAATGTCTTGAGGTTTGCAGTTCTAGGATTCCCACCGGATTTGATTAGCAAAACTCCAGTTATTTCTAGAGCTAACACAGATAATCAGAGGAATTTTGTGCAGATTTTCCTTCACCCCCACCCCCAACAAGAAAAAAGGGATGCTCTGCAATTACATGCATGACATAACATATTGTTGTCTGTCTTGACATGGGTTCAACATGAAACATCTGCGCAGTAAGGTATCGAAACCTTAAGGATAAAACACCTTCATCTTGTTCTTCACTTCTGCCATGATCAGGTATGTGTACCATTTGAATTTAATGCACAAATATACGTTTTAAATGGTGTTTGTGCACTATGCATTATGACAAACTCTATTTGTTCATTATAAATTAATTGTAGGTAATTTAGCTTGCATTGCGAGAGAAACTACACCCTTTCCCTCCAAATTATCCTGTAGGCTGTTGTTTTTGAGTCTATATCAGTTTACGGTAGTCCCAAGTAACGTTAAAGCTTCGCCAAGAAGAACATTAATGCAACAAATCATATTTTTTTAATTCTAATCGGTAGCGTAATTGCTTTATAAATCCTCAGTGCCAAAAAACACAAATTAGCAAGTCAGACCAAATCGTGCTAAAGTGGTAAGTGAAATATAGGATATAGGAGAGCGGATGTGAGTCGTGGGGGGATTGAGTGAGTTGAGTTGGGGAGGAGGAGGCTTGCGAGGCCCATCATCACATGACGAGACGTTCGCGCCTCTTTCGTAAACCTTCTCCAACCTGATGATCCTAAACAACTCGGAGGTTACGCGCTCGTTTAACTCGTGCGGAGGCCTAAAACGCGTCCGAAAGCGTCAACTCGCTGGCGTCGCGAGCAGCGTTCACGCGTGTGTCTGTTGCTGTGGCGAGAAATGATTGTGGAAACTTTGAAATTGTGACAGTGTTTGTCGGTGGGACAGGCTTTGTGTGTGTGGAGCAGCTGGGGAGCTAACAGACAATGTAGGAGATGGATCAATTAATGGACTGTTGAGCGCTTAGATATTATATTTGGAGGTGTTTGGTTGTCTTAACTAAGCACATGTAAGTGAAATTCGCTTTTAAAATAACAATACTAACTTCTGGCGACTGTGTTAGGGACTACTTAACGTGTGATATGCAAAGTCATTTGTTCTGATTATTTTTTTTGGAAGGAAATGAAACAATCACGCCTGACTTTACACGATTTGCTGATTAATATTTAACCCGTGTCACTAACAGTTTGTGTATCCTACAGGCGAGTTATAACTATCGTTAACCTTGCGGAGTAAATCTGGACGGTGTTTTAAAATTCTCCACAGTTTAATAATATGCAAAACTTGAGTTTTGACGCTCGAAACGTCTTTATTCTGTCTTTTAAGTGTAGCATCTAAATATAGTGTTATTTACATACGCAAACTCATACTTTAAAGCATTGGTGTATTTCACGTGGCCCTCGCAATTCTTCTCTGTAAGTTCAGTCTATCAAAACCCAAACTCAGGTGAGAAACTATAGCTTCATTAAAAATACATTTCAACGCAAACGTGTTGTGAAAAACGTCTACTGGCGCCCGTCTCCTAAAATTTCCTAACACTTAACCCAGTTTTGTTGTTCTCAGCTCTTATAGATACTAGGAGTTCGTTTCCTGTTGAGAACACCCACTCTTATATAAACAGAAGCTTTTCAGCTGCTTTGCTTAAATTGTAGCGTAATAAACATGTTCTATCATTGAAGGGTCGATTAAACACCAGCCTGTCGCCTTCTTGAAAGGAAAACTCGTGGGCCACACAAGCAGAAGATCGGGCACCGACCTCAAGGCCTAGTTAATGTTTGCGGATTCGACCTCACAGACGAATATTCATCTTCTGCCTTTTTCTGTCAGTCATGGACGCCTGTGATTTGAAATAATGCGTATTGTGGTTGTTTGGCTAGGAAACGTATAAAAATGCAACTATTTAGACAACATGGCGTGAAGGGAATTACATTTTAAACGTGGTTAAGATTACTCTTTTTAGCAGTAGACGTTGTATTTAGGCTAATTAATTAGCTATAAAACAGAAGTGAAGAGTTTTCAACAAGTTCTACCTATCTTAAGTTGAAGATCCTCCATTTTGAGAGACCCAGTGAGACATGAGCAAAGCGCGCCAATGACGAGAATCAATGACGTTCAGTCAGACTCAAAACACACATTCTTCACAGAATTTCAGTTTACTAAAAATTCGAACTTAATCCAAAGTAACGTGTAGTAACACTTTTTAAAATTCGTTTAGAGTTTAAGTACTTGTAATGAAGTAGTCTGTCATAAAACCAAGTAGAAATGACAAAAATTATTTTAACTTGTTGAACTGGTGTAAACATTTGACGGTTTTTCATTCAATGTTCAGTTTTTGAACATTTTGATTTGTAAAGCCGCATAAACTTTGTAAAATGTATTCTGTTGCTGTCTACTTTAATAAATTGATTCTTTAGTTAAGTCAGATGTTTTAATTAAGGAATGAAAGCATAATTATAAGATTGTTGATTGCTTGTCTTTTTTTTTTTCCTCTCCCTCCTAGGCGTGCTGAAGATTAATAGAGGACCAGAATGCCACGATAATAGGCTACCTTTAATGAAAAATGTGACGTTATTTTAATACAGCCTTCCTGCTAAGGTGCATCTTGTGTAGTTAGTGAAGTAGTCTAGTATCTACTGCGCTAGATGCTCCTTTTGGCAGGAGTAGCTGTATATTCAGCACATGGAAGCAAAAACTTCATTTGTTATTTAATTAGTTTATGTGCTGTACTCTGACTTCGTTATTCTGTTAATCAAACTGGACAATGTGTATTTTTAATTCTTATTTTTTTTCTATGTGAGTTTGTGCTGGCAGTTCCAAAGTGCTCACAGTGCAGGTAGTGCCAGTGAATCTACTGCAGTGTTTGCACTTCAAGTATTGCCGGTTGCCTTCTGTCTGTCTCTCTGGAGCTGCATTAGATGCTGCTGCTGCTTATGGAAAAGCCCTGTTAATGTGTGGTGAGTTTTGCAGGATTGCATCCAGCTTTATTACAACATGCTGTGCAAATCCATGCAAAACTCGCTGCACCAGGCACAAACTACGTATGCAATCAAGATGGTTTGCAACTGTTGCAAATGCATGCAGTTTTCAAATGCTTTCAAATGCTTGCTTTTTTTCACTGTCATTATTCTGAAACACAATATATCAAAATAGCAAAAATATAAAATACATAGATTGCTATATGTGACCCTGGAACACAAAACCAGTCATAAGTCGCATGGGTATATTTGTAGCAATAGGCAACAACATTGTATGGGTCAAAGTTATCGATTATTCTTTATGCCAAAACTCATTAAGATATTAAGTAAAGATCATGTTCCATGAAGGTATTTTGTAAATTTCATACTGTAAATATATAAAAACTTATTTTTTGAATAGTAATATGCATTGCTAACAACTTTGTTTGGACAACTTTAAAGGCGATTTTCTCAATATTTAGATTTTTTTTTTTCACCCTCAGATTCCAGATTTTCAAATAGTTGTATCTCAGCCAAATATTGTCCTATTCTAACAAACCATACAACAACGGAAAGCTTATTTATTCAGCTTTTCAGATGTAAAATAACAAAGAATTGACCCTTATGACTGGTTTTGTGGTCCAGGGTCACATATTGATATATGACAGCACTTTAATAATGTTAGATATGAAAAGTAAAATGTAAATGCATATTTGTTTGTTTTTCATGCATACATTTGTCTTGCTGTTTTCGGGTGGATGACTCTGCAATTTTAAAAGTGGCAAAAATCTTCAATAAAAATTGCACGGTATCCATCTGTAATCCGCTAGATTCCATTTTACCTGCGTGTTTTTTTTCTTTCTTTTTTTTAATTTTGAGTATGTAATTATGCTTATTTAAAATGTCTCAATAAAATTAAAAGATTTTAATTATTCTACCTCGCCCCTCTTAGGTTGCAATTGATTTTAGAGATTTAAGTGACTGTACGATGCAATAACCTTTACCAGCACCAGATGGTAGCAGATAGCTGGAAATGTGACAAACTGTGTTTGTTTGTTCTGCATATTCAAATGAATTTGAAAATGCAAATTTATTAAACACCTAATATAGACATGGCCTGGAATCCAATCCCCTGCCGAAATGACCACATTTAACTTTTTTAACCACTTAAATTAGCATAAGACGTGATTGAAGATCTGGTCTGGAAAAACTCCATTTGAATTTTGTGTTGTAGCCCAGACTTGATCTTGGTCTCTGTTTGCGCATGACTGCAGCAGTGCACGGGATTCATAACGCGCCTCCTGTCTTCATAATCATAACTTTAATATCAACGAAAGACTTCAAAAACAAACGGGCTTCTTCTTCTTACCGCTTCATTTAAATAATCCAAGTCAAGTGTAAATCGCGCAGTATCGCGAAATGTGACCTTGATTTGTGAGCATGAAGTTTAGGTCTGTTAATGAGGTGGAGATGAAGAGCTCCACAGGACTCTCCTCCTCACTCTCACTTCAGTGATGCCGCCGCTGAGTCCAGCACATCGCTTTCTGCTCACTTAAAGCAACGCAGATCGTTCCTGCTCTCTTCATTTGCGCCTGTAATCAGATCTATCACCGAGAAGCCTTTTTGCGCATTATATTTCTTTACTTAAGCGCATTTGGATTCATAATGCCTGGACTTAAGTTGAACGGTGCGCTGATTTTGTGCGTCCTGATGCTGCCGTTCTCTCGGCCGAGCACTCAGGTGCTGGACTGTCGCGAAGTGCGCTCGTCTTTCCAGTTTTTGTACCCGGGGATGAAATGGACCCCAGAAACGCCAGTTTCAGGTAAACCGAGCAATTCGGATCATAAGTTATGTACCTTTCCGTGGCAATTAAAATCTGTGTCTAAAAAGATTTCAAAACACTATCCTGAAAGTTTTACCTCAATAAGACTTGTACTATTATTTTTTTTGTGTGATACTGTATTTATTTAGTTTTTTGGATGTTGAGTGGATTTATATATTGACACACAGCGCGCTATAAATGATTATTTTCTTGTTGTTTTGCACTTAAAAGCGATTTACGAATCTTTATTTTAAAGTATTAACATACGATTGAGCCATATTCCATAATAATCGAATACAATTTATAAACCTTAAATATTAAAGTAAAACTGATGTCAAAACGAAATGTAAAACGTATGCGTGCCGTTTTAACGTTTAACTAGTTTTGTCACTAGCATGTCACTGTTATTTCACTAGATTGTATTCATTAGTAGTGTTTATATCTTTGCTGCGAGTCGTTGTTGTTATAGTAACTTTTACTGGTATCAAGTGAAACATTTTTTATAATACAATCAATCCACCTTGGACTAGCATACATTCCAGCTTGCGAGAACATATTTTCTATCCCAGTTGTTACTAGTAACTGTTTCTAATGGATACTAGTTTCTATTCATTTCATACTAAGAAAACTGAGACACCAGGAAAAGGTGCCAGCAACAACTACAACGGATAGTGACTAGCTCATATCTGTATCACAAATCCTCATAGAATTCAATGGAAAAAACATTTGTTACCAGTAAAAACAAATGGTTACTTAACCGTGTTGGAAAAGTGATTTAGAGTAGCAAATGAATGATTTGTCTCTTACTCAACTGTTACAGTAGTGAAATTTAAAAGGATACATACAGTTGAAGTCAAAAGTACATACCCCTTGCAGAATGTGCAAAATGTTAATTATTTTACCAAAATAAGAGGGATCATACAAAAGTAATGTTATTTTTTATTTAGTACTGACCTGAGTAAGATATTTCACATATAAGTTGTTTACGTATAGTCCACAAGAGAAAATAATAGTTGAATTCATAAAAATGACCCTGTTCAAATGTTTACATACGCTTTATTCTTAATACTTTGTTGTTACCTGAATGATCCACAGATGTGTTTTTTTGTTTAGTGATAGTTGTTCATGAGTCCCTTGTTTGTCTTGAACAGTTAAACTGCCTGCTGTTCTTCAGAAAAGTCCTTCAGGTCCCACAAATTCTTTGGTTTTCAGCATTTTTGTGTATTTGAACCCTTTCCAACAATGACTATGATTTTGAGATCCATCTTTTCATAGTGAGGACAACTGAGGGACTCATATGTAACTTTTACAGAAGGTTCAAACGCTCTCTGATGCTTCATAAGGAAACACGATGCATTAAGAGCCAGGGGTGTAAACTTTTGAACAGAACAAGGATGTGTACATTTTTTTTGTCCTCAGTGTGAAAAGATGGATCTCAAAATCATACAATCATTGTTGAAAAGGGGTCAAATACACAAAAATGCTGAAAAACCAAAGAATTTGTAGGACCTTTATGACCTGTATGATCCCTCTTATTTTGGTAAAATAATTAACAACTTGCATATTCTGCAAGGTATATATAAACTTTTTGACTTGTATGTTTAAAGAAAAAATGTTAAAATAACTTGCCATACAGCTCTTTTTTATGTTTGCATTTTCCGTAGCTCATTTCATGGACTATTATTTTCACCTTCTGCATGTTGTGAAGCTCTATCAGTAGGCTGAAGATGAAATAAGTGTCCTGACTGGATTGTCATCTTCAACTCTGAGCGCTGGCTACGGAAGTAGCCCGAAGAGAGCTGTAAATGTATTTCTCTTAGCCGTAACTAGTGTGAATTACCTGTCATGCTGGAGAAGGCGAATTGTGTTAGTGTGTTTATTGAGGTTGCTACATTTCCCAGCGGAGAGCTGAGGAGATAGATGAGTTGAGATGAATGACAGGATGGATGGCTGGCGCTCTACTTGACATCTCCCCTTAACTGCTTGAAGCGTTAATTCTGTCTCAACTGGAGGCTGGAAAGAAGTGGGGTAGAAACACGGAGAGTTTGTTTGGCCCTCACAACAAAAATTCTGCTGAAAAGGATCTTGCTTTTCCCCAGTGACTGCATTTTGTTGTTAGGCTGCTTTATGTGCAAGTATCTTCATTTTTTTTCTTGTAGTGGTAGCAATTGCTTCAAAAAGAAGTCTGGAATAACTTATATCACTATAGCAGTCATTCGTTTTTGCACTTGAGTTAATTAACACTAAAAGTTTTGCATTTTAAAACGAAAGTTGTATTCCTGACGCTGTGCTCATATATCTATTTTCTACTTAATTTGAATAATTTGAAAATAATTTGTAAAACCCAAGTGATCCCTTATAGTTCAGCTGCTTTCAGGAGATATAAAGTGACCTTCCCAGTTCCATTTAATCAGAGGTGCGGTTCGTTTTTGTGAAGTTCGCATTTGCAATTTAAATGGATTGCAATTGGGTTAAGGACAAGGAGCAGAGTGATATTCTCAGTCATTTTCCTTCTCAGAGGAATTTTAACACACTTTAACCTTTATCAGAGTTTAAGAAAAGTGTGATTGCGTTGCGTATATCTTATTGGATTGCAAGAACCTGCATCCGCTATCTGGTATACTTTAAATTAAATGGGCTTGCATTAAACTTTCCGGACTGCATGCATAAGATATGAACTTGTGTATGTTGCAGTTTTCTTAGAAAGCATTTTGGGTTGCTTGTGCTGCTCCTCAGGAGCTGGTATGGAACTTCATGTCCTGATGGGTACAATCCTGCAATAAAAGACTTTTGAAGCCCTAGTTTTTGAAACCTAAACATTGCTCTTCAGAGAAAGGACTGACTGTGAGGGGTTTTTTTCTTTCGGAAGTGTGCCGCAGGCAGTGTGGAGTCCTGATAATCCCAGCGGCACCGGGCTCTGGACTTTATGCCTGGTGCAGTAATTAGTGGTGCGGCGAAGCCTTTGGCTTTATTCATTTTGATTCATTATATGAACCGATACCACGCGGCTCCAGCATATGTAGCCAGAAACCTTAATTGGGTGTCCTTGTATTATGTCAGACTTTGAAAGAATGTGAGGTTAATTGTTTGCCCTCCTTATTTGGTATTGATTTATGTGTTGGGCAAATGCGTCTGAAGACACATACTTGTTTATAAACATGTTTGCAAGAAAGAAGTGAACTTAATAACTTTTCCATTTTTAAACGTGTAATGTCTTTGTGATAGAAATGAGTCCAATCATTACACAGCGTAATTTAAAAAATCTGATAACAGTTTGAGATGATTTTGTTACGCCTCGTACACAAAGAGCATTGTGCAAAGAGAGCCATCCAATTTCCTTCAAATGGAGCACCTATTTCAAACCCAGTGCACGTTGCTGGCCTTGAAGTGGCAAATGAATGTAGACAACCTTAATGTTAATTGGAAATGGGAACGACTTCGGGCCATATAGTGTTGCTGTCACCTTCTAGTGATTTTATTTATTCCACTGAGAGTTGCACTCTCTCTCCTGGCCTGCTAGCTGGTTTAATGCTTTGCTTGATTTGTATCGCATCTCATGTTCTGAGTTCCTGCGAGTCAGGTTTTATTGCTTCCAAAAGTTTGCATTTGTCTTCATCAAGGGTTAGTTTGCCTAAAAATGAAAATCCTGTCATTAATTACTCACCCTCATGTCGCTCCAAACCCATAAGATCTTTGTTCGTCTTGGGAACACAAATGAAGATGATTTTGATGAAATCTGAGAGCTTTGTGGCCCTGCATAGACAGCAACGCAGCTACCATGTTCAAGGCCTAGAAAGGTAGTAAGGACATTGATAAAAATGTGACAACATTGCTTCAAACGTGGTTTTTTAAGTAGCGAGACTACTTTTTATGCACAAAGAAAACAAAAATAACCAACTTTATTTAACAATTTCTTCTCTTTCGTGTCACTCCTTGACAGCCCGGATGGGCTGTGCTTTGTTTACAAGCAGTTTGCCTGCTCTTTCTGAGGTGCAAGTAAATTTATTATACATGAAAATTATTGTATTCAATGCCTTCTCCTAATTAATAGTGATATTTGGGCCAGTGATGATTTTGTTTTCTTTGGCTGCATTTACACTAGTGCGTTTTCATTTTAAAAGGTTTGAACATAAATATGTGTTGGCAGTGTGTGTACACAGAAACCCTATAATGATAAAAATCCACCCAGTGTATTTTTTTAATCTTTATAAGTAATATCCCCTTTTTCAAACCAAGCCATTCTTAGCATTTTGTCTGTGTGACGTCACACATATCAAGGCTGCTCTTTTGAGACTTTTGAAAACGCTGCAGCGTTGCGTTTCAGTGTAAACGGACCAAAACGGAGACTTTTGAGAACGATGGCATGGCTGCCCACATTCACTCTGCGTATCCTTGATGACCGTGTAAACAATAACATCATGCTCATTGTTGTACACATAGATATACATAGGTAGATGCCCCATTTGACCGCTCTAAGCACCTGCGTGTCCACCATCTAAATAATAGGACATCTACCTATACAATTCTATGGTTGTACCTGCATGAGTGGTCATGTGTAGTGTTGTCATGATACCAAAATTTTTACTTCAATACGATACCTGACTAAAATATCACGACACTACTAATGAACCGATACTTTTTTAATTGTTACATTAAAAAAATTATTTATCAAAAAGCATGTCTAATTAATTGAAATCATGAAACTTGCAGAATTTAACAGCAATTTATTAAAATTTATACAGAAATTACATGTTTTTAAGGCCCTACGAAATACATTTTCTTATTTTTCTCAAATTCAGTTTTGTGAATCTGTTTTCCATTAATTTTCTTTATTCTATTTTAATCGTTTCATTACATTTTAATAATCAAAAGCATGTCTAATGAATTTATAAAGGATAATTAAAGAATTAATTTATTATATGCTATTTATTTCTTTTTTTTTCAGAAATACTGTGTTGTGTATTTACAATTTTTTTGTAAATAATTCTGGTAAATATTTTTTTCTGGTAAATATTCCTTAAACATTGTTTTAATAATGTTTTTATTAGTAGCAGTAGTACTATCTTTACATTAAGTAATATATTAATATATTTCTAGCTGTCAAGTTAAGGCGAACTTTTATTTTGACGGGTTGCTATGAAGACCTTTAGGATCTTCATTATATGACGATAGTTTTCCGCAAAAGAAACTCATGAAGTGACTCTGACAGCAGTTCTAGAGATTATGTTAATGTGTTCATGTACTCATATATTGAGGCGGCAGAGGCTGAAAACACCGCGAGCGTCACGCGTATGTGTGTAGTAAACAAAACTTGCGCGTCTGCGCCATTCACTAACATTGACATGCAGAAATACGCCTCTTATTAAAATGCATTCTTAATGTGCAGGTACTAGTAAAATCGAACTAGGAATCGTACCATTTTTAAAAGCTGGGTATAGCCATGCTTTTTAAGTACTGGTATATTTTGCAACACTAGTCATGTGACATTCGGTTGTGTAGTGTGGACGGAGATTGTTTCTGAAACGCAGTGAAAACGCCAGTGTAGACGAGGATCGTTTTCATTTTAAAACAGCGTTTAAAAAAACGCTCTAGTGTAAACAGGGCCTTGGACACGTTGGATGAAAACGATGCATATTTGCAAATGCTTTATGCAATATTCCAATTTTGCGCATTAGTTAAATTTGCAACTTGGGATGGAAACCCAGCTAATTACTTGTAATTTTTTTGCCTAGCCTTACTTAATTGAACCAGAATATACAAACATTTAACTAATAGAGATGGATGTCAAAACGCCGGCTACTGTGTTGGAGTATACGTTATTTTTGTTTTCTTTGCGCACAAAAAGTATTCTCATAGTGTTATAACATTACAGTTGGACCACTGATGTCACATGGACTATTTTAACAATGTCCTTACTACTTTTCTGGTCCTTGAACGTGGTAGCTGCGTTGCTGTCTATGCAGGGTCGGAAAGCTCTCAGATTCATTAAAAATATCTTAATTTGTGATTCTAAGATGAATGAAGGTCTTACGAGTTTGGAACGACATAAGAGTGAGTAATTAATTACAGAATTTTCATTTTTGGGTGAACTAACCCTTTAACTTGTTTTGTAACAGAAGTTTCTTTTGGTCTGTTTCTGGTATTGTAGATGCAGCGTTCACCTTTAGAGACCCCTTTTTCTGAGTCACGCAACAGGCAGCTGCATTCGCTGCCCTGTGACCCCAGAAAACCCGTTGGTGGGCTTTAAACTCGTGGTGATATTTGGGTTGATTTGTGATGGATGCAACCGCTGTGTTTCTGTTCAGCTGCCAAATGCGATCTCTACTGGCCTGTGTGAGTGGGATGGAGAGAGGAGGATCTTGAGAGAAAGAGAGACGGATGGACTAACATTAGAGAGAAGAGGGGATGTGATGACTGATGTATCTACAATGGAATACAAGGAGGCCAAGCCGAGACACGCAGCCCGCAGGAAGATTGAACTGAATTCTAATCATACCGCATGTAATGCCAGGGGGCCACAAGACCAAAAAAAGCCAATGAGAGGTTCTCCCTTTTTCCACTGGCATGTCTTTACCATTTTTTTTGGTTGATGTCTCTCTCGGCCTCCTCGCCCCGAGAGGAAGAGATGAATGTCGAAGCACAATAGACAGCTGACTGTCTTTGTAGTCTCAAAGGCACCTTTACACCGGCTCGCACGTACAGTCGTTACATCAATCTGACATTTTGATGTGGCGTCCCCTGCAAATATTTTATTAGATAATGAGCGCTCAAATAAGGATGGCCGTTGTTAAACTCATAAGTTGAATTGGTCGATGTCGTTGCTTTTGGTATCCACTGAGGAGAGTGTCTGAGTAATGAGGGGTTCGGAGGGTTGAGTACAAAGTGAAGTCAGGGTCCATCTCTCAGCAGTCTCTCTGATCAACAAGAGATGAGAGGGAGCCGTACTCCCGTCCGTCGGTACTCACGAATGAGATCCGGCTAATGAAGTGCCACTGACCTCCCTCAAGAGCTCATGTTAGAGGCTGTTAAGGGGCTTCTGTGCCGCTTGTTTTAATGTCAGTAATGGCAGAATGCATTACAGAGACACTTGTTCACCCCATCAAAGGCTAGATCCTCTCAGTGCAGACAGTATTGTTATTCCAATTTTTAAGAGCAAGTCCTCATAGAAATTATAAACTACCCCACTAAGTCTTACTTCAGCAAACGGGAAATAGGGAAACACATTAGAAATAGGCTATATGTTTGCACTTTTGGGGCAAATATTTATTTATCAACCTACAAATGGATTACTTATAGTTGTATTTGAGATATGAGGAAGTATTTTATCATTGCACATCACCGTTTATCGGTGTTCAGTTATTTATACAGTAGCTGCATTTTGAAACATGTTAAAAATGTGTTATTTAAAAACATTACTCAACATACAGTATGTGTATGAATATTCAGTCAAATTGCTTATCATCATTATTTATTATTTATTTATTATCCACATATTATTGTAATTTATTATTACTTACCCTAAAGGTACATATTAGTACTTTAAAAGTACATTTTAGTACCTCTACGAAATATATTTATTTATAAATTAATTGTCAATTAATTGTATTATAATTTAATATTTTATTAATTAATTACAATAATATTTGTGTATATTATGTTAGTATTTTATTTTTTTAGCAGATCTAATATATTATTTTTACTATTGTTATGGAAAATAATTAAAGCATTATTATTATTATTATTATAGTATTTTATATTATTGTAATTATTGTAATACTGTTTTCATATTAATAATATATGTAATATTAATTTAGTATTTTATTTTTAGTATATTTAGTATAGTATTTTATATTATTCAAATTATCATAATTAATGCTATTTTATATAGAAGCAGAAAAAAAATGTATTTATAAATTAATTATATTATAATTTAATATTTTTAATTGTATTACAATAATATTTTTTCTATATTATTTTTCATATTATTTTAGTATTTTATTTTTAGTATATTTAGTATATTATTTTATTATTGTTATGTAGAATAATTAAAGCATTATTATTATTTCATATTATATTATTCTAATTATTATCATTAATACTATTTTTATGTAGAAGTCTACTTGTAATTAGTAATTAATTTAGTAATAAATGTATTTATTTATGAATTAATTATTGTATTATAAATTAATATTCATAATTTCATTGCAATAATATTTTCTATATTATTTTTATATTATTTTAGTATTTTATTTTTAGTATATTTAGTATAGTATTTTATATTATTGTAATTATTATAATTAATGCACATTTTTTTTATTTAGGAGTTCTCCAAAAAAGGTATTTATAAATTAATTATATTATATTATATTAGTATATTATTTTTGTTATGTAGAATAATTAAAGCATTATTATTATTATTATTATTATTATTATTATTATTATTATTATTATTATTATTATTGTAGTATTTTATACTATTGTAATTATTATAATTAATACTATTTTTATGTAGAACGAGTCTACATGTAATGAATAATTATTTTAGAAATAAATGTATTTATTTATAAATTAATTATTGTATTATAAATTAATATACATAATTTCATTGCAATAGTATTTTATTTTTTGGTATTTTTAGTATATTTGTTTTATTATTGTTATGTAGATTCTTATTATTATAGTATTTTATATTATTGTAATTATTATTATTATTATTACATACATTTA
Organism: Cirrhinus mrigala; assembly: GCA_036247105.1. Lineage (NCBI taxonomy): Eukaryota > Metazoa > Chordata > Actinopteri > Cypriniformes > Cyprinidae > Cirrhinus > Cirrhinus mrigala. Next base: position 8,788,958 of record CM070020.1, on the reverse strand, counting down.
TTTTAGAAATAAATGCATTATTTATCAATTATTGTATTATAATTTAATATTTATAATTTCATTACAGTATTTTTCTATATTATTTTTAATATAATTTTATTAGTATTAGTATTTTCATGTGCAGTAATGACTTCATATATTCACATATTTAATGCTTGAAAGGTTCTACCATTTCTTGTAGCCGTATATGAAGTCCTTAAGAGACCTTAGTATCAAGGGGCAGTAGACAGTGCCTTGGGCAGTGAAGTACCTTCGTATTTTGATAAATGCCCACACAGTTTCTGTAATTATAAGATAATGGCTTAGGTCAATGTCTCTGGTAGTCCATTTAAAGTTGAAGGTGAGGGACCACATGCCTACAAGCCATGAAATTTTCTACTAATGACTGTGGTCAGACTTTCTATTAAACCACATATCTCCGATTTTCCTGGACTGATTGAAACAGAGCAACACAGCATTTTATTGTGCTGTTATTTACTTTATCTCTTCCAAACTGAATCTCACCCTTGTGTGCTCCATGCTGTGGAAGTCTGAGGTACGTTCTTTCATTAAATACTTCCAATGGCACTGTAAGACGACAGACGGCTTTGCTTTAGTCCATTAACTCTCCTGCCTCCCTGGCAGATGAGCCCGATTCATAATCATATACTTCGTATACTTTCATCAGCCCATTGACTTTCTACTTTTTAATTGTGCACACATATTGATGTCTTTGAAGCGAGTTTAGAAAGAAACGTCATAATTCCTGTACCGTTGCTCTATAATTCATGCTTCTAATAACATCCTTTTAACATTTTCTGTATTTTAACACAGCATGTTTTCCCCACAGCCCCCATTAAACTTGCATGCTGATAGCTTTATAAATGGTTCTTAAGATCACGCTTATGCATGCATCTGGCTGTGCTCTGTGTCTTCAGGCTTGTTAAGGAGGAGCGCGAGGCTCAAATGTGTACACAGCGCTCACCACGTCTCCGTCAGAGCCGTCTTTTTCATCTAGGCTCCAACAGGGATACTCACACGCCCGAGGCCTTTGGGCAAGGCTGCAGGAGGGAGGGTGGATTTTACGAGTTTCTAGAAATTTTAGTTGATAAGGAAGGAAGCGAGTGTGTCATGACTCAGTGGACGATGAATATGGAAGAGGTCGTATCTATATAGAGGCTCAAGAGCCACGTTTTTCAACCAGGTTCCGTAACGGTCCACCGGGGGTCTGTGGAAAAGATGTATAACATGATATACACTCTGTGACATTTCTAACTAAAGATCTGTTAAGCATTTTATACGTCTAGCAATGGTAATGTTCTTATGGTCAGTGGTAAGAGCCAATAATTTATTAAACATCCCTATTTAATGATGAAGATGTTTTAATTAGATTTAAAATTCATTTTAATATTTTTTTAGGGCAATATAAAGTAAAAAATTCCAGGCTTTGTTATAATAATTAAATTAGGTAACCTGATTGTATCTCTTGCTGAACCTTAAGTCTTTTATGTTCCAGAAAAAGGTCAATAAATCTCTTAAAACAATTTAATTTCACATTTTATGACATGACCAGGTTAGTTCAGGTTTTAAAATGTAATGTGATGCGACCTCCTTACTGATACTGATATAATTTATGGTATTGTGACAAAATAATCGGGCTTGGTGAAAATATGAATCGATTTCGATTCTTAAATCTCAAGAATCGATTAGTCTAGCCTGTTTTGGTTAATGAACGGAACACTGGCTCACCTTCCATCCAATAAATCTCATTAAGCTATGCGCTTTCTTACTTTTCATATGAAACAGTCTAAGATTTTAAATTCTGTCCATTTTATTACATTGTACGAGCAATCAATGCCGCTTTGCCTCTGTTTAATGTGGAGTGACATCACTATGGCGCCTCATCAGTTTAAGAGAAGCTGCGGCGGGAAACGAACATCAACTGATCATCTCCTTCGCTTTAATATCACTTTCAACATAAAATAAACATCCGAAGGTACGGTAAAAGAGAGTATAACTTACCGAAAGCTGTATCCTGTTTCATGTAATCGCTTAATCAGTGTTTCAACCGCGCAAGACGTCAACATAACAGCTTGTAAACAATATGTCACGTAACGTCACATTTACCTCAGGAAAACGTATTCGGTGAGCATAAACTCTTTAATCGGCTAGAAAAATGAGGGGGTGGAGGGCTTCAGTGTTTAATTTAGGCTATGTTTAAATAAGTCCGTTTTTAACACGGCCTCCATTTAATTCAGAAATCGAATTGGAGTAGAAATATAGGCTAATTATGTAATTGTAACTTTATTATTATAAAACATCATTGAGGGTAATTTAAACATTTGTAAAGCTATAAATCAATTAATTTTAACCTTCAATATTATAGCAATGTAGTATCAACTGACTCTCATGTATATTTTACAGCATTAGTTGACAGATTTTTTTATTCCTTGAGAAAATTTGGCATAGACTGTTACCTGAAATATATAGAAAAAAAAATCAATATCGCAAGCTTGTGATTCAGAATTGAATTGGATTGTGAAATTTGTGTTTTTTCTTTACTTTGGACACTCTTATTTGTTATTGATCCCTTCATAAAAGTTATTATAAAATGGTGCATATAAATATAAAATGAGTAAATCTAGCTGTTCTATGACTGTGAAGGCTGAAAAACACTGATAGAATAAAACAAATGAGGTCTGTATGGTCACTTTATCAGTACAAAATATTTCTTATAGACTGAGGCATCTATGTTTTCTTTTTCAACAACTGTTTTCTGTTCCATTTTCAGAAGACAAACAATCTAATCAGCCGTATTTATGAGCAGTCTTTAGTTAGAGACTGTGATGTAATATTTGTTTATGCTTCTCTGCTGGGAGCAATCTCCCTCCTGTAAAGTCCTTCACTTTTCCCTGACAGCTCGCAACTTCTCTAATAAAGTACATTTATCATCTGCAAACAGCAGACGTGCTGATAAAATTGTCTGTTTTGCTGCAGATAATTACTAAATCTGTCTGAGTTCTTTCTCCTTTCATACCTGTTCCCTTCTGCCAGCTCTCCCTCCGCCTCTCCACTCGCTAGGCTATTGACAGCTTAATAAATTTGCCTTGGAATCTGAAATTAGCTCGATCGTATCTGTCGCCGGTCCTTTGCAAGTATTGATTTTGGATATTAAGCCTGTCGGTGCACATATGAAATGTGCCATCTGTACGATATGGCAGGTTTGCCCATAATTTCTCGTTTCATATCCATATTGGTGCAGACGTGTGATCAGAAAGTGTGGGGTTTTTCTTGCTGTTGTTGGTTTTTGATGGCATGTGATGTTAATGGGTTTATTTACCCATTCCTAACAGGCGCCGTGTGCTTAGTAGATCAGCATTTTTTCCTTTCGCCTAAGGCGATTTCTTTGACATTTTGTCTTCACATTTTCATATGGGATTTAAAATTTGGCAGCACTTAAATCTCCTGCATTTTAATCTCTTTCATGGTCTATTAAGTTATTTCAATCAACAAACTTGTAGAGTATGTTTTTAGGACTTCTTGTTGGATTTGTTCTCTCATCTTCCATGATGAACTGGCAAATAGTGTCAATTTAATGTGATCGTTCATTCAGCAATCTTTCTGTACTACTTACAGGGATGGGAATTGAAAGGAATTTAATGATTCTAGTTCGGAACCCTAACGGTTCCATTAGCAATTCTTTTTAATTTGAGAGAGATATTTGGAAAGCAGAAAGACAATTCTGTTGCCAAGTGTTTGTATCATTTTCAATTAAAGTTATAAAATACCACTGACAGAACTCAAAATGTGTACTAAAGGAATAGTTCACCCAAAAATGAAAATTACCACATGATTTACTCACCCTCAAGCCATCCTAGGTGTACATGACCTTCTTCATTCAAACAAAAACATTATTACGATACCGTTATATTAAAAAATGCTTCAGAAGGCCTTTATTAACCCCCCAGAGCTGCATGGAGTACTTTTTATAATGGATAGATGCACTTTGTTGGACATCAAAATCTCAACACCCATTCAGTGCAATTGTAAGGCTTGGAAGAGCCAAGACATTTTTTAATATGCGACCCAGGACCACAAAACCATTCATAAGGGTCAGTTTTTTTAAACTGAGATTTATACATCAGCTGTAATGTAATAAATAAGCTTTCCATTGATGTATGGTCTGTTAGGATAGGACAATATTAGGCCGAGATACAATATATTTGAAAATCTGGAATCTAAGGGTGCAAAAAAATTGAAATATTGACAAAATCGTCTTTATAGTTGCCCAAATGAAGTTCTTAGCAATGCATATTACTAATCAAAAAATAAGTTTTGATATATTTGCGGTAGTAATTTTACAAAATATCTTAATGGAACATGATCTTTACTTAATATCTTTATGATTCTGGCATAAAAGAAAAATCAATAACTTTGACCCATACAATGTATTGTTGTGCCCGTGCTACTTATGACTGGTTTTGTGGTCCAGGGTCACATATAACTAGGGTTGCCAGGTTTTCACAACAAAATCTGCCCAATCTGCTACTCAAAACTAGCCCAATCGCATTTTGAGTTCTTTTGTCGGGGTTCCTCTGGTGAATTCGTATTTCAGGGGATAAATATGACTTTATTGGGGTCACTTCAACCCTCAGACATCAAAAACAACCTGCGGCAACAGTGTTAAAGTAGCCCAATTCCACGGGAAAACTACAGACTTGATATAACTCTGATTGTATTCGTCTGAAAGAAGAAATTCATTTCCACCTAGGATGGCTTGAGGGTGAGTAAATCATGGGGGAATTTTTATTTTTGGGTGAACTGTCCCTTTAAGTACCTATTGTCCTATGAGCAAATAGTCAGTAACTACACTAATTTTTCGGCCTCACAGGCCTTAAAGAGATATTGACCCAAAAAGTACTTTTTTAGTCACCTTTATGCCGTTCCATGCAGTTTCTTGCTTCTGTGGCATAAATAAGGTATTTTGAAAAAATATTCTGATTCAATCTGAACACAAGTAAGTCGTTCCTTGCCGCCATTTTCAGTTCTGTCTGTTGCTGTTCACTAGGGAACATGTTCTTGAGGTCTCCTCCATGAAGACATTTGCTATCTGAGAGCATCAGACTGTGAATGTTTATCCTGTTTTATTTTTATCCCGTCCCTTTTAGTCTCCCGCTCCACAATAGTTATGACAGTATTCCAAAGTGCAGCAAAAAGCCTCTCTTAAACAGAGTAGTGACACTTTCGTCTCTGCCCAGATTGTGTTATGCCCTCCTTTTCTCCTACCCCATCATCATCTTCCATGTCTGTGTGAACTGGAGCATTGGGACTCCTCTGAAGTTTGTTTACAGCACTATCAATCAACCTAGTGCCACCTCCACCCCCTCAGGTAGCTGACGTACACACACGCACTTACACACACTTCATTTGGCTCCGGTTTAACAGCGCTGCTCTGAGATGCATGAGATGACAGAGAGGCAAAGTGACTGAGAACAAAGTTGCATGTATGATTCCCTTTCAAAATAATAATGGAAATGAAAATTTGAAAAGGCTGAGGCTTCGCCGAGCGTAAGTTCTCTTCTTGCATGTGTAATCGCAAGATAATTGGCCACATTTCCAAATGTGGATCTGCAGCCCCAGGGAAAACATTTGCAATAATCCCACTGATTTTCACAGCAGCTGTTTTTTAGTCCTGGTTCACATGCAGAGAGGTCTGTCTGACCTGAATGCATTGGAATCCCACATGCACTCTGCCCAAAACAACCCTTTACATGTGCTATACACTAGTTATTCAGTGTCAGAAGTTCTGCAAGACGAGACGTGAGTATTGTGTTGTTTTTTTGTTCTACTTCAGTGGGAAAGCATTTGCAATTCACAAAGTAACATTTAGAATGTGAGGAGATTTGATGTTTTATGCTTATTTATGAAAAGAGCTAATAAATAAATTAATGAAAATGTGTGCAATTCACAGATTTTCTTCTTTTTTTTTTTTTTTTTACATCCGCCTCCTAGGCATCAGATTTAACACACGGGGGATTTAATCAGGCATTGGTCATTTTTATTTTCTGTATCCTTGATGTTTGATTCAGCAGAGATCAGATAGCATCGCTCTCTTTCTCCCCCCACAGGGCATGAACATTTTTAGATTATTATTCATATGTGAGCCAAGAACTAAAGCACCTTCTTCCCGAGAATGTATTTCTCAATAGGCTTTTCTCTCCCAGCAAATCCAATTATGCCTCTTTGATAGATAACCTTCAAACCTCGATTCTAGTCAAACGGGTGTCAACAAATCACCCCTCACCTCTTCATCCCTAAACAAGACATTCCTGTCAGTGTGTTGACTGTTTTTTTTTTTTTCATCCGTGTCTCTTTCATCTAATCCACATAGGGAGTTGCACTACTTCAGACTTTAAATGGACAGATTTTGCATAGTAGTAGTCTCTTGGGGTCTGTCTTTACTGAGATGTTCTCCCTGATTATCTTGTTTTCCTTTAATGAGTGTTTGTTTTTTGCTAATCAGTTTGACAAGATGGAATGCAATGCATGGAATCTGAATATCATGTTTCAGTTAAGTAGCAGGTATTCATTTTGTTGTGTTTGAGATTTGAATAGGTAATGTAAACAGCCTCTCTCTGAAGCTCGACTCATAAGCACTTTATAACACTTCATAACACTTTCTGATGGAACTTAATAAGTGCCACGATCTGTTTATTTGTTTATTGCGACGCTGTAACAAATTTTGTGCGTCTTTTCTATTCTTCAGGCTCAGATCTGCAGGTGTGCCAGCCGAAAGGCCTGACCTGCTGTTCTCGCAAAATGGAAGAGCGCTACCTGCTTATTGCCAAACAGAATATGGAGTCCAGTCTCCAGGCCACCAGCGCCCAGCTCAAAGTTCTCATAATTCAGAATGCCGCTCTCTTTCAAGGTGAGTTTCTGCAACAATGCAGTTATTAATAATCATTGGCACTGATTCATGAAACGATGAAATTTCAGCTTAACTGTCGCAAGGAGTTACAAACAAATTTATTCTGATTGTGTTTCGTGAATTGTTTCATGAACCAAATGAATGACAAAGTTAGTGGAACTTTTAAAGGAACACTCCAATTTTTTAAAAAATTGGCTCATTGTCCAACTGCCCTAGAGTTAAACAGTTGAGTTTTACCCTTTTTCGAATCCATTCAGCCGAACTCTGGGTCTGGCGGTAGCATTTTTAGCATAGCTTAGCATAGATCATTGAATCTGATTAGGCCGATAGCATATTGCTCAAATATGACCGAAGAGTTTCGACATTTTTCCTATTTGAAACTTGACTCTTCTGTAGTTACATCATGTACTAAAACTGACAGAAAATGAAAAGTTGCGATTTTCTAGGCTGATTTGGCTAGGAACTAGGAACTATACATTTCGGTGTAATAATCAAGGAACATTCCTTTATTGTTTTAACTTTATTACGCAGCGCCTGAAAGTGACCGGCACTAAGATGTGTAGATCCAGAGTTGCAGCTGGCAGAGTTGACGGCTGCATAATATCATTGCGCCTGCTGCACCCATGGTACGGCAGCAAAGTTCCTTGATTATTACGCCGAAATGAGAGTATAGTTCCTAGCCATATCAACCTAGAAAATGTTTCATTTTTTGTCTGCCTTTGTACACAATGTAACTACAGAAGAGTCAAGTTTTAAACAGGAAAAATATTGAAACTCTTTGGTCATTTTTGAGCGAGATGCTAACGGTCTAATCGTATTCAATGATCTACGCTCAGCTGTGCTAAAAGTGCTACCGCCAGAACTGGAGATCGGCTTAATGGATTCGAAAACGGTAAAACTCAAATGTTTTACTCTAGGGGAGTTGGAAAATGAGCCTATTTTCAAAAAAAGTGGAGTGCCCCTTTAAGGGTTTGTTGTCAATAGTGTATCAATAGCTATGTTTCAATCACCTTTCAATCGCTTGCTTGAGGTGGTTTTTGAATTTTGCGTAAAAAAGAGTTAAAGGGGTCATCGGATGCTAAGTTCACTTTTTCATGTTGTTTAAACATTAATGTGTGTTGGCAGTGTATGTACAAATCTACCCTATAATGATAAAAATCCATGCAGTGGTTTTTAATTAATCTGTAAAAAAAATATCCCCTTTTTCAAATCGAGCCGTTCTCAGATGCCTGTTGGTGTGCCGTCACACAGACAGAGGCCGCTCCCACGATAGTTGATTGACATAAGTTCTTATCTTAGACCAGCTGTCACAGTCCAGTAACTTTCCATGTTTTGATGCCAGAGCAGGGATGTAAGTTAGACAAGAATATCTCCGATTGAAGGATTGAGGTGTTGTGTTGCTGGATGTAATAATGAACATAGTGGTCGTCATTTACTCCCGACATCTGAGCCGCTGAAGATGCAGTAGATTACATTTGTTTGTGAATGGAATGTGCCTCCCGATCTACATATATCCGTCTATGTTCGTGCGAATCATTCATGATCCAGCTTCACTTACAGCAGAAGTGAGTATAAGCATTTTTTTATGAATCTTTGCGATCGCCTTTCCTTATAACGTGGTAGTTAGGAAGTTTAGCGGCTAAATGCGGCTAATGTAAACAAGATCATCTTTCCACAGAGAGAAGAGAGGGGTGGGGCAAGCAGAGCTCATTTGCATTTAAAGGAACAACCCCTTAGAATGAGATGATTTTTGCACAGCTGATTTTGGCAAGGTAAAAAGGGTGTTGTTTTACAAAACCATTGAGAATTTTTAATCAAAGTATATTAGAGACTTTTCATTAAGACCCTAAAGAATCATATCAACTTGTGGAAAATGGGCATCCGATGACCCCTTTAATGTGAAAAATGGGTGATGGAAATGCATTTTGCGAATAAATTCCTCCACGTGCACCAAAAAAGTCAAGTGACTTTGCGCCATGGGAAGGGATAACTTGACTAGCCAGCGGACCGATCTCATTGCACAGCATCTGAAATGTTGTTATGAACACAGTTATGGTCATTCTGAAATGCCTGAGCAAAGTCAAAGTTTTTTGTATAATTGCCTCCCAGAGTCTTCTTACTGCTAGTAAAAATATGACAATTCTTGCTAGTCATATTGTACAATACGAGATCTTAATTAAATTGCATGACCAATTAGTCTATTATGTTAGACAGAAAAGTTATAAGTTAAACCAATGATAAAAGAAAGTTATGAAATAAGAGTTTGTGGAGTTTGTTGTGACTGGTTTTATAAAAGCACTTTAGTTAAAGGGCAAAATATGTAAGGTTTTTTTATTAAAATATCGAAAAACCACTAGCACAGTGTTATATATTTTGCTGACTTGTGTACTTACATTATCCCAAATGTTTCAAAGAATGTTTAAATCTAGAGAAATAAGCGATTTTAACTAGTGTAATGGACTGTGTCATTGCATCGCCTGCCAATGACATCATACACCCTTGATTTTCTGGTTTTATTTTGTAGAAAACATGGAAACCCCAAAGACACTTTAATATGTTATGCATTTTATTAGACAGGTGACGAACGCACAGAGTAGCATTATAACAGAGCTTTCAACACACTCAAATGATCTAGGCTGATTTTGTCATACAGCAAAATCTTGGTGAAAGGTTTTCGAAGTGTTTCCAATTCAGTGTTAGGCTGTCACTACACTTTAAGCTGTCTGATGGTAGTTTAGCTGTTTTCTAAATACTGTTTAGTGTAACAAACTACTTTGCTCAGCAAATAGCAGTTTTGCATGATAAAATGCTAACTCTAATATAACTCTAATATAAATGCCATCTCTAAAATGAGTTCATTTAGGGATATGATTCAATGATTATTATTTATCCTGAGGAAGTCATTTTTTTGTGAATTGGTTCATCCAAACATTGCTGTTGAAAATAATTAAAAACCTGTTCTGTTGCCAAAACTGTTGCATAACTGTTGCATAACTGTGCATCATTTGTATCTTGGTTTTAGCAATATATTTCATGGTTAAATTCTGCTTTATAGCAGTTTTTGACTTATTGTCATTCAATTAAATTGATCAAAAGTTACAGTAAAGACATTTATAATGATACAAAATTTCTATTTCAGATAAATGCTGTTCTTTTGAACTTTCTGTTCATCAAAGAGCCTTGAAAATTCAGCTTTGCCATCACAGGAATAAATGTTTGAAAAATATTGAAAATAGAAAACATTTATTTTAATTTGTAAAAACATTTTTGATCAAATGCAGCCTTGGTAAGAATAAGAGACTTATTTCAAAAATGTGGTGCGATCTAGGAAAACTCAACATCGGGAATGTGGAATGATTTATTTTGATAGGTTAACTGTTTTTGTGGTGTTGAGAGAAAGCACCTCTGCAGCGTGTTCTTTACATAAGAGAAAGACACAGTCATTTCTGCTTGCTGCAATAAATAGCTATTTTTCTGCACTAAACAAGTGAATTTTGCCAGGATATTTTCAGAGATGATAGACAAGATGTTATAGAATAATAATGTAATGAAAATCTAATTTAGACCAAAAATTGACATTCAACCTGTTTCCTTCGAATTTCCTGAAAACATCCCAGCGCGATCGCGTCACAAATATTAAAACAACTAATCAATTTAAAACTTAATGTAGATTAGATGGTTTGTAGTTGGCCTGTTTGTTGTTTCAGTTAAAATGGACCTTCCAACCTTACTGTAGTTTCAAAGTTGTTTCCCCAACCTTGATTACAAACGGACAGCCAATTACAAGTAGAAAGTAGCAAACACGTTGATTGATAAATGGATCTTCCTTCCTGGTCAGTTTAATGAATTGTGTAATTTGGTGTGAGTGGGTCGCCCCCACTAATTGTGTTGCACTAACAATGTTAGCATGGTGGATTTAGCTAGCCCCTGTCTGTTCAGGGAGGTGGTTCAATGCTAATTGCTTCAGCATTAGGCCTGAGAGAAATTCCCAAACAGACTGCAGAATTTCTGAAATGTGCTCTTGTCTCGTCGTGTTTTTCCCCGGCACGCTCCCGCGGGGAATTGCGAGCGGGCCTTGTTTGCAATCTTCTGTGCTGCTCTCCCCATTGCTTTTGATTCTTTTGTACTTTTCGCGGCTGACACAGATCAAAGGGCTCTGCTCTCCACTCCAGCATCCTCCATCCCTTCCCTTCACTCGACTCCCATCAGCCCCTGCTGCCCCTCCCCTCGCTAGCCTGGCTTTCTCACACACCACGAGCAGCGCCAAAGAATCGGCTCTTTGAAGTCAACTTTGCCAAACAATCATAAAAGTTAAGAGGCTCTGTCACAGGGACTTTTTCAGGGCAACTTGCGATGAGCGCCGTGTGCCAGTTTTTTTCGGGTCCCCTCATTGGTCTCATATCGCATTTAGTCACAGAGTGTCTCTCTTAATTCATGTCAATGGCTTGGTTAAAAGCCTCTAAAATCTTAAACGGAATCAGCCTATGGGTGATAAAGGAGAGACATGTAGCATGTGAGGAAGTTTTTTGAGACTTCACTTTGTGATTCCGTCTGTCCTACAAATCAGGAGTGCAAAAAAATTCTGAAAAATGAGGCAGACACAATATAAAAATGGTAGCGTGTGGTATAAAATCTATCACGACGATACCTTTTTTAAAGCATACTAATATGTACCATTCAGGTACTAATGTGTACTTTTAAAAGGATAGGTCATTCAAAAATGAAAATTCTGTCATTAATTACTCACCCTCGTGTCATTTCAAACCCGTAAGACCTTTGTTCATCTTCAGAACACAAATTAAGATATTTTTGATGAAATTTGAGAGCTCCTGACCCTGCATAGACAGCAACGCCACTACCTCAAGGCCCAGAAGGGTAGTAAGGACATTGTTAAAATAGTCCATGTGATTCAACCTTAATTTTATGAAGCTACGAAAATACTTTTTGTGCACAAAGAAAACAAAAATAACGACTTTTCAACAATTTCTTCTCTTTCATGTCAGACTCTGATGCACGTTCACATGACTGAAAAGTGACCTGAGAACTTCAGGTGTTATTTGTTATACAAATCATGTTTAAACATTACACAGAATGCCACTCATGACCTATTTTATAGGGGTAATAGTGATTTTTATTATTATTATTTTATTTTATTTTTTTACAGCTTGAGTTTTTTTTTTTTTTTTTTTTAATTTGTAAGTGTTGTCTTGTCAGTAATTTTTTTTCTTTTTGTATAACTGAGATACTATTATTAAGTTTCTATTAATAGTTTGAAATATTTTTTATTTTAATTTTTTATTATATTTTTATATTTTATATTTAATATATTTTTTATATTTTAAAGTTATCATTTTTGTAGTTTTTGTCATTTTTATTATTCTTTTTTTTTAAAATATGTCTATTATTTTTTTATTTATTTATTTTAGTTATTTTAGTACATTAATTTAAGCTAAATAAAAATGAGAAGCATTGCCTTGGCAACTAGCTGAAATAAAATAAGTTTAAGGTTTTTAAAATATTTTAATTTATTGTAGTTAATTTTATTTCAACACATTTTTAATGGTTTTAGCTTTAGTTAACTATAATAAGCCTGTTTGTTGTGTTCAGGCTGCTAGACTAAGTGAATTGAAGCGATTCAAAACCAGTGCGGATGAATGTGTCCTTTTCGTCTGATATTCTGGCAGTCCATAGACAGACTCCTTCCTTCATGCGAAAAATAAACCAGGGTTGGAAATTAACAAGGGCTTGTGACAAAAATGCCACCAATATGAACAAAAATGCCCCACAAATTCCAGATAAAGGGGCAAAAATTGCCCCTGCACAAGTAAACAATCGATTATGGCTGTCACGACTAAAAAGAAATGTGAAAATAAATGAAATTTACAGAACTATTACAGACTATTTACAAAATTACATTTTGACAATTACTTTTTACGCACTTCTTACAGCGTTGAGCCCTATAACCATTCACATGCATTTCCCTTGAGCTTAGGAATGCAATGGCCAATCAGAGGCGTTCAGATTAGCCAGTGCTAAAAATGTGCCAATCAGAGGTGTTCAGATTAGTCAGTGCTAAAAACTCCAGAGTTGTTGTTAAGTGTGTTATTGGCAACAGTTTTATGTATTTGGATTGACTGACTGAAGTAATTGGTCCGTAATTCAAGTATACAACACAGATACAATTATTAAGGTGGTGATAAAAAATTTCCCCTGGAAATCAATTGCCCCTTAATGAAAAAGTTGAATTCTAACCCTGCTATGAACCATATGATTTGTCCGAATGTGTTCGAGCGTCTTTGAATGACATTTTGATATAGCACATATTTTTCCTTATATGAAGTTAAGAAAGAACATTCATCTAGATCTTGTTTGCTGCATACACAATATTTCTGCCAGCTGTTGAACTGAGCTGGCGTTTAATGAAATGCTGGAAGGGATCATTTAGAGCTAAAGATGGATGCCAAACCCTGGTGGAAAACCAAGTCAGTGAGGTGTTTTGGTCTCACATGTCATTCAGTTTGACAGACAACTCTAATTCCTTTTAGCAGGACAGAGCAGATCTGCAGTGGCACACGGAGCTGCTTTTAGCCGTTTTGGGAAGGTACACAGCATGTAAATGACACTGACTCTTTTTTTATTCGGAAACAAATTAACAGGTAATCCCCGTTTCAAAGACTGTAATATAAAGAGAGTCATGCTTAATTTATCCATTTTCTCATCCTCAGATCCACCCTTGAAAGACATGCTTTAGGTATTGATGTGTGTGAACACAGAGAGACAGAATGAGTTCTGGGTGAGTGTGTCTGCTGCATAACAAATTGTTCCCAAAATAAGATAAAAGTCAACTTTATTTGTAGTGCCTATTCAAACCAATATCAGCTTAGCATAAAAAGGCAAACAACGTATAAAAGCAAATGAGCTTGATGCTCTAAAACACAAACAGACACATACACACACAAAATGATTGTTTTTGCGTTCTGTGTTTATTGCTCTATGTTATGTCTGGAGCCGGACAGGGATAGTAAAAGAAAGATGGAAAACACAATATAAATCTTTGTTTACTGTTTGAAATGTTGTCGTATAATGAAGACTGAGCCACAAAAACAGTTAGATCTTGGGTCTTCAACAGGGGGTCTGTGGCAGTACAGCAGGGGGTCTGCAAATTATTGTTTGATCTTGAACAAATGAAAATGTGTATTTTAAATAAAAATAGAGTATTAATAGTTCAGATGAATATTTCAGTGTCTTTTCCACATTATATATTAGTCTGCACACTGTATTATGTTAGTTGAAGAATGTGGTGTCAGGAAGGTTTAAAAAAAAAACAATTATAATGTTGTCTATATTTCTATTTAAAATAAATGCTGTTTTTTAGCTTTCTATTTGTTCAAGATTCCTGAAAAAAGGATCACATTTTCGGAAAAAAAAAATAAATAAATAAGTGTGCAGCACAGCTGTTTTCGACATTAATAATAATAAATATTTCTAGAAAATCAAATCATATAAGAAAGCATATAAGAATGATTTCTGAAGGATCATGTGAAACTGTAGACTGGAGTAATGATGCTGAAAATTCAGCTTTGCTTCAAAGAAATATATTATGTTTAAAAAAAAAATATTCAAATAGAAAACATTTATTTTAAATTGTAATAATATTTATAGGGCCCTATGAAATCTGTTTTATTTTTTCCCAAATTCCATTTTAGTTAATTTTTTTCCAAATTCCATTTTACAAAAACAGTTATTTTAAATTGTAATAATATTTCTAGGGCCCTATGAAATCAGTTTTATTTTTTCCCAAATTCCGCTCTATTTTTCCCCCCAAATTCTGTTTGTTCCATTTTAATTCTTCTGGATTCTGTTTTTAAAAGTTTATTAAAAGTAACAGAAATAGCATTTTTAAGGCCTTATGAAATATGTTTTTTTTTTTTAACCAAATTCTGAGTTTTCCATTTATTTTCTGCATTCCATTTTAATGGTTCCATTAAATTTTAATAATCAAAAGCATCTCTAATTAATTGATTTTATATTAGAATTTTTTTTATTTTAGTTTATTTAATTTTTTTTTCTCAGAAATACTATGTTGTGTATTTACATTTTTCTATAAATTCTGATAAATAATTTTTATAGTAAATATTCCTTAAAAAAATATGTTTTAATAATAATTGTATTATTAGGAATAGTACTGTTAGTACAATTTGTAATATTTCTGTCACAGTTTCATTTCAAATTTTATTTTCATGGTCAGATTCCATGATTCTGTCTGCGTAGAAATATGGGGCCCTAAGTTGGAGTGTAAATACATGAATATAGTACTATATATTTTTATTCTGCTCTGTTTTTATTCTGCTCAGACTTTATCAGCAGTCGAACAGGAGAGACCATGTATCCACCATCTCTTCATGTTCAGCAAATCGCAGCTCATTTCGTTTTTATGTGCTGTTGAAGAGCAAGATAGCCTCTCACACACACTTTCTGACAGCTCTAGACAAAGCAGATGGTACTGGCTCTCTCGTTTTAACCCAATCAGATCTTTAGAGCACAAGTACTTTAGACTTCACAATAGAGAATCCATTAAGACTACATTTAGCTTAGACTCCATAGACCGTATGCTCATATTATGTGTAAAGTTAAGACCTCTGGTTAAGCAAGTCATATTCACTCAAGCATTACATCATCCCTCATCATCCCTCAATTAGACGTCTGCTTGCAGTAGACATTAAGCCAGCCTTGTGGTTTGTTTGGTCCCGAGCAAAATTTAGCAACAGTCTTTCACAATTCAGTGCTTCTATACCTCAATGAGCCACTTTATCCAGTGCGACAGCAAGTAATCAAAGGTTATTTCAGTCGACGCTGCATGTCCAATTCTCATCCCAACCTTGTTAGTGCTGCTCGATCTTAAGTGCTTTAGGCGTCTGGTCTTAGTTTCAATGTTTTTTTTCTCCGTCCCGCTTTTTCCCGGCATACTCTTCTCTAATGCTGCCCGCTCCGCTCTCTCTCCGGAGTCATTTAGCTCTTTGTCGAAGTTTCGCCATAACCCAATAACGGCCTGGCTGACGGAGAGCAGGACCGGCCGTGAAAGCCATCTGAAGTTGTTTACTCACCGCCTAGGGCGAATTTAATAACTTAATGATGGTTAGAAACGTCTGTGCCATCTCGCAAACAAGCCCTTTGTGCCTCGTTTGCCTGATGAGTGAAAATATACTTGCCATCACTGCATCTTTCTCTGGCAATGATAATTAGTTTTCTCTCACAGGCTCTGTGGATATTTATGGGCTGGTGTCGTAGGGGTGTGCGGGCTCTTCGAGGTCTCTGGTGCTCGATTGAATATGCAGAGACTAGCGGAGACTGATCCAGCCTGGTGTAATCCTCAAAGTGATCTCTCTCCCCTGACTCTGCGCTGTGGCAGAGAGACCAAAAGCTCGGAGGGTGAGGAACAGCTTAGAAAGTGACTTTGTCTCTGAAGAGTGACTCAGTGGAGAGTCAGACTGCAGACCGCGCCGGGAGACACACACTTCAATGGAGTTTGCTTAGGATGAGCCTTAACTACAGCGCAGTTAGTGAAGCTCTTTGGTGCCTTATGCCGTCAGTTATCTACTGCTTTCTATGTTAAGCACTGCTCTGTAACTGCCCAAGAGCCCAAGTTTCCCTTAAGTAGGAATGGTGAATTGAAAGTAAAGGGCAGTATTTTCTCAGATAGCTTTGTATGGTCAGGCTCTTTCTGGAATTGTTTAGTTTTGTAAAATGAAAAGCATTACGAGCATTTGAATGGTATTCAACTATATAGATTATTCAGTCAATTACTCAGAGCCATATATTATATATTACGTTAAATGTTATAATATTATATTATATTATATTATATTATATTAAATTATATGTGAGTGTAATTCTACATTATAGTTTATAGTTATTATAGTTTATAGTTATTTTATAATATATTTATTATTTCATCAAATCTGTTTAAGGAGCATTATATTATATGATATTATATATGCATTTATATATTATATTTTTAAATATATGTTAATTATTTTATTTAATTATATATTTTGTTTAAATAAGTTGTTATTATTATTATTATTATTTAAATATTAGTTTTCTAATATATTTATTATTTTGTTCAAATCTGTTTCAGTAACATATTATATTATATTATATTATATTATATTATATTATATGTTTTCATTGGATTATATTTATATATAATATTGTTATAATATATGTTACAGTTTTACAAATATTTAAATTATGTATTGTGTTTTAAGTAAGTTTTTTTAAATTATTAGTTTTAAAATATATTTATTATTTGGTCAAATCAGTTTAGGGAGTGTTATGTTATATTATATTATATTATATTATATTATATGTTTTATGACTGGATTATATTTATTTATTTATGTAATATACTTTTAAATATAGGTTAATTGTTTTATTTAATTATATATTGTGTTCAAATACATTTTTATTATTATTGTTTACATATAAATTTTATAATACTTTTAATATTTTGTTCAAACCTGTTTCAGGGACATTATATTATATTATATTATACTTTTTAATTTTTATATGTTGCATTTTTAAAAATATTTAAATTATATATTGTGTTTTAAGTAAGTTTTTTTTTTTAATTATTAGTTTTAAAATATATTTATTATTTGGTCAGATCAGTTCAGGGAGCATTATATTATATTATATCATATTAATGTTTTATTACTGGATTATATTTATTTTTTTTTTTTTTTAATATAGGTTAATTGTTTTATTTAATTATATATTGTGTTCAAATAAATTTTTATTATTATTTTTTAAATATCAATTTTATAATACATTTAATATTTTGTACAAACCTGTTTCAGGGACATTATATTATATTATATTATATTATATTATATTATATTATATTATATTATATTATATTATATATGATATTTCCAAATTTATATGTTATATTTTTAAAAAATGTTTAAATTATATATTGTGTTTAAGACCTTTTTTTATTAGTTTTATAAGATATTTATTATGTGGTCAAGTCCATTTCATGGATCTTTTATTTTATTTATTTTTTTTTATTTAATTTAATTTAATTTTTTATTTTATTTGATTCTCTGTCCATATGACTGTTTTTGCTCCTGTACTGTTAAGACATGTAAATAACCTTAGTTAGGATGGCTCTGTGTAATGGCATTGGTCATTATGACGCTCATCAGGGTGACCAAGTTGCTAAATCATTAGTGAGTGCTGATATTCAAAAACATACAGCCATATGTTAATGTGCTCATGACGATGACATCAATTCCATAATGTTCTATAAATCACCCAGATTAGTTTCCTTTCAAAAGAACAAAAATCCATTTTTCCAGTATACTGCAGTTAAAGCGAATATGCATAATGGGTTTAAACAAACAAGTATAAAATCATTTCTAGCGTGCAGAAATGCTCATCTGAACATTAACCATGATGACCGTGCCATTGAGATGTAATTGTCGCTAATACATTAGCATGCATCTACATGAGTAAAGCTATGAGCTCGTGGTGCTCTCTTGATTATGACAGTAATTACATTGCAAGGCGGCAGACGGTTTGCCTGGTGTTTGTGAATGAGAGTGGTGCACTGGAGCAGGTGATTAGAGTCTGGCCCCATATTAGCAGATGGTGAGGAGGAGAAAGACCTCCTGAGTGTCCACGCGAGCTCCGGAGAGACGGCGAGCTGTGGGGAAAATCAGCGCCGAGGAGGAAGGGCATCGCAGGGCAACAGCTCATCATATATTCCTTCACGCAGATTGTTCCTAATACCCGCCCCCACACATTTCTGGCCCAGAAATCTCAAACATTACAACCTTACACCCAAGTTCCTTTGTGCCCCAGTTCTGTCACAAGCACGTGTAGCACGTCTGCTATTACAAATCCTTCTGCAACACGTTTAAAGCCCCCATTTACACCTTCGGCTCCTCCCTGACCAGCTTATTCCTGTCTGTCACCCGCTCCGGTGGCTTAACGTTTGCGGTTGCATCCCCTGAGGTACGAGTATTTCCCCCTGCTTTGCTTTCAAGCGTGCGCTTTGTCCTGCCGGGTGTGTGTGTTTCTAATCATCCTCCTGATGTTTGATTTGGACCACACTTTTGCCCAAATTCTGCGGCTGTCTCTTTGTTGATAGTGTGGCATCCAGTCTGCTCTGCATGGGGTGTATTTGCATTTTCATTGTGGCCGTGGCTCGGGAAATCTTCAATAGCGGCCGCATTATCGCCCCGGAAAGAAAAGCGAACCGCTCTCCGAGAGTTCAATTTAGTGGGAAGTGTGGTATTTCTTTCTAGTGTCTTGCAGCGTTGGAGACAAAGGCTTATTTCTTTACTTTGATGAAGACGTGTTGTATTGTGACTTATTATCGCTAGGAAGGCCCGTCAACTCGCTGTGGAGCGGGAAAAAGGAAATAGGACAAGTTGCAAATGACAAACAATGGGCTAAATGGACATGAATTATACATTTGTCTCTCTCTTTCTTTGTTTTCCATTTGCGTTCTCACATAAACTTCGCCACCCTCTCATAGATATGCACTACGGACGGCATTAACGCCGGTTTCCTCCTCCGGCCTCCTGACACTACATCAATGTGGCAGTAGGGTATATGGGATTTATTTCTCTCACCTCGAATTCCCTCGGAGCCGGCGTTAAATGCTGAATCTCACGGGCAGCGCTTGTGTACGCGTGCTAATGCAAGCCGGCCTAATGCTTTTTCTCCGCACACCTCGGCGAATGATGAATGCGTGCGTGCGTACGGCGTTTATATCTCGCTCACGATTCCTCAAGTCAGCTCTATTCTTTTCTAATCATGCAAAACCGCAAAGTCATTTTCAGCACCGTAAGGTGTAAGATTGTGCTCTGTTTGTCTCAGTGACATCGAGAGCGAGGAACATTTAGTAATTATGCTTAATGATCTCTCACAAATGTACAATCTGCCGCCGTAAATGTCACAGTTCAGTAGACTTCATGACGGGCGGGTTATTGAAAGCGCGCTTTAGTAGATGTGAAGAAACAGCGGATTATATTAAGGAGTAATCCGTCACTATTTTCTGTCCCGTGCAGTGGCTGTTTGCGCTATGCTAATGATCCAAATTCTTGCATGGCTCCCGTGCTGAGATATTTCATCATGGAAAACAAACAAACAAGAGCTGTATTTGGATCAAAGAGCTTTCTGAAATAGTAGCATCAAAACCCCTTCATTTGAGCGCTACTTTCAACTCCCTGCCATTCTCCCCAAAAACAACGCTC
Source organism: Cirrhinus mrigala (assembly GCA_036247105.1). NCBI lineage: Eukaryota > Metazoa > Chordata > Actinopteri > Cypriniformes > Cyprinidae > Cirrhinus > Cirrhinus mrigala. Next base: position 8,768,783 of record CM070020.1, on the reverse strand, counting down.
CTTTACAGCACTCACTCTTTCACCGCAGGAACCTCTCGAGCGGGCTCAGACACATTAAAGCCACTTGGGTTTAGCGTTCACAATACGCCGATGTCGAACAAAATGCAGGTCTCTGAGAAGCTGGTGCAGTTTTTTTAGGGCGAAATATTCTGAAACTTAAAAGGAGTTCACCCAAGTTCACCTAAAAATGTAAATTCTGTCATTAATTACTCATGTTGTTCCAAACCCGTAAGACCTTCGTTCATCTTCAGGACACAAATTAAGATATTTTTGATGAAATCCGCGAGCTTTTTTGACTTTGGGGGAAAGGTGTCTAATTAAAAACATACTTGAGTAAAAGTAAAAAAGTTTCTGTATTTAATTATACTTAAAAATTATTTTTCACCCAAATGTCCTTTCAAACCCATGAAATTTTGGTTGATCGTCAAAGCACAAATTATAATATTTTTAATGAAACCTTAAAGGTTTTAACGATAGAAAAGTTAGAAAAGGTCATAAAGATATCTTTAAACGATTCTGAAGTCTTGTGAAGAGATGTGATTGCTTTATACCATGAACTGATTTAATTATGCTTTTATTCACATATAAGGATGCATGCATAGAGCATACAAATATGGTGAAAATGGGAGCTCATGTATGCATCATGTGCTAAAACAAACCTCACTGGTTCTTTTGCATCATGCATGCAGGTTTAAAGGGACGGTTCAACTACAAATGTAAATTCTGTCATTAATTACTCACTCTCATGTCATTCCAAACCCATAAGACCTTCATTTATCTTAGGAACAAGAATTAAGATATTTTTGGTGAATTCTGGGAGCTTTCTGACTTTGGGGGAAAAGGTATCTAATTTCCGTATTTAATTATACTTAAAAATGATAGTTCACCCAAAAATTAAAATTGTCATAATTTACTTACACTTATGACCTTCTAAACTTGTAAGATTTTGGTTGATCTTTACAGCACAAATTAAGATATTTTTAATGAAACCGTAGAGGTTTTAATGATAGAAATCTTAGAAAAGGTCATAAAGATGTCTTTAAATGATTCTGAAGTCTTGTGAAATGATATGATTGCTTTTTATCATGAACAGATTTAATTATGCTTTTATTCACATATAAGCATGCATACATAGAGCATACAAATATGGTAAAAATGGGAGCTCATGTGTGCATCATGTGCTAAAATAAACCTCACTGGATCTCGTGCATCATACATGCAGGTTTAAAGGGATAGTTCACCCAAAAATGTAAATTCTGTCATTAATTACTCACCCTCATGTTGTTCCAACCCGTAAGATCTTTGTTCATTTTCAGGACACAAATTAAGATAATTTTGCTGAAATCTGAGAGCTTTCTGACTTTGGGGGAAAAGGTATTTAATTAAAAATATGTTTGAGTAAAAGTAAAAAAGTTTCCATATTTAATTATACTTAAAAATTATTTTTCACCCAACTGTCCTTCCAAACCCATAAAATTTTGTTTGATCTTCAAAGCACAAATTAAAATATTTGTAATGAAACCTTAGAGTTTTTAATGATAGAAATGTTAGAAAAGGTCATAAAGATATCTTTAAACGATTCTGAAGTCTTGTGAAGAGATGTGATTGCTTTTTATCATGAACAGATTTAATTATGCTTTTATTCACATATAAGCATGCATACATAGAGCATACAAATATGGTAAAAATGGGAGCTCATGTGTGCATCATGTGCTAAAATAAACCTCACTGGATCTCGTGCATCATACATGCAGGTTTAAAGGGACAATTCACCCAAAAATGAAAATTCTGTCATTAATTACTCACCTTCATGTCAGTCCAAACCTGTAAGACCTTCGATCATCTTCAGGAAACAATTTAAGATAATTCTGATGAAATCTGAGAGCTTTCTGACTTTGGAGGAACAGGTATTTAATTAAAAACATGCTTGAATAAAAGTAAAAAATTATATTTAATTATTTAATATATTTAATATATAATTATACTTAAAATTATTTTTCACCCAAATGTCCTTCCAAACCTATGAAATTTTGGTTGATCTTCAAAGCACAAATTAAAATATTTTTAATGAAACCTTAGAGTTTTTAATGATAGAAATGTTCACCACTCACTCAAACCTGGCTTTTATCCACAAATTGTGTACAGCAACAAGTTAAATCACTTTTTTCGCTATGTTTTGACAATGTAAGGCTCTAGAACACACTAGATGGTTATTGCAAGATGTGATGTTACAATGTACACTATCTGTGTCCTTAAATTTTTTAAGTTTAAAATTAACCAAAGCTGATTTTATATTTGTTTAATACTTTACAGAGTATATCAGTATATAAAATGATATATAAATATGAAGGTCGGTAAAGTTTGCAGACTGTTCACTAATCATATGAAGTAAGAATGTTATTTGACTATTTAAATTTGATTTGATTTGATTTGATTTTTTGAGTATATATTTATACCATGATAACCTGACAAACATGCTTTCTACTTTCAGGGTCTAAATGAAAATGTGAAAGGAAAATATTTTTTATTTTATAATTTTTTTGACTTGTTGAAAATTGTGTAAAAGAACAAATATTCGGTTTCCAAACTTGAGTAAGGTACCAATTCCCAAAAACAATACTTCAGCATTAAATTACTCAATTACTCAGCTGTCTTTTTTTCACCCTTGATGAGCTGTCTCTTTTAAATCAGCTTTTTTCCCCCGTCTTTCATATCTTCCTGCTCTTCCAGCGCTGCAACATTAGTGTGATGTCCTTGTAAAATTGGTAAAAATTCTAGAAGGTGGGTGTGAGATTGAAAAATGTCTTTTGACTTGAATGTCAATGAAGCTTTCCGTTAAAAGTCTCGTCACAGTCTCAACCTTCATAGGAGACTTGATCAGTTAAAAGCAGATCTGAAATTGTGGAGTACACGAAACCAGCCGTTAAATACATAAATCGTTGTTTTCTTCCGCAGCTGTCTCTCTTTAACCTCTCGTCCTTTTGCATGTAGGAGGTTGTGTTTGTCATCTTAAACCTGCCCTCACGAGGCTCCCGGCGCCCCACTAACGGCTGTGCATTCAAAGTTAAGGCCGATGTATTTTTCATTCAGTGCCCTGCATTATTGAGCAGCTTATGCAATACGTTGATGTGCAACTCCGCCACGGCCATGTCAAAGATCCGAGAGCAGAGTGGAAGAGCTTGACTTATCTAACTCTAATTCACTGCTTTTCCATGTCTTCACTTTATGCTTCTCTTGCTCGGCCCGTGTGGGAGTAAGATCGGCAGGTCAGACGTACCAAACTCAATGCTTCCAAATGCGTTTACATTACAATTTAGTGTACTATTGCTTTAAACCATCCATCAAGGTCAAAAAGCCATGGAAACTAGACTTCATGACTGCTAGTCGTGGCAGACAGCCAGTCTTTTAAACCTGAAATCTGTCAGTTTTTTCAGATGTTAAAATACTTTCTGCTGTCCAAGCGTATTATTTAGAGGCAACTGTAAGTAAGACATTTGTTGGATGAGTTCCTGAAAATCATGTGTAAACACTGTGGCGCTGTCAGAACATTTTTGCTTTTTTGGACATCCCCGACCAAGGCGATGTCTTTGTATTGGCTGAGCGAGACTGTTAGCATTTACCATCATCTTAACGCCACTTGCTGGGCTGGTGTGAGGCACGCCAGGAGTATATGATTTATAATCTGCCATCTTTGACTCAAAAGAACCTGGCAGGAGTATTAAGAGGTTATGAACAATCACCTTAACAGTGAATGTCATGTGACTACATGACTGGAGCCACAGGAAAATAATGTCACGATTGACTGATGACACAACAGAAACCCTACCCTATTGAAAAAAATATACTGAAATGTATTTAAACTACATTTATTTTGTTATAAATATACTACAAACACATACATATTATGTGATTAATAAAAATACCCTGCAGTTGTGCTTAAAGTCTGCTAAATTAGAACAACTAATTTTGTGCTTAATGCTCTTTAATTGTGTGGAAGTAGTGCTGAGGTCCAACTAAAGATATTCTGAAGCAGTTTTGGGGGTAATGCATTACAAGTAACTCGAGTTATGTAATAATATTACTTTTTTCAAGTAACTAGTAAAGCAGCACATTACTTTTGAATTTCTAAGAAAATGTCTGAGTTGCTTTTTCAAATAAGCAACGGCAGTTACTTTTTTTCCCAGTTATTGATTGACAAGTCTCCTGTCGGGAAATTGGGAGTAAACTTGATGTTACTGTATTCTAGACTAAATGTGAACATGCATTAATTCATCTCACTCACAAAAAACAGATTCAGTATTCCTCAAAATGAATAAAAGCAGTGAAATGCAAACTCAGAATATGACGCAACCCTGCAATAATTAAATAAAACGAATATCCTTTATGTATTTAATCCCATTTTATTAACTAGTGTCTTTGCTGCTGACCTTCGATGATGCAATTCAACCATACTAATAAGCAAAAATGACTTTAGATAAACTAACATTTGTGCTTTTTTATAGCTGAAGAGTGATCTCCTGCATAAATGTTCTTTTCTTTCAGCCTGAGGTGAATTCATTTTAGTTTTGGTGTATATGGGCTTTTACATTAGAATTGTTTTATATTAAAAACAAACACGCAAGCCCAGATATAAAAAATGTGACACATTGCTTTCCATAAAAAGTAACTAAGTAACGTAATTAGTTACTTTTTCAGGGAGTAACGCAAAATTGTAATGCATTACTTTTAAAAGTAACTTTCCCCAACACTGTTCTGAAGTATATTTGATTGTTCTAAAATGGAACTATTGCCTGATACTTCAGGTACACTTTAAATACCTTGCATTTAAAGACTGTTATTATACAAAGATCATACAGTCCTTATTAACAGTTATATTAAAACACATTTTAGGCATAATATTAAGAAATGTGCATTGTGCAATAAGTAAATACTCCAAATAAAGTTTAAATTTAATTTTACATTAGTAAGTCTTGAGTGATATGTCAATAAATATGTTAATGGATTTGAAGTATGCTTAGTATGAAATAAATGTGTTTTAAATAAATTATGGCATAGATTTTTTTTTTTTTATTTTTAAGATGATTTTTTATTTTTTTTAATAAACATTTTATTTTATATATCTTTTTATAATTTTTTTTTAGATTTTATCTAAGCATTTTTTTTATTATGTATACTTTGTATATTTTTGCGTAATTTTATATTTATTTATTTTTATATGTTTATTAATTCTTTCCGTCTGAGTTCCACTTCCTTTAATTAAGGTTTTTTTATTCCAGAAATAGTAATATGATAGTAATACATTTTTAAAAAAACAATAATATTTTTTTATAACTATTATTATTATCAACATTTAAAACAGCTGAGTACATTTTTTTAGGATCCTTTGATGAATAGAAAGATCCAAAGATCAGCATATATCTGAAATAAAAGCTTTTGTAACATTATACACTATACCGATCAAAAGCTTGGAGTCAGTATAATTCTTATGATAGAAATTAATAAAAATAAAAGATAAATAATAAAATGTTAATAAAATAAAATATAATAAAAGTTTAGTTAGCAAGGATGCTTTAAATTGATCAAAAGTGCTGATAAAGACATTTATAATGTTACAAAAGATTTCTATTACGATTCATCAAAGAAACCTGAAACAATTCTGTTCAGCTGTTTTCAACATAATATATTAATAATAATAATAATAATAATAATAATAATAATAATAATAATAAATGTTTTTTGAGAAGCAAATCAGAATATTGAAATGATTTCTGTAAGATTATATGACTGGAGTGATGATGCTAAAAATTCAGATTTGAAATAACATGAATAAATTACATTTTAAAATGTATTTAAATAGAAAGAAGTTATTTTAAATAGTAAAAATATTTCACATTTTACTGTTTTTGCTGTACTTTGGATCAAATCAGTGCAGGCTTGATGAGCAGAAGAGACTTTTTTAAAAAACATTAAAAATCTTAGTGTTCAAAAACTTTTGACTAGTAGTGTGTATATAAATATATTTTTTTTATATCATTGCAAAAAGGAGTCATTCTGTTTCACAATTTCACATTTAATTAAATGTGTTACTTGCTATTTATTTGTAATTTTTGAAATGTACTAGCAAATTTCCAAGTGAGAATTGATTCACCACCAAATTTTTTTCAGTGGCCATTTTCCAACTTTCTCTCCTGAGCCATTATGTGAATAGACTGGTTTTGCCACCTTCATTTTTCACAGTTTTCCAAATCAGGCACTGAAAAATCACATGTACTGTTCTGCTGTTATATACAGTAATAAAATATTAGCAGTACAGGTATGTGTTGCTTGAAAAAAAAAAAAAATCCATCACAATACACAGCTAATTTTGAGTGGCTGTCAATGTAAAAAATAGCTTTTTTGCTGTTGTTGCATCTATCAGCAGAAGCAAACGGGGCCAGGCTAACCAGCCGAACCCTGACCCCATGAGAACATCATTATTTTTTCAATACCAGTTCACAGAACTACTGGAACAGAAATGAAACCCTTCAGCTTTAAAACAACGGTTGTTCCTGTTCGTCTATGGCAGGGTTTGTGAACCCTAGCAGTGTAGGTGAATAATTCAAGATGGGAACGTGTTGCGAGGGTATGTCAGCCCAGCAGGAGCTTGTGAAGTGGGGACGGGATGCCCTGGAGATTGGGGCAGCTGGAACAGGAGGGTAAGTGAGGGTCTGTCTGCTTGGATGGGCTGATGTGAGGAGAAATGTTTGGGTGGGGAATGAGAACAGAGGGACTCGGAGAGATTCTCATCAATCCCCCGTCTCGGCAGCAAAGATCCCTGGGAGGAATTGTGAGGCTAAGTGGCATGATGAAGGAGGCTCTGCCACGCTCAATCACTCTCCCCTCCCACCCCTCTGTCCGACTGACAGCGCCGGCCACCCGTGCTGATAGATGGATCGCTGGAGGAGTGGAGGAGGAGGCATTTAATGCTCTCTCCATTCATTTACGAGCGTGAATGTTATTGCAGAGAAAAGCCGCATCGGTTGAAAAGCAATCCTCATTATCTGCTGAAAGGGCTCGGTTGCTGCCCGGCCTGCTGATAGTTTGCATGCAAAGAGGGTGAGATGTCTCTGTAGACTGGATCAGTGTGTGTGTGCGGTGCGGCGGGACTGAGGGAAAGCACCGTGCCGGCACAGTTAACTTGGACCTTGTTAGTATTGATTTTGCCCAGATTGAGCACCCATTCATTTATAATTCATTCGTCTCTCAAAACAATCAGACAGGGAGGGTTATGACTGATAGACAGGCAGGAGTGAGAGGAGCAGGAGCATTTTTTCTAATCAAAAGGAAATGGGGCATTAGGAATACATTCAGTGGGGTCTAAAAGTCTGAGGCCTTGTTGAAAATCTGGGATTTAGACATGGAAATAAAGATAATGTTTTTAATGCATTAACTATTTTAACGATGTCCTTACTATCTTTCTGGGCCTTGAAAGTGTCAGTTGCGTTGCTGTCTATACAGGGTCAGAAAGCTCCTGGATTTTATCAGAAATATCTTAATTTGTGTTCCGAAGATGAAAAAAGAATTTTCATTTTTGGGTGACATTCAAAAGTTTGGGTTCAGTGCGATTTTTTTTTTTTTTTGTTTAAGAAGTTTTTTTGGCTAATCAAGGCTTTGTTTAATTGATTAAAAATGCCAAAAAACCTGTAATATTGTGAAATATTATTACAATTTAAAATGCTGGTTTTCTATTTTAATATACTTTAAAATAGAATTTATTCTGTTGATGCAAAGCTGAGTTTTCAGCATCATTACTCCACTCTTCAGTGTCACATGACCCTTCAGAAATCATTCTAATATGCTGATTTACTACCAATGTTGGAAACAGTTGTGCTGCTTAATATTTTTTTGGAACCTGTGATACTTTTTTCAGGATTCTTTGATAATTAAAACGTTAACAAGAACACCATTTATTCAAAGCAGAAATATTTGGTAACAATATAGAGTACCGTTCAAAGCTTGGGGTCAGTTCTTTCTTTCTTTCAATTTTTTTTATTCAGCAAGGATATGTTCAATTGATAAAAAGCGATTTCAGTTGTTAGGAAAAAAAATCTGTTTTGAATAAATGCTGTTCTTTTTTAACAGCACAACTGTTTCCAACATTGATAATAAATCAGCATATTAGAATGATTTCAATGATGCTGAAAATTCAGCTTTGCATCAGAGAAATTAATTATATTTTAAAATATAATTACATAATAAACTGTTATTTTAAATGGGAACAATATTTCTTAATATTACTTATTTTCTGTGTTTTTGATCAAATAAATGGAACTTTGATGAGCATAAGAGACTTCTTTAAAAAAACAAACAATTTTACTGATCCCAAACTTTTGAACAGCATTGTACTTGTTGAGTTCATGTAGCGTGAGTGCTGCTGTCATTAGAAAAAGAGAGAAAGCAAAATACTAAAACATTCATTAAATTCATTCAGAACCCACTGTATGTAGCACACAGTTTTGCAGCAATATAGGTCTGGATCAATTCAGAAACACATGCACAGCACATCAGCGAGGCAGTGTTCTCCTTTGGGTCATTCCTGCGATAGTCTGTCACGCATAATCTTGTTGACAAGCATTAATGAGGAAGCAAGGCTCTGAACTTTGAAAGCACGTATCAGTCTGTGAAACACAAGGCCGTCAGTCTACACGCTACGGCAATTTAAGAGGAATGAGGGGCTCTTGGTTGAAGGTGTCAGTGAGGGATAGTTGCTGTCAGGGTCAAGGGTGAGCTGCTGTGCATCGGATCTTCTGCTTTGGCCAGCTGAGGAAACTGTCTTGTATTAATAATTGAGTAAGTCCAGCCATATCAACTGTTTACTCATGCTGAACACACCGGTGGAGTCCTCCGAAGAGCGACATATTCATACACACACATTATTTTCACAGTCCAATTGTTAATGTGTTAAAGGGCACCTATTATGCCCCTTTTGACTCCAGAATGTGTCTGTGAAGCTTCAGCTCTAAATACCCCACAGACCATTTATTATATCATTTTGAAAATGTCTTTTTTGAATGGAAGCAGAAACACGCTGTTTTCCTACATGTCTTTTTAAATGCAAATGAGCTGCTGCTCCCTGCCCCCTTTTCCAGAATAGGGCTGTGCCTTTGCAGCTCATACTTTGGATACTCTGCTAAAGCATCTGTTTGGTTTTGATTATTGTATCTGTCACACTGAAATAATGCGTTTTAAACCATATTAGTTTAAAGGGGTCATCCGATGCTAAGTTCACTTTTACATGTTGTTTGAACATTAATGTGTGTTGGCAGTGTATGTACCAGTGTCTACCCTATAATGATAAAAATCCCATGCAGTGGTTTTTAATTAATCTGTAAAAATAATATCCCCTTTTTCAAATCGAGCCATTCTCAGATGCGTGTCGTTGTGGCGTCACACCGACAGAGGTCGCTCCCACGACAGTTGATTGACATGAGCGTCTTACCTTAGATCAGTTGTAACAGTCCGCCCTCTTTGTTTCGATGCCGGAGCAGGGATGTAAGAATATCTCCGATTGAGCGATTGAGGTGTTGTGTTGCTGAATGTAATAATGAACATAGTGGTCGTCATTCACTCCTGACATCTGAGCCGCTGAAGATGCAGTGGATTACCTTTGTTTGTGAAGGGAATGCACCTTCCAATCTACATATATCCGTCTATGTTCACGCGAATCATTCGTGATCCAGCTTCACTTACAGCAGAAGTGAGTATCAGGTTTTTTTTTATGAATCTTTGCAATTGCCTTTCCTAATAATGCGCTAGTTAGCAAGTTGAGCGGCTAAACGCGCTAAATGTGGGTAAAATAAACTCTCAGAGTAGTAGAGAAAAGAGAGGGGCGGGGCGAGCAGAGCTCATTTGCATTTAAAGCAGCCTCGACCAGAATGAGATGATTTTTGCAAAGCTGATTCTGGCAAGGTAAAAAGGGTGTCGTTTTGCACTACCATTGAGAATTTTTAACCGAAGTATATTATAGACTTTTCATTAAGACCCTAAAGAATCATATCAATTTGTGGAAAATGGGTATCCAATGACCCCTTTAAACTTCTGATATAGGGGCGACACGGTGGCTCAGTGGGTAGCACTGAAGGTGCTTGGTTCGAGTTTCGGCTGAGCCAGGATGCCTTTCTGTGTGAAGTTTGCATGTTCTCCCCGTTTCTGCATGGGTTTCCTCTGGGTACTCCGGTTTCCCCCACAATCCAAAGACATGCAGTATAAGTGAATTGGACAATCTAAATTGGCCGTAGCGAGTGAGTGTGTCCCAGCACTGGGGTTGCACTCTCAGGGCTGGGTTGGGCAGGAAGGGTATCCTGCATAAAACATGCTAAATCGGCTGTGTGGATCACTCCGCTGTGGCGACCCCTGATAAAGGGAGCAAGCTGAAGGGGAGAGAGAGAGAGAGAGAGGTTTAAACCCCTGATATAGGGTTGTCTGAGCGCACACATCCAAAAATCAAAAAGGAATGCTTGATAAGTCCTTGAAAATCCTGGAAGTTCATTTTACATTATCTGTGCGAACCCTGGAAATCTGACGTGCTTGTTTTTTTACATGCTAAAGGCCCGTTCACAGAAAGAACGATAACTATAACTATAAAGATAACGTTCTAAAAATTGTTTCAAATTTAAGAGAATAGCAGAGTTCACACGACTATAATGATGAATGGGAACGATATTGTTGGGATCACTTTCAGAATGTTTTTTTACAGCTGATGAATGATAAAACACTGACAGCTCATCAGACTTCATTCAAATTTTAAGGGCTTGCACATTTGAACTAGCAGACGACATTGTGTAGAAGCAAAAAGACATTGCACAGCAAACAGAAACATAAAACACAAATACCTCAGGAATTCAGCGCTAGTTTGGAGTTCAGCTTCCTTTAAAGTTGCAGTAGAAAAGAGTATGTATTGTTTTTATTCCACTAAATTGACTAAGTAATGTTCAATTTTTACCAATTAAAGGAATAGTATATCCAAAAATGAAACTTATGTCATTAATTACTCACTCTCATGTCATGCCAAATCTATAAGACATTTGTTAATCTTCGGAACACAAATTAAGATATTTTTGATGAAATTCAAGAGCTTTCTGACCCTGCATAGACAGCAGCGCAACTACCATGTTCAAGGCCCAGAAAGGTAGTAAGGACATCATTAAAATAGTCATGTGACATCAGTGGTACAACTGTAATTTTATGAAGCTACGAGAATACTTTTGCATGCAAAGAAAAAGAAAATGACTTTATTCAATTTCTTGTCATCAGTCTTCGACGCACGTCCACGAGAGTACCAAACAACACTATCAGAAGTCTTCAGAAGACTTTAAGCACGGTGCACGAGTCACATAGGCTGCTTTTGGTGTCTTTTCTTGACAGCTTGCCTGCTTGCATTGTATGAAATGTCATGAGGGTTCACTGCTCCTTTAACATCTCCGGATGCGTTTGAATGTGTTGGGTTGGCTCCCCAGCGGCCTTCAGGTCTCTCACATTTATGTTCTGCTGCATGGTGAGAAGTCAGTGGAAGGTCAGGAGTTCATGCAGTTTTAATTGTTGGACCTACTTCATCCTGGATTCCTTCCCTCCCGCTTCTTCTCGTTCCCTGTTCATGTCTCACACACATGTTTAATTCTCTTTCACACATTTCCTGTTCCTTTTACACTTTTGCAGTTCTATTTCATGCACGGTTTCTCTCTCTGTGGTGCGTTACAGCTGTCACTGAATGTGAAGATGGAGTTCAGGTACACAACTAATGGACGCTTACTCTTTTAACCTGCAGGGTGAATAATTCAGAGCCACATGGTGATCAGAGAGACCCTCAAGCATTCAGCACTGCCATGACCTCTTTCTTTGGTTTTCTCTTGCCGTCTTTTTTCTTTCCGTCTCTCATTTGTATTTTCTTGCATGGCTCTCATTCTCACTCTCTCTGTCTCATGTTGAGAGGGGATCTGTTATGAGGCTGTTGCCATGTAGCCCCTAATTTATTTCCACCCTGTCTCCTGTCCCTCCCCCCTCTCACCTGCTCTCTGATTGGCTGAGAGCACTTTGGCCTCCTGTAGGTGTGAGGAAAAGCTCCGTGCCCCACAGCGTCTCTGCTGTTTGAGTCAGCCGTGCTGCTCAGTCCATCCTGCTCCTGTGGTCTGTCCCCACCAGCCCCTCTCCATCTGTCACTGTACACACCTCTCACACCTCACACACACACATACACACCTGTGCCCTCCAAGGGCTGGACTGAGTCTGAGTGTGTCACTGTGTGTGTAGTAGTCTATATTTGTGTCTACTTTTAAACCCAGACTGCAGGAGTTCCTAGGATTTGTTTTCAGATAAAAAAAGTGTACTAGTTCATTTAAAGGTGACCTATGGCCCTTTTTGCAATATGTAATATAAGTCTCAGGTGTCCCTAGACTGTGTCTGTGGTGTTTCAATTCAAAATACCCCACAGATTATTTATTATATTATTTTGAAAATGCCTATTTTGAGTGGAAGCAGAGAAACAGTGTTTTCACGCATGTCCCTTTAAATGCAAATGAGCTGCAGGCTGTGCCATAACATTTCGTACCTCAGATACTCTGCCAAAAAACATCTATTTACAAAAAACATCTAATAACATCTATAAAAAGCATGCGCATAGAAAGTAGCTAAAAAAAGTTCTCTTTCATGTTTATTGTGCTTAAACTGTCAAATACACACAAGTTTATGTTAAAACATAAAAGAAGTTCACCCAAAAATGAAAATCTGTCATTAGTTACTCACTCTCTTGTCATTCCAAAGCTGTTAGAACTTTGTTCATCTTTGGAACACAAATTAAGATACACTGAAATAAATAAATAAATAAATAAATAAATAAATAAATAAGAATGGTAAAAACCAGCAGCAGTGATTTCCATTGCTTTACTGTAAAAAAAATATGGTAGCAACATTTTAGGTTTTATGGGTTGAACTTTACAGTAAAACACAAGTAATAATACAATAAGTAATGTAAGTCTCAGGTGTCCCTAGAATGTGCCTGTGAAGTTTCAGTTCAAAATACCCCACAGATCATTTATTATATTATTTTGAAAATGCCTATTTTGAGTGGAAGCAGAAACACGCTGTTTTCGTGCATGTCCCTTTTTACATGCAAATGAGCTGCTGCTCCCCGCGCCCTTTCCAGAATAGGGCTCTGCTTTTACAGCTCATACCTCAGATACTCTGCCAAAAACGACTATTTACAAAAAACATCTAATAACATCTATAAAGTACACGCACAGAAAGCAGCTAAAAAAACGAAGCTCACTTTCATGTCTTATTGCGCTTAAACTGTTGAGTACACACAAGTTTATGTTAAAAATATAAATGATGTTCACCCAAAAATGAAAAAATTTTCATTAGTTACTGTCATGTCTTTCCAAAGCCGTAAGACCTTTGTTCATCTTTGGAACACAAATTAAGATACACTGTAATAAATAAATAAATAAATCAAAACTGTAAAACCAGCAGCTGTGATTCCATAGCTTTACTGTAAAAAATATGGTAGCAACATCTTAGGTTTTATAGGTTGAACTTAAATTTACAGTAAAACACAAGTAATATAATACAATATGTAATAAGTCTCAGGAGTGCCTAGAATGTGTCTGTGAAGTTTCGGTTCAAAATACTCCACAGATCATTTATAATATTATTTTGAAAATGCCTATTTTGAGTGGAAGCAGAAACACAGTTTTTGTGCATGTCCCTTTAAATGCAAATGAGCTTCTACTCCCTGCCCCCTTTCCAGAATAGGGTTGTGCCTTTACAGCTCACACCTCAGATACTCTGCCAAAAAAACATCTATTTACAAAAAACATCTAATAACATCTATAAAGCACACACACAGAAAGCAGCTAAAAAAATAAATTCTCTTTCATGTCTTATTGCACTTAAACTGTTGAATACACACAATTTTTTGTTAAAAATATAAATGACGTTTACCCAAAAATGAACATTTTGTCATTAATTACTCACTCTCATGTCGTTCCAAAGACGTAAGAACTTTCAAAACACAAATTAAGATATTTTTGATGAAATCCGAGAGCTTTCTCACCCTGCATAGACAGCAATGCAACTGACACTTTTAGGGGCCCAGAAAGATAGTAAGGACAAATGGACTGATAAAACACTATACACCTTGATTTCTAAAAAAAACTGCATTAAGTTGTTTTTGTGTGCAGTAAACATAAACCATGCAGTGAACAGTCTCAGTGTGTCATCAGAGGCTCAGACTAATAGTTAGTTGGAACTTGACCACTACTGCAATATTCCCAGTGTGACTCATTTCTCAGTCATGTCTGTTTCTTCTCCCTCCATCAATGTTTTATCTCTTCTCTCTCTATCCACTCTACTCATCTGTGTCTTTGCCTAATTGGCTGTTGTTTGTACAGCAAAACAGCAGTTGAGAGCCTTTGTGTGTCTGCCTGTGTCCTTTGCTGGCATCTTTTGAGTGTTTTAATGACCTGATTGCTGGGCTCTATGTGTGTGTGTGAGTGGAGATGAGTGTTGGGAGATGTTCAACCCGTGGTCAAGTAAATAATTGGCTGGTGTTAGTCATTCTCATTAAGGACAGAGGCAGTACCACAGGCAATATAATCAAAGCTCATTATGAGGTGTCCATACAGCTATCTGCCAATCCTGAGCACACTTTCTATTCTAAAGGGATAGTGCACACCACCAAAAAAGTATCATAAAAGTCCAAATGTACCATATTCCAGGACTTCTGATACAATATGACAGACCTATCTGGAATACAGTGGATGAGTTGTACACTGTAATAAAAAAATAAAAAAATAAATAAAACTGTAAAAACCCATAGCTGTGATTTCAATAGCTTTACTGTGAAAAATATGGTAGCAACATTTTAGGTTTTATGGATTGAACTTAAATTTACAGTAAAAAGTGTATTTCATTAACTGATATAATTTTAATATACCTACCTGCTGACACACAAGTACAAAACACAATCATGGTAGGGTAGATAACACAAAAAATGCAATAAACATTCATTTATCAACAGAAGATGTAACTTAAAACCCTGATGTAAATAACTAATGAGGAAAACTAAGAAGAAACATTGTCAATACATTTTTTTTTTTTTTTACTGTATATTATAAGATTTATAAGACCTATTTTTATTTTTATTTTATTGTATTTTACCATAGGCATGCGGGTTAACAGTGTTTTACCGAGAAGGTGCAATGCATTTATTCATTTTTTATTATATTCGATATCCAAGATGGCGGCGCGTGCACACGCTGCGGCTTCTCTCTCTCCCGACAAAACGGTGTTTTCGTGTTTTTCGTCCTGTAAGTCGCAGTGTTTTTGTACGTCTTTGTCGCGTTTATCTGTCTTTAAGCGTGTGTATAGCCGAACATTTTTGCTCAACATCGGCAGGAACAAACTTTTTAAGTTAAACTCCGCGGACGCCGAAGAGCTGAATGATCTGAGTCTGCTCCGGAGGCCTACTCAATCACCGACCCCCACTCCTGCACCTCGCCCACAATGGAGGCGCCTCAAACGGCGTGAGAGGAAGCAGAAGAGGGGTAAGCGCGGAGGCATCCGAGCTAGGCTAGCGGCTAGCCCACACAAACCCGCTATCCCCTCCATCGTTCTGGCCAACGTACGCTCACTAGACAACAAACTGGACTACATCCGACTACTACGTTCATCTCAGAGGAATGTAAAGGACTGTTGTGTTTTTGTGTTCACGGAAACATGCCTCAGCGACAGTGTCCCGGACCGCGCCATTCAGCTCGACCAGCTAACATGCTACCGTGCTGACAGAGTTGTTGTCGCGGGAGGTAAGACCCGCGGTGGCGGACTTTGTATTTACATCAATGACGCCTGGTGCCGCGATGCTGTTGCGGTCTGCAAATACTGCTCACCAGTGTTGGAGTTTATGGTTATTAAGTGCCGGCCGTTCTATCTACCGAGGGAATACACAGCCATACTGCTGTGTGCTGTGTACATCCCTCCCTCCTCCAATGGCAACAACAGGAGTGAGGCACTGAATGAACTGTACCAGCACATCAGTGAGCAGCAGACAGCCCACCCTGATGCTTTTCTCATCGTGGCTGGGGATTTCAATCATGCAGACTTAAAGAGTGTGTTTCCCAAAATACAGCAACACATAGACTTTCCAACACGGGGAAATAACACACTGGACTTTGTTTACACCACCCAGAAAGGAGCTTACAAAGCTTTCCCCCTCCCCCACCTCGGCGCCTCGGACCACATCACTGTCATGCTAATGCCTGCTTACAGACCACTCGTTAAAGTCACCAAACCGGTTCGTAAGCAGATACAAGTGTGGCCGGAAGGGTCTTCAGAGGCTTTACAGGACTGCTTTGACACCACAGACTGGAGTATGTTTAAGCAGGCTGCCACCTACAATAACACCACCGACCTCCAGGAGTACGCAGAGACTGTTACAGCCTACATCAACAAATGCACTGAGGATGTAACAGTCACTAAAACCATCACTGTCCGTGCCAACCAAAAACCATGGATGACAGGGGAGGTCTACAGGCTGCTGAAAGCTCGCAACGTTGCCTTCAGAACTGGAGATGAGGCGAGCCTGAAGACGGCTAGGGCCAACCTGTCCCGTGGCATTAGAGAGGCTAAGAGACAGTACTCCAGGGGAATATCCCACCACTTCAAAGACAGCAGAGACACACGGAGCCTGTGGCGGGGCATACAGACCATCACAGATCACAAGCCCCCACCACAGACCTGTGACAGCACCATCTCCCTGCTGAACGAGCTGAACACCTTCTTCGCTCGCTTTGAAGTGCAAAACAGCACCACTGCACAAAAGACCCCACCCCCTCCTGGTGACCAGGTGATGACTCTGTCCCCAGACAGTGTGAGGAGATCCCTCAGCAGGATCAACGCACGCAAAGCTCCGGGTCCTGACAACATTCCTGGTCGCGTACTGAGGGACTGTGCAGTGGAACTCACTGATGTCTTCACAGACATCTTCAATATTTCTCTCAACCAGGCCGTCGTCCCGACTTGTTTCAAAGCCACCACCATCATTCCGGTCCCAAAAAAGTCATCTCCCTCCTGCTTTAATGACTACCGTCCTGTTGCACTTACTCCCATCCTCATGAAGTGCTTTGAACGGCTAGTCATGCAACACATCAAGTCTGTCCTGCCCCCCTCCCTGGACCCGTTTCAGTTCGCGTATCGGCCCAACCGCTCGACTGATGACGCCATCTCCACTGCACTCCACTCAGCACTCACACATCTGGACAAAAAAGACTCATACGTCCGAATGCTGTTCATAGACTTCAGTTCAGCATTTAACACCATAATCCCCCAACAGCTCACACAAAAACTGGTCCAGCTGGGGCTCAACACCTCACTGTGTAACTGGCTGTTGGACTTCCTCACCGGAAGACCACAAGCAGTACGGGTCGGCAGTAACACTTCCAGCACCATCATTCTTAACACGGGGGCCCCTCAGGGATGTGTGCTGAGCCCCCTCCTCTTCACTCTGCTGACCCACGACTGCACACCATCACACAGCTCCAACCTCTTCATCAAGTTTGCGGACGACACGACTGTGGTGGGTCTCATTAGCAAAAGGGATGAGGCCGACTACAGAAGCGAGGTGAGCCGCCTGGCCGTGTGGTGCAGAGACAACAATCTCTCTCTGAACGTGGAGAAAACGAAGGAGATAGTTGTTGACTTCAGGAGAGCGCACACTCAGCATGCTCCTCTGACCATCAACGGTGCGTCTGTGGAGAGAGTGAGTAGCACCAAGTTCCTGGGTGTGCACATCACTGAGGATCTCTCCTGGACGAACAACACCACTGCACTGGCTAAGAAATCACAGCAGCGTCTCTACTTCCTCCGCAAACTGAGAAGAGCAAGAGCACCGGCCCCCATCATGTACACCTTCTACAGAGGCACCATCGAGAGCATCCTGACGAGCTGCATCACTGTGTGGTTTGGAGCCTGCAATGCCTCCTGCCAAAAAACTCTCCAACGCATAGTGAAAGCAGCTGAGAGGATCATTGGTGTCCCTCTTCCCTCCCTCCAGGACATTTACAGCACCCGTCTCACCAAAAAAGCCCTCTGTATAGCAGCTGATCCCTCCCACCCTATGCAAAGCTTCTTCAGCCTGCTGCCATCAGGGAGGAGACTGCGGAGTCTCCAGGCCAGGACCAGCAGACTGAAGGACAGCTTCTTCCATCAGGCTGTCAGGAAGCTAAACTCTCTCCCGGCTCTGCCTCCACTCCCCTCTTCTGCCCCACAGACTTCCTGTACTGTGACACCCATCAGGCCGTCAGGAAGCTAAACTCTCTCCCAGCTCTGCCCCCACTCCCCTCTCCTGCCCCACGATATTCCTGGACTGGGACACACACACACACACACACACACACACTCACAAACACTCACGCACTTACACTTACACTCACACACACACACACCCCCCACCGACCGGCACCAGTCACTTTGTGTAGTATTGCTGCTCTGCTAACTACCTCATACTACTCAATTACTACCCCCAGACTACCTCTAAAGACTATGTCACTTTGTCACTTTATTACATAAGCTCTTTTTGCACGATATTTCTATATATTCTATATATTATATGTATAATCGTATTTATTTGCATCTTTAAAATTGTACTTTTTGTATTTAATGTTACGTGTATGCACCTAGGGTCTGAGAGTAACGCAATTTCAATTCTCTGTATGTCTGGCACATATGGCAAAATTGACAATAAAGTTGACTTTGACTTTGACTTGACTTTGATATTTGTAGTAAAGGAACGTGCCCTATTTTATTTTATTTTATTTTATTTTATTTTATTTTATTTTATTTTATTTTATTTTATTTTTAATGTTTAATTTTTTTTTTTACCATGGGTAAACAGGTTAACCATGTTTTTCTGAGAAGGTGCAATGCATTTCTTGTTTTTCACTATATTTAATAAGGGAACTTGCCCTTAGGTATTTTATTTTATTTTATTTTATCTTATTTTATTTTATTTTATTTATTTTAAATATTTTTTAAATATTTAAATGTTTTTAAATATGTTTACCATAGGTAAACAGGTTAACAGTGTTTTGCAGAGAAGGTGCAATGCATTTATTAGTTTTTCATTTTATTTTATTTTATTTTATTTTATTTTTACCATCTGTTTTTACTAATTAGGGTATTTTTTACATTTTTTTGCAGTATGGACTACTTTTAAAATACCTTTCTGGAACTTGCCCTTTAGTATTTTATTTTATTTTTACCATGGGTAAACAGGTTAACAGTGTTAATATGTGGAGCTTGACAACTCTAATCACCATTTATTTTATTTGTGTAGATCAAAAGCAGCAAAACATTCTGCAAAATGTCTCTTTCTAAGTTCCACAGAGTAAAGAAAGTCTTACGGGTATGGAGGACATGAGGAAATGATGTAACATGAGTGCCCGATGACAGTATTTGTGATGCCTCACCAGCACTCATCTCATGGAGAATGACTGCTCTCATATCTCTAAGTCTCTAGTCTCTCTTTATGGGGCTCTGGGACTGTCTGTGCCTTTTCAAAACTTAAAGAAGTGTCAGACCGTTGTTTGATGGAGTGTTAAGAGAGTGTGTATGTTTGTTGTTATAGCACACTGGGCGGCACTCCTCACTGAGCATATACTGTTAATGAGAAATGCCTCATAGCCAACACAAGAGAAGGCTACTGTCTTGTGTCACATTAATTGGACCTGAGGTGCATTTTCTCCTGTTGAAAATGTGAGGAGTATTCTATTAAGAATTCTGATGTTGTTTTAAGCTATATTTGAGCCGAATCTCTTGGGTTTTAGTCAAAATCCCAGTTGAGAGAGTGATATTTCTACAACATTGAAATGTTTTCTTTGGACATAGAGATCAAAGGAACAGAGTCTGAGAGGAGAGGAGCGTCGGAGGTGTTCTGTTCAGTCTGTCCAAGGGTTTCTGTTTTCCTCTGCTCTGTTCTTATAACTTTAGGCTCGGTTCTGACTGAACACAGTGCCGGCACACATTATCTCACTGTACTCGTCTCTGAACCTCCTTGTGCTTCGGATCCCTGCTGTCTTTGAGAGACGGTTTTCTTTTTGTCTTCCTTCCTTCCCCCGTCTCTTGTTTCCCACCAGCCGCACCTGTTTCTTTTTTGTGTATTCTTTCTCGCTCTCGTGCTAAATCTCTGAGAGCTTTGTATCTCTCTGTTACATGACAATATTCCTGCTCTCAGCTGGGCTGAGTGCTTAGTTTCAAATCCTCAACGTTAAATCAATATTGATTGAGTCAATATTGCCTCTTTTTTTAATTACATTCTAAACACACTGGGAATTTCATTTACATAATGTGCTTAAAGGCATCATATCATGAAAAATCCTTTAAATGTATACTGTAGTTTTAAGAAATAGTTTACTGAAAATTAGCTTTTTGCTTTATAAAATCACATATTTTTAGAGTATATAGTGTGTTCAGTTAAGAAATTAGTGTTAGGATTTTGACTTTTTTTTTAGGGGTTCAAGCGCGTAGTGTTGAAACCCTGCTGTAATTGTTAGAATGGCCAAGGATCAGCAATCTCGATGTAAAACTGATCGTGCAGATGAAACTGTAAGTCGTAGAGACTTGAAACTTGTAGGAATGGTAGTACTCACACCGCCTACAACGTCACCAATTCTCGCCTCAATCAGCCTGACGGGGGCGCTACGGCGATCAAGAGTGCAAAATCGCTCATAACTCCTAAACTGTCAGTCACAGGCTCAAGTGTCTTATGTTGTTGGAATCCTTGGCTAACGCCGGACAAAACACATGCCTCAAATTCAGTCGCGAGCTTTGGAGGAATTTCTCTGGAATTTCTCTTTTGGATTTTTTGAAAAACCTACTTTTGCGAACTAGTCCTAGGTTTTTCGCCTGATCGGAACAAAACCAGTGCAGAAAGATTATCTGGAGAGTGAATATCAGTAATTATCAAAAAAAGTTGAACTTTCGACTCACCGTCGCAAAGAGACGCCAAACCATTCGAAAGGGGCAGGGCCACTTTTAGTAAAATGCTTATAACTCCTGAACAGAATGAGATATCTCCGCCAAACTCAGAATACTTATGTAAAAGCACAATCTGAGATCACAGGACAAAATTTGCAGAGCTCAGCCACTTGGTGGGGGAAAAAACATAAAAATGGGTATACCTATGCAACCATTTGTCCTATTAGCATGAAAATTGCTGTGCACAGTCTTGGTTCAAAGTGCCAGAAGTGTCTGTAAGGACATTTGCGTATCTCAAAAAAACATGGCCACCAATGGCTGATGAATTTTGAGCACCTATTAGACAAGGTTAATGGAGGCCAATCGTAACGAAACTCTTTGACTCAGCCCCAAAGGTCTGTGAGAAATTTGCAAGAAATCGGCCATGGGGATGGGGGGCGATATCGCATTTTTCAAGGCCATAATTGATTGTACATTGCACCTTTTTTGCACATACACTCAATATTCTTATCATATGATAGACCTCCTCATTCCGGACAACTTTGTTTCTAGAACTACTGCTGTCAATCAAATAATTTTTTAAATGATTGAGAAGATATAAAAAAAATTTACTTTTGCAAACTAGTCATAGGTTTTTCGCTCAGTCTGAAAAAAAACACTGCAGTACAATTCTCTGGACTCTCTAGGTCAGAAATTATCAAATGTTAAAATTTACCCTTTAGGAAGCTATAACAGGGTCACTTAGAAAAGGGGCTTGTCCAAATTTACCTCAAAATTTATCATCCTACAAATTCTAAAGGAAAACTCAAAACTTCACGAAACCTGGTGAGCATATGCGACAGGTGATTCTAAGCAAGCATGCAAAGTTTAAAGGAGATCGGACCATAGCTGGCGCAGTAACAGTCATGAACGTTTAAAAAACATAATATTTCTATGGTAGATTTGCCAAAAATACTTTAAGTAATTGATTTAGGTCATTAGAGGCTTGCTAAGTAATGTCTTTTTTTCATATGTGCTTTTGTGCTTGTTTTTTTGGAAATATATCTCTTTTTCTCACCAAGGCTGCATTTATTAGATCAAAAATACAGTAAAAACAGTAATATTCGGAAATATTGTTACAATTTAAACTAACCATTTCTATTTAAATATATTTTAAAATGTAATTTATTCCTTTAATGCAAAGCTGAATTTTCAGCTCCAGTCTTTATGATGATGATTTGCTGCTCAACATAAACATTTTCTTCTTAGTATCAGTGTTGAAAACAGCTTAGTATTTTTGTGGAAATGCTGTACAGTGTACTTTGAAAGACTTAAAATAAAATGAGTATAGAGTATAAAATGGTCATGAATGTCTAAATGATGACTTTTTACACATAAAAACCCTTTGTATGACTAACATCATAAGTGAACCTTTTAGCAAAGATTACATATTTAAGAAAATATGAATATCCTTGTACACACAGAGGCGACAATTCAGCTCAGTTTTAGTTAAGTTAGAATATTTAATTTTGAAACCAGTTTTGATTCAGCATTAAATTACTGACATCTTGCTATCTGGGTCATGTGCTCGCTCGCGTTTATTCTTCTTTTCTCTTCACCCATCCCTATCAAGGTCTCATTTGATATATGTGAATCTTTATGTATAATGCATAATGTACACATTTGTATATATGCAAATCCATTTGTGCGTTCTGGTTTCGACTCTGATTGACCTTGCGAATGTTATTTCGAAAGGAAGCCTAAGCAAGAAAAACATTTGTGCATTTGGATGTCTTTGAATTACTGTGTCCCAGTCGAGTGCCAAGATGCCAAGGTCCTGCTGTGACCAAGGACATCGGGCTCAGTGACAGTCGCACACAACTTATGCAGAAGGGCAAAAGTATCCTCGGATGTATCCTCGGATTTAGAGGATGACTCAACTCTCAGCGCCTCTGTACGCTGTGATATAGAGCCAGACGGCTGCTGCTGCTTAGACAGATGCGAGTACAGTGAGCATCTCAAATTAGTCTCGCAGTGCCAGAGCAAACAAACAGGTGCTGCTGGGCCCATTTCCTGTGTGCTTGTTTTTGTGGGTGGATGAACCTGACAGTAACTTTTGCCTTCATGTGTGTGTGTTTTCTGTCTGTCTGCTCGAGCAGAGGCCGTTCCAGCCCGTCTAATTAACCTACCTCAGACGGATCTGCACTCTAACAGGTGGCAGGATCAGGGAGGCCTGACTGACTGGATCAAAGCCAGCCAACATAATTACAAAAGCCTTTCTGCCATCTCTCTCTGTGTCTTACGTAACACTATATTCCTCACATCTATTCGCGCCCCACAAACTACATTACCGTGCTTTGCCTTAGCAAAGCGCCAGCCGTAATAACACCCTCCAAGTGCCTCCAAAACGTAATTGGTACCAAAATGGATGTGTGTTGAAGGCAGTATTGATCTGTTGATCTGCTGTTTTTCTCCGATGTGTGAAACTGGAACAGAGGACATGGGAATGTGTTTGGTTTCACGCTGGGTTTGATATTTCATTGGCCTCATTAGAGCTCAGTTGGACAGGTGGGGAAAATGCAGCGGACCTCTTGGATCTCTGTTGGGAGATATTGCTAAGGCTGCCTGTTTGTGTCATTAGAGAGCGATTAAATCTTTGATGCATAACATTTGCAGCTTGGACTGCTATGCTTTTCTTTAAAATCTTGCTTTCACTAATAGCTTTCATTTTGATTCAACATGTGGCAGTGAGTTGTGCATAGACAAGCAATTTGTGAACAATCCTGCGCAAACTGCATTGATATTTTTTGGCGTTTTAGGACAATCTGAATGGCTTTGTCCATTTTTCTTTAACTAGTATGTGACAGCATGCATAGGAGGCATTGTTGGAAGTTTTCATGTTTGGCCAGTTTGCAGACGTGTAGAACACAGTGTTGGCTGAAATTGTGCGTCTGTAACAATAGTGTGGTATAATGTGTTCTGTCAGCTGTTCTATCTTACAGAGATGGTCTTGATTTCCCTTTTCAACCAGAGGCAAATGTCCTGCCAGGCCCTGCTGGAGGTTGTCATCAGAATTTCAGATATCATCAATTATATACACTTTCCTAAAATCTCAGCTCTCCTGTTTCTCTCCCCTTTTCAACTTCACACAAAGTGCCTTTTAGTTCACCCAAAAAATAAAATTCTGTCATCGTTTACTCACCTTACACTTGTATAAGCTTCTTTTTGTGCTGAACACTAATGTACATAACCAAGCAGTTGATGATAGCCGTTGACTTCCATAGTATTTTGTTTTATTTTGGAAGTTTTTTTTTCATATAGGAAGTCAATGGCTACCATTGACTGTTTGGTTACCAACATTTTTCAAAATATGTTCCTTTGTGTTCAACAGTTGAAAGAAATTCATACAGGTTTTTTTGAACAACCTGAGGGTGAATGAATGATGACAGAGATATCCCTTTAAAGTCAACATGAAACAGCATTCATGACCTATTTTACTCCTGTAATGTGACACATTTATGAATATTTAAAAAGAAAAATATATGGCAGGACAGACCTGAAGTTTTTAGTAGATTGTCATGGACTGTTTGTCTCTGTGAAGAAAACACTGAAACTCGGAGGCTGAAAATTGAGAACAAAACAAAATATTACATTTTTTTTTTGTAGCATTTTTAGCATTGTTTGCTATCATTGCTGTAACCTTTCTAACTTCAATATTAATCAGGATTAAATTACTGTGTTAACTATTGGCAAGATTGACGAATGATTAACATTAACCAGTTGCCCTCTTGCATCAAGCCAAAAAAAGCCATTTTTAAAGGTGGATCATACAATAAAAGATTCAGAGAACATTTTCTCTGACATCCTGTTAAAATATTTGGGGTTGGGAAAATTATTTAATGTTACTAAAGTAAGTCTGCTCTTAAGTGTATATTTATTTAATAAAAATACAGTAAATATAAAAATACAGTAAAACAATAGTATTATTAAATATTGTTACAAATTTAAAATAACTGTTGTGATACATAAAAGAATGTTTTCTACCTAAATACATTTTAATACAAATTAAAGTTTTCAGCATCATTACTCCAGCCTTCAGTGTCACGTGATCCTTCAGAAATCATTCTTATATGCTGATTTGGTGCCAAAAAAAAAAAGAAGTAAAAATAAATAATAAAAAAATGAAATTATCAATGTTGAAAACAGTTGTTTTGCTTCTTTTATTTATGTATTTATTATTTAGTTACTTATTCATTCATTTTTGAAAAAAAAGTAATACTTTTTGTCAATTGTCAATTTTGATTTCATGGATTTGTCAGAGTTGTGTCAAAAAACAATCATTTATAAAAAAAAAATAACTAACAGTGTCACATGATCCTGATTTGGTGCTAAAAAAACAGTGAAAACAGTTGTTTTGCTTCTTTTACTTATGTATTTATTATTCATTCATTCATTTGTTTTTCGAAAAACTTATTTGAAGAATGTAAGGTGCCAAAGAACAGCATTTATATAAAATAGAAATCTTTTATAACATTATAATTGGATATAAAGTATAAATTTCTTGTAATACAAGTAATACAAACTAAATTATACAAATTAAATAGTTTTGATTTTGATTTCATGTTGATCATTTCATTACAGAGTTGTCATTTATTTTTAGTATTTTTAGTGTTTTTAGTACACATTTTTCTCAAATTAATTGCGATTAATTGTGATTAATACCACCTAATATTAAAGTTTTTAAATATACTTTTATATTGCAATAACTTCACATTCAATATTCAAATTAATGTAGAAACAACATAAAAACAGTATATTTTTAATATTTGTTGAATATTTTTTTGTTACTGAAAGGGACTGATGTCTCTAGGAAATTGTTCTTTTTTTCCTAATATTTAACCACTGACTATAGCCATTCAGCATCACAGTATATATTTGAGAGCGATCAGTTTTACCATTTATTAACTTAAAACAATCTTCACATGAACCCATTATAATAAATGTTTACCTGTGCCCTTCAGCAAGTAGGAAATGTGCAGAAATTGAATGAAGTTGTCAAACACTAAATACTAAATTAAATATAGGTGAATCCTTAAAGCTATAAAAGTTGTTGATTTCCTCTCTTTCTTTTTGTTCTTTGATTAACAGACATCACAGCAGCTGGTTATTAGGTTATTTAGCTGCTATTACTTTAAGAGCTGCCGTTGCTGATCGTGACGCAGATCTGACACGCGTACTCGTAGTTTCATTCGCACTTTAATATGAAATGATACCGGCTACAGCACACTCCGCTGCATTTGTTCGTGCAATTGAAGCATGCATGCTACAAGCACGGTATAATGGCTGACACGACAGGAAAATTCATTTTTAACTGACATATGGCCTTGGCAACATCTCATCTAACCACAGTTCACTATTGTTCTACTGAAGCTCCTCATCACCCTGCATCTTTCCTGTGCTCGTTTGACTAGTGCCTGGTGCTGAAGTGAAGTTACCCAACCAGTTATATGCAAGGCATTTTTCATATTTGTGAACAACAATGCATCCACCTTGCCGCAGACCCTTTGTCACTTACAAACTGTATTGGGTCAGCACTTCAAGAAAGAGCCTCCAGGCTCTTCAAACATATTTTCACAGTATTGGCCCCCTGTGTCCTGCAGCACTATCTCCCCTTGCCAAATGCAGCACTGCAGAGATCCCCCCAGAGGCAGCATTCGGTGAGGGAAGCCTGTTAGCTTAGCCTTGTGATGGCCTGCCTCTTGCTCAGCCTCGCTCTGTCTTTGGGATTCCCCTATAGGAGGTTAATGGCCCATTGTGACAGGCTGCAATTCTTGAGTGTGTTAGAGCGTGTTAGTGTCAGTGGCAGACGTGCAGCGGGGACTGTAGGCATAGATAGCGTGGCATGCATGAGAGCGCATCCGTAGACAGAGCTGGGATGGTCTCCCGCTGGGTGCTGAACTTTTGGTTCCTTGGCTCACTCGCAGCAGAGATCGTGTGTCGCTCAGGGCTCGGATGTAAGGCTTTTAGGTGGCACGCGTTCATATCGAAGGCCTGTCACTCACGAGGTTCGATGCCTTTAGCTGCGTCAATCGCCCTTGTGTCCTTGGGGTCGTCAGTTTCACTTCACTGATATCTGCCATGTCGGTGGTGTTATGAAGACAGCAAGAGACAGCGCTGATTGTCAGCATGCAATGTGTTTCCCTCTCTGTTTCACACACACACATGCATCTCTGTGGGTGGAGGGTGTTTGTGTGCTAGTGTTTTACGTTTACTCAAATGGTTCAGCACCATGGACAGCTCCACTGATACTAAACATAGATTTAGGGGGTGTATGTGGCCCCCAGTCATGCATATTTTGCCTAATATTAAAACACATTACCATGATCAGTTTTTAAGTTATAATTTTTGTAAATATTATATTTTTATTTATTATTTCTATATACACTGTAGTTTCATTTTTGTTAGTTTTCACTCTGTTGTTGTTAGTTTTAGTTTAATTAGAATTTTTCTAGAGAGTCACTTTGTCATTTTTCTTTTTCTAATTGAACTATGGCCTAATCCTGGCTTAGTCTAAGCCCTGTCTGTGAAACCAGGCCTTAATGTGCTAACCGGCTGCATTTTAAAGAAACTTAATTCTAGGGCTAGGTCAAAAATATACATTTCTCGATGGTAATCGATTTTAATCGAAAATTCTAATTAAACTGGTTTAGTATAATTAGAATTTTTCTAGAGTGTCATTTTGTCATTTTTCTTTTAGTATTTTAGGGCTGCCAAACATAATGGGATTCAATTCTAGGGCTCAAGATTCTAATCAATTCTAATTTTTTAATGAAATGGTATTGATTCTTAAATTCCAAGAATTGATTAGTCTAGCCTGTTTTCAGTTAATAAACAGAACATTTTAGCTCACCTCACATCCAGTAAGTCACGATAAGCTTTGTGCTTGTTACTTGTTACTTTTGATGTGAAACAAAGTCTCAGATTTCAAATTTTGTCAATTTTATTACAGTATTCAAACAATAAATGCCGTTTTGGCACTGTTTAGTGACAGATCGTGTAGCGCCTCAAAAAGCGGCAACTTGAAGCACATGTAAACTGGTATTAAATTCTCCTCTACTTTAATACCAATTTTAGCATGAAGAGTTCAACAACTGAAATCCGTATCCTGTCTTATGTAATCGCTCAATTAGTGTTTCAACCACGCAAAGATGTCAAAATAATAACGTCACGTAACGTCACATTTACCTCAGTAAAACAACATATTCGGTGACCATAAACTCATTAGTCAGCTAGAAAAATTATCTGTAGAGAGGAGCATTTTGCTATATATATGCACCATATTACATATTCATTATAATTTTTTACTGTTCTTCAATGTTTAATTTATGTTTGGCTAATTCCGTCAAGTTTTCATGACAGCCACCATTTAAATGTTTTAAATGTTTAAAACATTATTGTATTTTAAGTGTTTGTATACAAATCAGTTCATTTTAACCCTTGATATTATGGGTCATTCTATGGAAATGTCAATTTTTCTGTCTCTAGCCTTTACAGAAATATTACACTTGAAAATCACTTTAGTGTTTGCACTTTCTTTGTTTTAAAACAATATGTTGTTTGAACCATTACACCTTCCTGAGCTATCAGTGTGGCAATATTTGTTTTTTAATTAATTATTTGGAATTCCAAGCACCACAAAACTGCACGTCCCCACAGTGATGTACAGAGGGAAAGTACTTTATTTTGAGGTCAAAAACAAGTTTTTCTACCATTTAAAATATGATAATGTATTCATAACTATCAAATATATGATGTAAATGGCATAAAAAACTTAACTGCTGCATAGATATTATAAAATATATAATGAAAGTAGTGGTCCCCTGGAGTTGTGTCACTGGTGCTACTGTTTAACAAAAATTGTTTATTTTGAAATAAAAAGCACACTGATGAGATCACTTGACTTCCTTCTTCCTATTTCCTTAAAATCTATGAAGAGAGGCCCATGATAATCAGAAATTTTCTCATTTATCTCATGATTTCATATGAAGCTTTTAGTTGAAGTCACTAATATGACCTGCTTTATTGTTAGGGAATTGTAAAAAACTAGAATACAAAATGGATTAAACTACTTACTTTAGTGAGTATACCATGATTGACAACACGTGGTTTGATACCTTGCAGCAGCCATTTTGTAAAATGCATTTTTCATGAAAATTGTCACTGATGTTACCTTCCTAATGGTTAAATAAATGCACCAAAAATATAAAAAAGTCATTAAGCTGTCATTTATGTGTATTCATAAAGTCAAACAGTAATCTAATAATGTGGTCTAAGTTTAAATGTTAGAAAAAGAAATACATTTTAAGACACCTTGCCATATCAAAAGTGGACATTTCTGTAGAATGAACCTTATAGTAATGTAGTACCAGCTGACTCTCATGTATATTTTACAGCATTAGTTAAGAGATTTTTTCCCCTTGGGAAAATTTGGCATGTACCTGATATATATATCCAAAGTAAGCGATACTGAATCAAATCGAATCAGAAATGGAATCAAATCGCAAACTTGTGAATCAGAATTGAATCGAGTCGTGGCATTTGTGTCAAAACCTAGCATTATTTAATACTGTTGCAATGCTGTCAAATGTCTTAACACTTGGTGTGTCATAGCGTCGTGTGCGGGAATGAGCAGTTGGGACGAGGTGATCAGGAACATACAGTTTTTTTATATACTCCACACAAGGAACAGGAACGAACAGGAACAGCAGGGAATCCACACGCAGACACAACGTAAAAGACATTAAATGACGTGAAGTGAACTCAAGAACCGACAAACAAACGGGGAACAGAACTAAACTTAAATATCCAGGCTAATCAGATGAGGAAAGGTGTGAATGATTAAACAATGACATCATAATTGAAAACGGAACAGGAAGGACCAAATAAGGGCATACAAATAGGAAAACCAAAGAAACAGTCCACAGTGGTGTGACATGGTGTTACTTCTCTTTTTATATATTTTGAAATATTTTTTATGTTTATAACAAGCAGGTTGTAAAGGTGTCAAGTTGATTAATATGCAGAGTATATACAATGGCACTGTTCCTGAAAAGTTGTAAAAGACTTGGTGTTTCATAAAGCAAAAACTCATGCAAGATTTTAAAAGATCATATAAATATAGAAAAAAATACCAAAATAATATAAATATGTATTTATTCATTCAAATTTGTTATTCATAATTGTTACACTATATTTCAATGATTTAGAAATTCTACTTCCTATAAATAACATGTCCACTAACTCTTAATTAGAATATTAGTAGACTAGTAGATTAGTAGAATTAATAGTAAGCCAATATGTATTTGTAAACTTGTTTATAGTCAGTAGAAAATCTGTCGGGAACCATCAAAATTAAGTCTTAGCAGATATTTTAGCATCTTCTAATTGTCTACCACACTGGTTGAGATGTGGTTGCATGGTCTTCAGAATTACTAGAATCTTCAACATAGGTATGTTGGGCTAAGTTGGGGCTAAACTCTACAGGACTTTGGCTACCCAGGACTGGACACTGCTGTCCTACTGTAAATGTGGTGACCAAACTATTAATACAGAACATGAGATCACAGCTGCTCTGAACATGTGTCATCCAATTAGGATTCAGAGTCGAACCTGTCTGTTTTATAAGGTTGGCTTAAACATATCTTTTTATATCACACTGCTAGGTTTAAAGTCAAGTGTAGGTTGTTTATTCCGTGTTGAGGTGAAATCTTCTACAGCTCTGGTTGCTCCCTACACGTTCTCCTGTGTCTCGGACTCTTCATTTAATGCATTTAATCTTTGAACACACTCTCTTAACCTTCTCTTACCCTCTTTAAATGATTAAAGTTCATGAGTTCCTCGGTCTCTCCCACGTTTCCTTTTCTCGCTCTTTACATTGATTTCTTACATTCCTCCCCACACCTCCCTCACCCCCTCTGCTTCAGCATCGTCAATGAAATCATATATACTTCACTCTCCCTTTCCTCGTTTCATCTCTCTATTCCACCTCCTGAGCTTTTAATGTCAGAGATGTATTCATCTTGACACAAACTGTTGCCTGGCATGATAAATATTTTATTAGCCATCTCTTTTTTCAAAGGGGAGATACAAAGAGGAAGAGATGGTGAAGATTTTCCTTGTTTTTTTCTTGGCTCTCTTGCCTGTCAGACTCTTCCTGTAGGGGGCGCTAAAGCCCTCATGCTCATCCTAATCAGCTATTGCCCCATGTACAAGATGAACGACTTTAAATGACGCTTGTTTTATTGGTAAGGCTGACTGATTATAGTAAAATGACTGTAATTAGAAACCACAGACAGGCTACGGTCATTATATTCATAGCAATGGTATGAAAACTGGTATATTATCATTCAGGCCTCTTGTAATGATACACCAGACAGGTTAATGTCCTAACAATGGTGAAGGATAATGATAATGTGGCTCTGGGTGAGAACAGAATCAATAGACAGAGCATTAAGTCAATGTGAGAGCTCTACAATAACCCACTGGACCTGTGGGTGGACAGACACTCACTGTATATTTAGCCATAACTGATGAGTGTATTTCCTGTTTGGTAATGCTCAGTTGCCCTCATGGGTCATATGTGTGTGCAGTTTCTGACACTCCTTGGCAGAGCCGTTGGGTCATGACTGTGGTTCATGCACAAATGGGTCAGACTGAAATACTATGTGTGTGTTCAGGGACTACATACTCTTCAGCTGAAAGCAGCGGATACAGAGGATAAAGCTGTTATTTTATTTGCTTTTGTTCTGTTTTATTAAAGGGATAGTTCACCCAAAAATGAAAATGACCCCATGATTTACTCACCCTCAAACCATAGATGTATATGACTTGCTTATTTAAAATGAATACAATCAGAGTTATATTAAAAAATGTCCTTGCTCTTCTAAGCTTTGTAATGGAAGTGAATGGGTGTTGAGATTTTGAAGTCCGATAAAGTGCATCCATCCATCATAAAAAGTACTCCACATGGCTCCGGAGGGTTAACAAAGGTATCCTGAAGTGAATTGATGCATTTTTGTAAGAAAAATATCTGCATTTAAACTTTTTCAAACCATAATTGGACGTTCACGAGAGAGTGGCATTCCAGCCAGTGACGTAGGATGTAGGTGTAGCTAGATTTGGGTACTGAACTCAGTACTTTTAAGGGTAAATTGAGTCACTTCATGAGAATTTTACCATTTCATTTAAGAAAACTAGCATCGTATCACACCGTATAGTAACTGTAAATAAAAATACGATTTAAAATGTAACAGAAATATATTGTTCTTGTATTGCTTTTGTACAGTATAATGTACTTCTTTATATATTGCTTTTTCTGTCAAATGTCACTAAAACAATTAAATAATAAAGATAAGAATTACAACCAGATTAACCACTTAATTGTAGAAAAAAAATACAATTATTATTAAAACTTTTTAAAGGAATATTCACACGGTTTTTCTTCAATGTATTAATTTTAACAGGAGACCTCTGTTTGTTTGCCAAAAAATAAAAGTG
The DNA here is from genome assembly GCA_036247105.1 of Cirrhinus mrigala. Lineage (NCBI taxonomy): Eukaryota > Metazoa > Chordata > Actinopteri > Cypriniformes > Cyprinidae > Cirrhinus > Cirrhinus mrigala. The sequence goes on along the minus strand of CM070020.1, from coordinate 8,736,245 downwards.
TTTAATTTTCATTTGATTAAAAATAAATAAATGTTTAATGCCTTCAGCTGATTATCAGAAAAATTAAAACACAAACATTTCTGGAAAAAAAGAAAAGAAAGAAAGAATAAGATTGTAGGGCCCTATTGGTCAAAATGTTGAAATTGAGAGTTTGGACTTATTTTTCCAATGACATAATTGTTTTTGTTATTACACAGAGAGTAAAGTACCAAAAAAAAAAGGTTAATGTTGGGTACCGGCACCGAATTTCATGCACCGATACACTCTTAAAAATAATGGTGCTTTAAAAGGATCTTCACAGCAGTGCCATAGAAGAACCATTTTTGGTTCCACAAAGAACCATTCAGTCAAAGGTTCTTAAAGAACCATCTCTTTCTTACCTTTTTATAATCTGGAAAACCTTCTTTCGCCACAAAGAACCTTTTGTGAAACAGAAAGGTTCTTCAGATGTTAAAGGTTCTTTATGGAACCATTTCGACAAAAATGGTTCTTCTGTGGCATCGTGAAGCACCTTTATTTTTAAAAGTGTACCGGTACCATACCGGTTAAAATGTGAATGGTACCCGACCCTAGGCGTACGCTACGCCTACGTCCTGCGTCACCTGCTAGAATGCCACTGTTTCGTGAATGCAAGTAGAGCTTTTAGTGGAAGCTACAGATTAGGGTTAATAATGATATTATCACACACATCGATTTGCTTCAGAAGGCCTTTATTAACCTCAAGAGCTGTGTGAAATACTTTTTATGATGGATGGATGCATTTTATTGAACTGTAAAATCTCAACAGCCATTCACTTCCATTATAAAGCTTGGAAGAGCCAGGACATTTTTTTAATAGAACCCTAACTGTATTCGTCTGAAAGAAGAAAGTCATATACACAGGTTGAGTAAATGATGGGGTAACTTTCATTTTTATCTATCCCTAACTATCCCTACTTTGTTAGTACACTGTTAGGTGCCTAATGAAAACACCATCAAGATCACTTGTTAAAATGTTGTAGTAACCATAGTATTCAGCAGTTAATATGTTTTTAAATATGTATGATATTTTGTAGATCAGTGGGTTTCTTCTCAGACCAGATGTCTGTCATTTTCCTCTCTTAGTTTGGGGACAACAAATTTGAAATAATATTAGATGTTTAAACTATAAGAAAATTATAGTTTATACTTGAAATTCTTTTTTAATTTTATATTTCATACCATTTAAAAATTTTGTGTCAGTAAGATTTTTTCTGAAGACATTAATCCTTTAATTCAGCAAGGATGCATTAAATTAATCCAAAGTGACTGTAAAGTCCTACTTTGTAACAAAAAAAGAATAATCTTTTAAGAATAATGCTTTTCTTTTGAACTTTCTATTCTTCAAAGAATCCTTAAAAAAGTGTCATGGTTTCCACAAACGTTTTCAACATTAAAAATGATGAGATTAGCTTTTCCTTTTTGTGATTAGAGCTTTTCATCCTCCAAACCCATCCTTGTGTCTTGATCTTATAGCAGAAAGCACACTCTGATCCTGTGGGGTTCATGCGTTTTCTTGAGACATCAAAGTACGATGGTGCATATTGGATATTTGGATCTGTCAATTCTCCTCTCACTTCCTTATACTGGCAACATCAATACTATATTGTTCTGCCTCTTTCTTAGGAGGACACAGCAGCTTTCTTTTTTTTTCCGCCACTGTTCTTATTACACGCTGCTTTTTATTTGCTTTTACATGATGAAAAGTTCAGCTCAGACTCACAAAAGAATAAAGCAGATAAGAGTGTGCAAGAGAGGTGAGGGAAAAAATGTACAATATAAAAAGAGTAATACTTTGCCTTTGAATCGCAAATCCAATTATCCAGCGGCCGAGGCCTGAGGTGACCTATCCGGTGCGTTATGCTTGTCCTTGTTTTTTTAAACGTAAGATTTCATTTCATTTTTTTCATCAAGGCCACAGTGACTGCAGATTTTATCAGAATATTTGAAGCGAGGCATCTTTGCTGCTATTGTCCAGAAGAGCCTCAGTCCAATGATGTTGATTCAATCTTCAATCCTACCCATAAAAATGACACCTTATTAAATATCGGACTCATTTATGCTCTAATATTTGAGCATTAGCTGTAATAATGGGAAGTTGAAATTACAACCATCGTAACCTTCAGATACTTCTATCAACATTTTATTTATTTATTTATTCAAAACCTATTCGAAAAGTACGAACTGACCTAACCAGTGCAAAATATGTCTATTTATTTCTCCTCGCAAGTCTATTTCATGCCTACCTGCCTCCAGTACTTCAGCTCTCTCTGTGGATCTTGTTTGATGATATGCCCAAGAGAAGACATGCAAAGAAGGAAGAACATCTCTCATCTTATCTGCCCTTTTCTTTCTGATGCACTCCTCCTCCTCCTCTCCTTTCTTCCTCTACCCTGTTGCTATTCCCGTCCCCTCTATTTGGGTCACTGCACTCATCCATGAGGGTAGGAGACAGATGGGAATTTCCCTCCACTCCTGCTTTCCGTTTTCCCCAGGTCCTCCTCTCCTTTGTGTCTCTTCCTGTGTCTCCAGAGGTGACGCTATAGATTTATCTCGGTTGAACATCATAGCCTAGATTACAAGGCCTGTTCTGGACGTTTTAGGGCTGCTGATGTACTGGTGGTTTGTCTGTGATGTGCTGGTAGCCTAATAGTTAATGATCTGAGCTGCTACTCGATTGCTGGTTCAGTCTCATGTAAGATGACCCAGAAACTCAATAGTTCCTGTTAGATCACGGTCTCGCTCTATCAACATTGTGCCCTTGAGCAAGGCACTTAACCACAGGTGCTCCAAAGAGACCGTCTGTGAAATTAGTCTAGAGTAAGTCTCATTGGATGAAAGCCATCTGCTAAATGACAAGTAAAAACAGCAAATAGTATTTTCAATGGTTAGGTTGTGAAGTCATATTTGAGTTTAATTTCATATCTGGATATGAACAATTGCATCTGCTAAGTAATAAAAAGGGCCAGTATTTGGAGAATCTCTACTGTCAGCTTTTTTAGATTCCTCAACAACAACAAAGCAATGATGCAAAATATTTTTAGATTGTTATATTGCATTAGTGGGTAATTGTATCAGTTATTTATTTATTTATTTACAGTTTTTATTTAAAAAGTACTGATTTTATATCTATATACTCTGATATTGCATCAATACTTTTGATCTATCTATCAGTATTTATTTGTTTAAAAAGTATCATGCATTGTGATATTATATTAATACAATGTCAGTATCAATAAATATATATTGGTTAGTGATTTCAATCAATTTCAATGTTGATATCAATATTTATTTAAAATGTACCATGGTATTATCATTGTATATCTATATATTGTGATATTGCATCAATCCTATGGTTTTATTTATTTATTTATTTAAAAAGTGCCATGAATTTACCATAGGCTATCAATATTGTGCTATTGCATCAAATACAATATCAGTATCACTATCAATAAATATCTGTTGAATAGCTATATCAAGTTAATATTAATAGATCCTTCTGTCAGTATTTATTTAAAAAGTATCATAGTGTTACCATTGTAAATCTATACAGTATTTTGTGATATTGCATCAATACTTCAGATCATTATACCAATATATATTTAAAAAGTACCATGCTATTACCATCATATATTTATATATGGTATCTTTGTCAGTATTTATTTATTTAGTAAGCAAATACCGTGATGTCATGTATCACTATTTTTTATTTTATTTTATTTTATTTTATTTTATTTTATTTTATTTTATTTTAGATTAGACCCCACAGTACAATAATATACTGGATGACAATAATATGCTGGTCTGTCAAAAATATGTATTATTACTTTTTGATTAGTATATTTAACCATGATTTTACCCCAATGTTCTTTTACACTCTTTGGAGTTTTTATTGATTTTTAATTTTTTTTTTTAAAGAAGTCCCTGCATTTATTTGATCCAAAGTACAGCAAAAACTTTACTATTTCAAATAACTATTTCTATTTGAAAATATTTTAAAATGTGATTTATTCCTGTAATTTCAAAGCTATAATTTTAAAAATTTTTAGCATCATTACTCCAGTCACATCATCCCTCAGAAATCATTCTACTATTTTAATTTGCTGCTCAAAACATTATTATTATTATTACTATTATTATTATGTTGAAAACAGCTGAGTAGAATTTTTTTCAGGGTTCTTTGATGAATAGTATGTTCAGAAGAACAGCATTTATCTGAAATAGAAATCTTTTGTAACATTATAAATGTCTTTATCATCACTTTTTATCAATTTAACACATCCTTGCTAAATAAAAGTAGTAATTTCTATAATGTCTTTCCCAAAGAAAAAAAAATTATACTGACTCCAAGCTTTTTAATGGTATAGTGCATAATGTTACAAAAGCTTTTTATTTCAGATAAATGCTGTTCTTCTGAACATACTATTCATCAAAAAGTCCTGAAAGATAAATGCAGACTTGGTGAACAGAAAAGAATTCTTTAAAAAACATTAAAAATCTTACTGTTCAAAAACCTTTGACTGGCAGTGTATGCATATATTTGATTTATCAGCATCACTGTTTAGGTTAGATAAGGACTCAATGCATTTTTTGTTGTTGTTGTAAAGAATGACATCTCCTAACATTACCACTCCATCAGCGACAGGTAAACAGGTCCGTTCAGCTGGTTTGAAGGACGCGGCAGCGGTCAGAATGATGACATCATTTACCTCCTCCGTACAGTATCATATGGCGTGGTAATGTAGGTGCGCAGAGGCCCGGTGTGCATTTAAGAGCAAACCCAGGCACATTACCCTCCCCCAAAGTCTGGGCTGAAAATCAGCAGTGGACTGTGGGTTTGTGAGGCAGGAGTCTCTGAGGGAACAGTTTGGGAGTGTGTGTGTGTGTTGGGAGGTCAAGGACGGTCTCATATGCCCTGCCTCTGGCTGCTCTGGCGTGTACCCTTGTGGCGTTTATTTAAAGAGCTCATCAGGCTCCGTGCACACACACAAACTCTATACCCAAAGTGTCCTGCCTCCCAGTCTGCCGGATTAATTAATCTCTTTTCCCCTCCTGATCCAGGAGAGCTGTTGAAAAGGGCCTTGCCTCTTGCTGGTGGGCATCAGATGCCAGCGCTGAACTATTCATCACTACGACTTCTGGGAGAGAGAGAGAGCGGGAGGGAGATGAATGGATAAAACAAGAAAAAAAGAAGAAACATGAGAAGGGAGGAGAGGGTGGAGGGGTGAAGGAGGCTCTCTCCCAGCTGGCCGGGGCTATGATTAAAAGTAGGGATGTTTCTATTGTGTAGCTGACAGAAGTCTTCATAATAATGTATGTATTGCTGAGGTGAGCACTCGGGGACGATGGGAAGGACGTAATGAGGGACGTTGGGGCATTATGTCGAGGAGAATTTCAGGGGATTTGAGGCTTGCAGGGGACAAACCAACCTAGGCTCGCTGGAAAAGCATACCTATAGTTTTGCAAAACTCAAAAATCATACTTATACCTACAGTTCACTGTAGTTTCTAGCTGAAATAAACACTAGTGGAAATAAAACAACAAATGTTAATTCTTTTCACACCAATTATGATTACGGGGCAGATTGATTCCTAGCATAATACTATGTTATGACCTCAAAACACTTTTACTACAGTGCATGATTTGTGAAAGAAATACATTTTGACGTTTCGACGTTTGCATCACATAACCAGCTCCGTAACCAGGCTTTTCTGAAATAGTAAACTTGCTCAGTAGTTCACCTGGTACATCACTGCAGTTGGGGTGTGAAGCACTCAGGAATGAGTCCCGTGAGCAACGATTATAGAGTCCTATGATTTCCGCAGTGCGGAAAACGCGATTGAAATCATGGAATCCAGTCATAAAAATGGAATTTACTGTATAAAGTGGAATGTTACGAAATTTGACAAATTTTGGATAAATCAATAAAAAGTAGGTCAGTACACTTAAATCAAAACATGGTCTAGAGTCTGTGAATATTAAGCTCAGTGTTTCCCCTGCCATTATATTAGGGGGGTGGCCCGCCCCCTTTGAAGGTCAAATTAATTTTATTTAATTTTATTTTCTGTATAGCGCCAGATCACAGCGACAGATCACACCTTTCCTATAGAACAGGTCTATACCTTGTTCTTTTATTAAACAAACTAAATGGTCTTATGTTATTTATCTTATGTACACGACGGCATATCATTTCTGTCTCTACATGGATGCGCGTCTGCAATTTCTCCTCCACAAAAACGCGGACGGGATCGCGGAGTCCATTCATAAAAACGCTATTTACTCTATAGCGCGGAATGCCACGTAATTCGTCAGTTTTTGGTTGAATAAATCAAAATTGGGTCTGTCACTTAATTCGAATCGCGATATGGACTAGTGTCTGTGAATATTAAAACGCGAAAAGACGGTTTAGATATGAATCCTGCATGTTCTGCTTGGCTCTGTATGTATGGATGACGGAAACACAGTTTCGTTTACTACACAAATACTGAAGCACACGTGATGCTTGCGGTGATTTTCAGCTTCTGCGTCTCATTATATGATGATATGAACACATGAACTTCATCTCATCTCATAATTTCATGTGAATTTTACCGTTTCATTTGAGAAAACTAGCATCATATCATACTGTATACACACAAACTTCACAGCAACCTGTCAAAATAAAAGTACAGTTTAATGTAACAGAAATATATTACTTTTGTATTACTTTTGTACAGTATAATGTATGTCTTTATATATTTCTATTTCTGGCTAATTTAAATAAAACAATTAAATGATAAAAATAAATATTACAACCAGATTAACCACTTAATTGAATAAAAAAAATTCTACAATTATTATTAAAACTTTTTTAACAGAATACTTACACAATTTTTTTTTCCAAGTATTAATTTTAACAGTAAATCTCTGTTTGTTTGCCAAAAAATAAAAGGGTTTAATTTTCATTTGATTAAGAATAAATAAATGTTTAATGACTTTGTTTGATTTTCAGAAAAATTAAAACACAAAAATTAAAAAAAAAAAAAAAAAAAGAAAAGAAAAAGATTGTAGGGCCCTATTGTTCAAAATGTTGAAATTGAGAGTTTTGGACTCCTTTTTTTACTGAAATAAATGTTTTTGTTATTATACAGAGTGTAAGTTACCGAAAAAAGTACTGTTGGGTACCGGCACCCACTACTACTAATAAAATTATGGTAACACTTTAGTATAGGGGACAATTCTCACTATTAACTAGTCACTTATTAGCATGCCTATTTCTTATAAAGCACCTCGTACCCTATACCTGAACTTAACAACTCCCTTACTCACTATTAATATACAGCAGATTAGGAGTTTGTCAAGCAAAAACTGTATGGTTTGTTAATAGTGAGAACTGGACCTTAGAATAAAGTGTGATCAAAATTATAATTAAAACATTGGGGTTTTTTTAAGGAATATTTACCAGAAATGTTTTTTAAACAGAAAAATGTGAATACACAACACAATATTTCTGAAAAAAAAAAGAAATAAAATAATAATAAATTATTTTTTAATAAATTAATTAGATATGCTTTTAATAATTAAAATTGAATGAAAATGGAATCCAGAAAAGTATTAAAAAACAGAATTTGGTAAAAAAAAAAACAAATGAATTTAAGAAAAAAAATGAAACGTATTTCAAAACCTTAAAAATTTAATTTTTGTTAAATGTTTAATAAATTGCTGTTAAATTGTTAACGTTTCATGGTTTCAATTAATTAGACATGCTTTTTAATTTAACCATTAAAACAGGAGTCTAGAAAATAAAAAAATAATTAAAAAACAAACACACACACAAACAAAAATGGAATTTAGGAAGAAATAAAAATGTTTTTTACGATTATGATAAAAGAGTTCAAAGCTATGTAGAAGCAAGCTAAAATGAGATGGTTCCTCCAGCAAATAATTTTTCACCTCTAGTGTTACTCGCCAGACATTTTATTTATGAAGTACTACGATAAGTACTGCCAATGTAATAAAATGCTGACAGATTCATGTTCGTGGATACAACTAAAAACGGTTTTTAACAACTCTATTTCCCTTTTAAAGTGTCACAAAATTTGCAAGAAGCAACACAAATATCATTTTGCAAAAATGATGCCACATGCCGGTTTTTCCAATGAGCCTGAGTTGGGTGAAATCCAATTCACACCAAGAATGATAAATGTAACAAAGTTTTAAAAATCATTCTACTTTTAAAAGAGTAGCAGAGTTTACACCACAGCTGTAGTAGTAACAGCATAGAAAAATTCTATCATTGGATGCACTTTCAGAATGATTCTTTGCAGTTAATGAACGATAGAAAGATTTCAGCCAATCTTGAGCATTTAAAGCAACAGACAACCTTGTAGTTATTGTTACAGTATTGTTCTTGGTGTGAATGGGCCTTATAGTCTGATGGATTCTGATTGGCTGTCATTGTTTTTATTGTTCAAAATAATTTTTAAAATGATTCCAACAATAGCATTCCTCTGTATTCTCATAGAATTAAAATGATTATTAAAGCATTATGATTATTCCTATAGTTATCACCCCTGGTGTGAACAAGCCTTTAGTCATTAGATTTGTAACCTCCGTCAGCATGTGCTCTGCACCACCACATTTCTTTTTCTTTTCAAAGGCGACGTTTTCTCTTGAGAAGGATTGGTCTGTGAACAAAGGTGGGGGAAATAAGGTAAAAATGGGAGTTAAGAGGCCTGAAACGTAGTGCGTGTCTAAGAGAATAGGATGATGCAAATGAACAGACATAAGAAGAAAGGAATGAAAAGCAATCGTAAGCGAGGGAGAGGGAGGAGCGCGGCATTCGCGTCAGCCTTTGATCAGAGCGGCACCTGATGCGGCGGAGGCTCCGGGGTGCTTCTGCGCGAAACACATCAAGGACAGAGCTAACAAACTAGAGACAAAAACAAACCAACTAACAGAGAGGTCCGTCGCTGAGCAGCGGTGGGTGGCACGCCTCTCTTATCTCTTTCCTCTGCGCAAACACGCTCGCAGTGACAGCGAAAGCAGAAGATTGCCTCTGAAAAGCTTTGAGTTCAGTTTAAAGAGGAAATGTTTACATTTAGAGCTTTTCCTAGAATTTTCCCCAGGCCCGGCTGCTGATATGACTGCCGGAAGACCTGCATGTGTTAACTAGATGAACTAGATTAGACAGTTTTATCATGAAATCTATACTGGTGGATTCACTGGTCCATTAGCTAGGAGAAAACACTGATTTATGAATCTTTTCAATGCATTGGTTGAACTGGTTAATAACGATTCATTTGTGAATTAGACTGAGCGGTTCTCAAGTCATCAACTCACAACTCACTGAGCCAAGATCTCTCTTGTGATCATGTTCATTGCATACTGGTTTAATATTTTATTTAAATTTAATAATATAAAATTAAGAAGCCCCACACATGACATGCAGGTAGTGCTGCTATGTAGTGCGTTGGATATAATTAATTCCCTCGCTATTATGTGAATAATATGTGATCATGCAGGGCTCAACGCTAAGGATTTTTTCTACTGGCCCTGCCACAAAAAACAAAAATAGTTGCTGTTGTCAATGTTTTTGACTCGTGTTATCTTTTATTTTAATAAACAAGCTTATATGACATCAGAATTTTACATACCAATTAAATTGTACAATACTCGATTCCAACTTCAGTATCACAGCAAAACCTACTAGCCTAATAAATATAAAGTTCAAACATTATTTGTTTGTTCAAAAATTGTTAATTAGAAATGAAACTATGCTTTATGGAAAAAGCAGACGGACTAAATTAACGCAAATTCCGTCTCTGCCAGCAGGTGTCACTTATGGAATGATGATACAGCGTTTCCTTGGTTGCCGCTGTAAACAAAGCAGCAGCGTGCTTATGAAAACGCCATGTAAACATTTCTTAATACTGAGGGGAACTTACTCTCCTCAGAGATGCATTAATAGAAACCCTGTTTCAATATTTAGGATAATATTTCCAATTTTTTCGCAATGTAAACCGTGATCTTGCTCTGCCTGCCACAGTGTTTTTTTCTCTTTGCGTTCGTCTTCAGCGTCTCTGGCCTCTGTTAATGGATGCTTAAAGACTTTGTAATATTTCCACACACATGAAATTCTGAAAATTTATTGCATGCGGTTCGTGTGCAAGCCCGGAACAGAGCTCAGTTGAAATATGTCTGGTCGATTGGTGCATCTGTACACCACTGTAAAAATATAGATTAATCACTTTTAAAGCTACAAAGTTACTTCTCAAAATGGGTATTTTGACATACTTTTCCGTCAAAGCTGTACTTTTATAGGCTATCTGTCGTCAGAGACGCATCTATCTGTGATCGCTTTAAAATTTAATTGATCAAGGTACGTGCAAATGATAAACTTTCGTGACAACGCAGCAGTGGCCCAATCGGGCCAGTAATAGATTCGTCAACTGTCCCAAGCGTCTTTCACGCTGGCCCCGGGCCATCGGGCACTCCTTATTGTCGAGCCCTGTCATGTAATCAGTAAAATAGTAACTGTAATCTGATTATGAGTATTTTAAATTGTAATTTAATGTAATTGCAAGAGTTACTACTCAACCTTTTGATTTGTTCTACTTCCTGTCCGCATTCTCATAAAGCTGTTGCTGCTGCTGTGTTATGTTATGGATAGAGATACTTTAATTGGATTTTATTTTAAGTTGGGAATGATTTGAGACATTCTCAAAAGCCTTGCTGTGTTGCATTTAATTATTTTATGTGAGAGGCATCTGCATCGGTTTAGTATGCGGACAGGAAGTAGAAAAAATTATTATTTTGTGCAGTTTACTTAAAACTAGGAAATGAATTATACTGAATGCACAATTTACTGAAAAATGGAACGAATTAGTAATTTATGTGCACGATTACATTGTTTTCTGTATGTCATGTGCAGGTTCTGTAAAAAAATATTTTTAATGAAATAATTTAAATCATGCATAAAATAGGTAATAAATATGAAATAATGTAATAAATAATCAAAGGTATACTTACAAATTGTAGCCCGTTACTGACTCCAAATTACATGACAAATATTTTAATTAGTAACGTAATCCATTACATTACACATTTTAGGCAATATAATTGGATTACTTTTAGATTACTTTTAGATTACTTTTGACCTGACTCGTTTATCACATGATTTAAATAGGATAATCTTGTACCATATTGATATAAAAATACAAAGAGTAAGAAAATATATTTCATTCATTGTAATTAACAACATGAAGTGCATTAAAACATTATATTTTAGGGTTTCCTAAATTGGGGTTTGTAAAGGAACTGCAAGGTGTTTGAAAAGCTAATAATTAATTAAATCATAAAAATGTAAAATTAATATAAGAAATTTTAATATAACTCAAAATAAAACACTTACTAAAAATGAAAAAAAATAAATAAATAAAATAAAATAGTTTACTGCTAGTTTATTGCTATTTTGTGAATAATGTGGTAATCATGTAATCAATAAAAAAGTAACTGCAGTCTGATTATGAGTATTTTAAATACTAATTTAATTTAATACTTAATTTAATCTAATTACAAGTACTTAATTTTTGGAATCTGATTTTAATTTAATTTTAATTTTTAATTTCTGAATTTAATACTTTTAATTTGATACTAAATTAGTATTTAATTTTTGGAATCTGATTATGTAGTTCAGATTACATGTACTCAGTACTCAGTACTTTTTCAGCCAACAGAAGTAGATTAATATTAATATTATAATTAATGTGTTTCTTTATTGTAAATGCTAATTATATTTAGGTTATGATTTTGTTTTAATGTGCTAAATTCTGAAAATAAAATGATAAATATATGAAATTACTATAATCACCCTTAATCAGAGGTAAAATCAGTTGAAAACAGTTGAGTTGCTTCATATTTGTCATAAGGGTAATTTCAAATCCATTGATGTATGGTTTGTTATGATTGGACAATAATTGGCCGAGATACAACTATTTGAAAATCTGGAATCTGAGGGTGCAAAAAAAAAATCTAAATATTGAGAAAATCGCCTTTAAAGTTGTCCAAATAAAAATGAAAATGAAAAATTAAGTTTTGATATATTTACGGTAGGAAATTCACAAAATATCTTCATGGTAAACACAATCTTTACATAATATCCTAATGATTTTTGGCATAAAAGAAAAAATTGATCATTTTACCCATACAGTGTATTTTTGGCTATCATGATACATTTTGTCAGGATTCTTTGATGAACGAAAAGTTTTTCCCTTGATGTAGAAATCTTTTGTAATTTTATAAAAGTCTTCACTGTCACTTTTGATCAGTTTAATGCATCCTTGCTGAATAGAAATGTCAAGGACTACATAATGACAGAAATGAGTCATCAGCTAGACCAGCACCAAACCGGCTCTAACCAGTCTACACTTTTTTAACCAGCGGACTTTTTTTTTTATTTTCCCTAAAAAGGGATATCCATTCTCACTGAGCAGCTAACCTTTAACATTTTTGGGGAGTTACAGAAATGAGATTCTCCCCTCAGCGTCAGACAGGATGAAAGAGAAAGAAGTGTAAACTCTTCCACGGCCTCATCTGTAAATAGCCGAGACTCACAGGGAGAACATGTCATTTATTTGCCACGTTTCTGCCGTGAGGTGAAAATTGTGCTTTGTGCTTCCACAGGCCCATCAGCATAAACCTTGAAAAAGCACCGTGTTGTTTTGCTAAAGGGATTGTGGAGGAATGACCTTTAGAAAAGATAAACGACACGTTGCAAACAGCTGACTGAATCTGTAGGATTAGACATGCTGATTACGAGGACGCAAATACAGAAGAGTATGCAGATGATGTGATGATTGAGGCCAAGGAGGTCTAACACTGTTCCCCCATCTACGTCTCAGTGCAATCTCGCTCTTTAACAGTGAGTTATAACTCCTTGCGAGATCCTATATCAGATCCTGATAGTCACAGCCCGCAGCCTTTTCCAGCGCCGCTATCTAGCCAAAAAAGACACGGTTTGATCCCAGCTCTGCCACTGAGCTGCTGTAAAGTTAATTGAAGTCGAAAATAGTGGGCCTCTTGATCTACTGCCACACCTGCAGCCGAGTCTGTGTGCTTCAAATTTAGGTCTGTCAAAGGCGCGTTTACTGATACGGATCTCACCTGTCTGGACATCATTAGCCAGTGCTGCACCACGGAGCGGAACTAACGTCTGGCCTGGCTGACGGTGGGACTCCCGGCGCGCTGGGCGAGCGGTGAATCAGAGCTGATGTAGCAATGCTGATCCACAGATCTCAGCACAGTGTCCTGAGACAAAATGAGGCGAGAGCTGCTCCGTATATCTAACCTTTACCGTAAGGCAGTTTTAGAGTTTGCTGAAGCGATCATATTTCAGTTGATCTATCTGCAGTTTAGAGATTAATGGATGCCTCGGAAAGAAATCTGATTAGATCGTGGAAAGCGGTGGGAATTGATTGCCACATGTGTTTGCGGTGTCTTTTGAAACCGTGCCAGAGCCGAGCGGCGGGGGTGTGGGCTGCGCACACAGCAGAGGAAGTCTCCAAACCAGTCATTTAGACTATTGTGTGGCTTTTCCAGTTGCTCACACTGGCGCGTGGCTGTGGGGGGGCCCCTGGCGGCGTTCAATCACAATCACGGAAACAGCGTTTTAGCTGCTCCGATGTTGATTATTGATTCATGTGCACAGCCAACCAAAAATAAGACACATGCTGACTGACATGACGGAGTGGTGGTGTAAAGACGCCTCAGGAGACTTTGCCGGTCCAACTGCTTTACTTTGATGTGAAGGACATTTTTTAGCTCAGAGCTTTATTCTGGAGAAATAGAATCAGTTCCCTCTCATTTGTGTCACTCATTGATTGGTTAAAATCTTCCTGCTGTAGCTCACCAGATTTATGCTTTCTGAATGACAGGAATTGCACACATGCTATATATATGTGACCCTGGACCACAAAACCAGTCTTAAGTCGCTGGGGTATATTTGTAGCAATAGCCAAAAATACATTGTATGGATCAAAATTATTGATTTTTGCTTTATGCCAAAAATCATTAGGATATTAAGTAAAGATCATGTTCCATGAAGATATTTTGTAAAATTCCTAATTTTTGATTAGTAATATGCTAAGAATTTTATTTGGACAACTTTAAAGGTCATTTTCTCAAAATTCAGATTCTTTTGCACCCTCAGATTCCAGATTTTCAAATAGTTGTATCACGGCCAAATATTGTTCTATCATAGCAAACTATACATCAATGGAAAGCATATTTATTCAGTATGTATAAATCTCAATATGGAAAAATTGACCCTTATGACTGGTTTTGTGGTCCAGGGTCACACACATATATATATATATATATATATATATATATATATATATATACACACACTTTTGGGCTTTTATTCAGACATGATAGTAAAGTGGAGAGGGAGCAGAGCGGGATTCAAACTCAGGTAGCCATGAGCACAGTTGTGCTGTATGTCAGCACACTAACCACAAAGCTATCGGTGCTGACGCACACCTGCAATATTTTTTTATTGAAGATAATTTTAACCTACTGAAGAGCAGTAATTTAAGGAAAAGTGATAGATTATGATAAAAATGTAGCACTTAAAGAATAGAAAGAAATAATGTCTTCTGAAAAAAATTAAATCAATAAAAAAAATTAGAATAAACTTAGAATCATTATAATGTACAATAGAAATTTTTGTTGTAAAAATGTGAAAGTGCGACTGATAAATCAAAACAATAAATTTTTGTCAAAATAGGTTGTATCCAACAAGTGCATTTAGGATGAATTTTACATTTTACAATTACATTTTGAAAAATTATAAATGTTCATCTTTTAAAAAATTCTATTTAAAATAAATAGAAAAATATAATTTGAAAAATGATTTGAGAATATGTTGAAAAAGTACAGAAACTTTTAATACTTTGAAATGGGCAGTAAACTCTATAATACCCAGTTAATAAAATTCAAAAGGAATATTTTTTTTATATGCTGTATGTTGTAGTAAATTAATCATAAATTCACTGCATACTACCTATTTATTGTTGTTTTTTATTTAATTTTCCCCCTTTTTTTAAAAAAAAAAAAAAGGTTTGTTATTCATACTTTACATTATAATGATTTTAAATTTATTGTAAATTCACTTGGCAGCATAATTATACTTGAATTTCTTTCTTCTTTTTTATAGAATATTTATCTTTTATTATAATTTGTATTATAATTATATAATAAAATATCCTTGTATAATATTATAACTTGTAAAGTATTACTTTTTGTTGGAATTTTAAATCAGATACTTCTTTCATTATTGTATTGCTTTAATTTCTCTTTTAATTCTTTTCTTTTCTTTTTTCTTTTTTCCCTTGAAGCACCAACTGCTGCTTTTTGGAGACAATATCAGTAATTTTATGCTCATCAAGGCTGTATTTGTTTGATTTAAAATACATAAAAAACAAATATTTTGAAATATTATTGCAATTTCTAATATTGGTTTCCTATTTTAACATAACATTAAAAATATAATTTCTGTGACGCAGCACTGAATTTAAATCAGTCTTACTTCAGTCTTCAGTGTCACATGATCCTTCAGAAATCATTTTAATATACTGATTATTATATTATGATCTTATTATCAGTGTTGAAACTGTTGTGCTGCTGTGATACTATTTTCAGGATTCCTTAATGAATGAAAAGTTCAAAAGAACCGCATTTATTCAAAATAGAAATCTTTTTTAACAATGTAAGTCTTTACTATCATTTTTTTTAAATCCATTTAACACATCTTTGCTAAATAAAAGTATTAATTTCTTAAAAAAAGAAAAAAAATGTAGTAGTGTAGTTATTTTGTATAAACACTGTTCTTTTTAACTTTTTTTAATCAAAGAATCAACAGATTTCTGAAAGATCATGTGACACTGAAGACTGGAGTAATGATGCTGAAAACTCAGCTTTGTTTTACAGGAATAAATTGTATTTTAAAGTAGATTAAAATAGAAAACTGTTATTTTAAATTGCAATAATATTTCACAAATGTACAAAATTTTCAGTATTTTTGATCAAATAAATGCAGCCTTGATGAGCATCAGAAACTTCTTTAAAAAACAGAAAAATCTTTTTTGTACACCCTTATACAAATGCCTGTGAGTGATATTAACATTTGTTGGCGGGGCATATCTCATGCCTCACAGGCCTAAGATATTTAATATGTTGCTGTTTACTTGACATTAAACTATCTGTACAAACACTCCCTAATTGAATTCTCAAGAGTGTATTATACCATGCTGAACATCTTTAATATGGAGATTACAGTGATAAAAGTTCAATTTACTGTCCATCAGAATGAGACTGATAAGCTGTTAGTCAGTTTAAGGTATTAAAATTCATCCCTGTGCAAAGAGTTCATCTGAGGGCGTCTGATACTCCTTTTAACACATTTAAAGTACAGATGACCCCAAAGTGTCTCTCTGAGTCTCTGTGCACCGCTCTCTCTCTTCTCTTTCCTCCCGTTCCTCTCGCCGTCTATTGCTCTCTCGCTCGCGCTCGCATCTGGAACAAGAACTTCAAACCACATCTCTATCCCCTCGCTACTCCGCTTTAAAATTCAACCCCTTGCTCGTCTATCCGCTTTAAAACCTCACTTCAAAAAGGAACACATTTTTTTTTTCCCTTCATTATCAGTGAAGTACTCTTATTAGAGTTTGTTATTAATATGCATCCAGTAGCCAGTATTTGTGTAAATTTCTGAATCGGATTGTGTAGGAATTGGGCAGGAAGGATAATTGGTTGGAGGGAGTGATGTTTAAGAGGAAGAGGGATGGGAAAGAGGTGTGGAGTGACAGCGCTCTGTTTATTTGGAGCCACAGGTCATGCATGGAGAGACGGACCGATGAGGGGAATCTTGATTATGAGCGGATGCCTGTACCAACATGTCTGTTATTGCTTCCTCTTTCAATCATTCATGCATTAATTTATCCTCCTTTGAGTGTTTACTCTGTTAAAACACATGAACTGATCTATGCTCTGAGCTCACAAATGGTTTTGTGTGGGAGTGTAGACCGTTAACAGTGACCCTCATGTTTTGTTAAATTAAGAGATCTGTGTGTTTGTAACTCCAAGGTCTTGAGGAGCTTTAGCTGCAGGGTCTCGTTACAGTGGTGACTCCGGCGGATTTTTACGAGGACGTGTTTCATGTGTCTGGTTTGCTGCCATCACTTGACTCCAGCAGCCTTTGATAGGAGCTTCAAAGCTCAGGCTGTGAGTGTCTCTCTCCACATGAACTGGCACATTCTCTGAGCGCATCATTCACCTGCTCTCCTCTCCTCCTCCACATCACATACCGCCCATTTCCCCACCCGCCTACGTATGTCCCATCACCTCTCGCTTACACATTGACTTGTCACTTTGCATACATGTGAGCGAATCTCTTGGTTTTGGGTCATATTTCACCTCAGAATCACAAAAGTATATATTTTACAGAAGAAAATGCTATATTTTTGAGGGGGCACCAATACCAATCCTGGTCCGTCAATCAATCCATCCCTGAGTGACGCAGCAAAAATGGCTATCTATCTATCTATCTATCTATCTATTGTCCGTCTGTCTGTCCGTCCATTAATCCATCCGTCTATCAATCTGTCTGTCTCTCAGTCCGTCCAACCGTCTGTCCGTCCGTGCGTCCATCCATCTCTCTATCTGTCTGTCTGTCTCTCTGTCTGTCCGTCCGACTGTCCGTCTGTCTATCTATCTATCTATCTATCTCATCCATCCATTCATTAATCCATCCATCCGTCTGTCAATCTCTCTATCTCTCAGTCCATCCATCCATCCGACTATCCGTCTATCATCTATCTATCTATCTATCTATCTATCTATCTGTCTATCTATCTGTCTATTTATCTGTTGTCCGTCTGTCCATCCATTCATCCATCCGTCTATCAATCTATCTATCTCTCAGTCCGTCCAACCGTCCGTCCGTCCATCCATCCATCCGTCTATCTATCTATCTATCTATCTATCTGTCTGCCTGTCTGTCCGTCCGTCCGTCCGTCCGTCCATCTATCTATCTCGTCCGTCCATTCATTCATCCATTTGTCTGTCAATCTATCTCTCAGTACATCCATCCATCTATCTGTCTATCATCTATCTGTCTGTCTATCTATCTGTCTATCTGTCTGTCGTCTGTCAGTCCGTATGTCTGTCTGTCCATCCATCCATCCATCCATCCATCCATCCATCCATCCATCCATCGCCTGTCGATCTATCTATCTATCTATCTATCTATCTATCTATCTATTTATCTATCTATCTGTTGATCTCTGTCGATCTGTACATGTCTGTCTGTCTGTCTGTCTATCTATCTGTCTGTCTACCTGTCTATCTATCTATCTATCTATCTATCTATCTATCTCGTCCGTCCATTCATCCATCCATCTGTCTATCAATCTATCTGTCTGTCAGTCTGTCCATCCATCCGTCTATCTATCTATCTATCTATCTGTCTGTCTGTCTATCTATCTATCTATCTATCTATCTATCTATCTGTCTATCTGTCTGTCTATCCGCCTTTTTATGACCATTGAGATTTGTTGCATTGTGACGTAATTGTGACATAATATGTTATTAAAATTAATTGTGACCTGGAGTGAAACATGACTTGGATATTTTACCTGCATGTATAAAGCTAGTGGTGTCTTATCTTCAGCGGCTCTCAGTGAGATTCTGAGATCCAGAAATCAATGCACTCCATACTGAGACTTAGATTAAGTGGCGCCAGGTTGTTGTATAAAGCAGAAATTTGTGTG